>JBBIGC010000131.1:2884126-2894794 GCA_037576955.1 Lepidarchus adonis | reverse complement strand
ACACACACACACACACACACACACACACACACACACACACACACACACACACACACACACACACACACACAGAGGTGTGGAGGGGATAAAGCAGAAGAATGAACTGTAATCTGTCTTATGTAACAAATCTAATTAAATAGAAGAGAGTGTTATCTGTATGGGCAGATGGCTTACACTGCAAAAAGAAAATGACACCACATATGTACAGTCATACACACAGAACAATTCTCAATAAACACACACAAACGTGCACAAAAATCTGCTTTCACAGTCTATTTCGCACCTGTTTCACATTTAAAACGACTGCCTCATTTAAAATGTCTCTTCAAATAAAGAAAATGGCTGGGGTTGACTACTGCAGACCTGGAACACTTCAAGACCTCAGAGCTGCTCTTTTATAGATGAGTTGTCCAGTCATAACAATAATGCCCTTGTCAAAGTGGCAAAGATTCAAACACTTGCCCATTTTTCCTGCTTCTAGCATAAGACCTGACTGGTGCCATAGTAATGAAATAAGTAGAGAGACAGTGTCATTCACTTCACCCATCAATGGTGGAAATGGAAAGATGCTTACATCCTGCATTAAACTACAGAAAAGGGAAGACATTTCAGTTTAATATGATATGGCCTCTTTAATCCACTCATCGTGTAAGCACCCCAGTAGTAGCCCACTCCACTGTGCACTGAAACAGGCATGATTTATAATGAGCTTTATGTATGAGCATAACAGTTTAATTTCTGCATGAAAGCTGCAGCCGTGTCCATTTCACAGTGTGCTTCTCTTGTGAAATACAGATGGTGCTGCATGTTCCTGCAAATTCACTTACTTATGTAGGGGTCACAACTATTACAAAAAAGCACAAACAGAATTCAGTGTGCATTACTGAAAGTATAGATGTGAAACTTGGTGAAAAGTAACAGCTGCATGTCATATTGCAGAAGACAAAGAAAATGTACATTTTTGCCACATTGTAACTATTAAAAGAAACAAATAAAATCAGAAAATGGCATTTATTTTAGAAGTAACTACATCATGAAAAACTGTTTAAACCCATGTGAGCATGGAAACTTTATTTTAGAAGAAAATAAAGCTTTTAATTTTATTTATTTCTGAGCATTTACATCACTTTATTTTTTATTTTAGTATTGTCACCATCAGAAAAAAATCCATTATATCCAAACTAATTTTACAGGAGAAATAAAACCTGTGTTGTTTTGTTATGCCACTTTGTTCCACTGCTATTGGTCCATTCATAATAAAGTCTTTACACATTGTTAAAGGTGACTTTAAAGTAAAGCATACAACAAATAAATAAAAATAAATCAAATTAATAAATAAATGTACAAAAATGAAGATAGCTGGATTTATTTGGACAGCTTCAAGATTTAAAAAAAAAAATACCTCCTCCACCAAATGCCCATCCAACAAGTGCTAAACATATTTAGCATATTGAGCACAAGGAACTACTTCAGGGAAAATCTTAAAGGAGTTTTTGCATGCAGCTCCCTACACAAGCAAAGCAGCTTGTTTTCCCTTGACTGACTGAAGCAGGTTCAAATGTGTAGTAAAACCCACAGGTGACCATACTGATCAGCTGAACTGAAATCAACTGTACAAAACAAAACGAAAAAGGTTTTCAAAAACATTGCCTATGTGCTCCTGAATTTGGCACATACTCTATATTACTTCCACACAAACATTAAAACAGGCTGCCAGCCCTTGTTTAAGTCACTTTAAATCTGATGGTGTAGTTTATGAATTTGGTCCAATGCTACTTGTGCAGTTTTGCACACGATACCATTCTACATGTTTCTTCACTGACACTTCTAGGCCAAATCATCTTAAATTTGGCAAGTCCCCATCCCCCAGGAGCAGGTGGGGGTTAAGGGCCTTATACAAGTGCACGAGAAAAGAAGCAAAACAGAGTTTAATAAGGAACTGAATCCAAAACCAGTATTTGTATCTACATTTCAATCTCTGGCCACACTGGCCATTGGACCTGAAACCCAGCACTGAAAGAACAAAAACAGACACAAATGCAGGTATATTTCAAATCACTCTTAATATAAAAAGGCCAAAAAAGGTTCTTTGAGTGATAAAACACAAGGATCCCCCTGGGCTTCTTGAATAAGATACATCACTGTGAAAAGCTTTCACATTATGTAAAAATCCTACTCCCATGACAGGGCTCTGTTTAGAACATTTCCATTAATTCATTACATTTTTAGAATGTTCTACACACGCAGATGCCATTTAGTCTTTTGAAAAGAACCTTCATGTAAAGTCAAGATCAGTGTAAAGACTCTTAGAACCTTTACATGAGGCGAAGAGTCTTTAACACTAGTGGTTAGGACTTTGCCCCTGAGATCAGAAGGTCGCAGGTTCAAGTCCCAGCCCAGGCACCACTGAGTCCCGACTTCACTGCTCCCCGGGCGCTGTTGATAGGGGCAAAGTGTAGAGGACAAATTTTGTTGTGGTGCACTGCGTGCAGTGGTGTGTTCACAACGACAGGAAATCACTTTCACTTCACTTGATACAGGCAGGCAGCCTGCACAATGCTAAACTGGTGGCTGTAAGCTTTCTGTACTTGTTAGCTGCATTAGCTCCATATCTAGGCTGATTGATGACATTGTGGTGGTCAGGACGAGACTGTATAAGTTTGAGTTTGGGCCAAACGGTCAATTTAATATGGCTGCTTTCACCTATTCACTCAGACACAAAAACATACACACACACGCACACACACCCTAACCCCCTCCTCAACTCTCACCTGCCAGCCACCTTTGTAGGCAACAATTTCTTAGTTTCTATCTTTTCAGAAATTTAATATTCAATGGGCGGCAAGCACACAATCGGAGGTGCACATACACATTTAAATGTTTTAGCAGCCAAGACTGTGTGTGAGAAATGAGAAACAGGGACAAGAGAAAAGAGAACAAGGTGGAGAGAACAAAAGATGAGTTTAGAACGTAAAAGAAGATGAATTAAAGGGAAAAGGCAGAAGCAATGACAGCATAAAAAAGAAGAGGGAGATGCAACATAACAACGAGCACATTCCTACACACGTCAGCGTGTGCGTGGCTGTTTGTGGGTGACAGCACAGCTCACAACAGAGAAAAGATTTGAAGGAGGACTAACGACTATAAATACAGAGATGGGTCATGGCTGCGGCGGGGGGTGGGGGGAGGGGGGGGAGGGAGAATAGGTGAAAATGAATGAAATAGAGGGAAATGAGGAAAGAGTAGAGGAGAAAGAAAAATAAAAGAAAATGAGAACCCGCAAGCTTCAGAGAGAACAAGAAACACTCCTGCCAAAATGAAAGTGTAAAAGAATGCACAATGAGAATGAGAGCGAGAGAGAGAGAAAAAGAGAGAGAGAGAAAAAGAGAGATCACACCTTAAATTCCACTTGTCACACATCCACAATAATAAAACTTAAAAATACTTGAACCCTTTTGCACACACAGAGTACTCATTACAGCTAATCAAACAGTGTTACAACTGTAGAAGGATAGGTTAAAAATTTATAAATAAAATAAATAAATAAATAAATACATACATAGAGTCAACAAAATAAAAAATAAAAATCCTCCACAATCTCAAAGTCAGTTTTTAAAAACAATACAATCCACTAAAACTGGAGCACCAGCTCCTCCTCCTGACCCACGCCACACACCATTCCATTTTGCCCCCACACCTCCACAAATTCATCCAAATTTTTGGTCATTTTAAAAAAGGAAATTCGAGAGAGAGAGATAGAGAGAGAGAGAGAGAGAGAGAGAGAGAGCGCATAAATAATAGTTTGGGGCATGAATAAAGCATAAGTGAAAAGAAAAAATCTCAGCCGTTTATCTCTGCCCAGCCCACCTTCATCTATGTCCGGGGGAAGACCACCCACAAACACTTTACGAGAAAACCTCTCGATGCGCTCCCCGTTCTGATGTGGGTAGTTGGGGGAACCAAGAACACCAGGAACACCCTGGTTGCCGTGCCCATCATCAAGGAGGCTGTCATCCAGGGGAAACAGGGAGGAGCGACCTGTATAAGAGAGAGAATGACAGGTTAGGTGATAAAAATGGACCTCGGTACATGGATCATTTGGCAGGAAGCCCATAAACATGTGTCAGTGAAGAATTCTTGACACGTATGCGTCTGGAAGAGCTAAATTAAGTGAGACTTGTGTTTTGGCGCATTTCCTTAGGGAACTGATTTACTAAAACAACATGCACAACTAGACTCCAGCAACCTGCTCATGCAAGACCTGGCTGCCCAGGCTGAACTCAACAGTTTAAGGTCTGGCCACTGCTTGTGGTAGTGAGGCAGTCAGCCAAGATATTTGCATAATTGTTTTTTTTATACTGGAGCGACGAGGCTACTGTATGTAACAAGTCACGTATGCACTGATCAGTTAAAATATAAAACATCACACACCTCAAAATGTTGCTTATGTGGTTTCTGACACTATATGACTACTGTATTAGTCGAATTCTTTTGATCAACATGTCGGAGAGGTGGCCAGGACTACATACATGAACTTGTATTGGTTGCCTGGGTGTGGGCCTCCCCCCAGGCCCAATTAAATCCCTGCTGTAATCTATAAAATGACTAGAGAAAGCAGCAGCTAAAGATATTTTTACTTTTGTCAAATATGGCTGCCTGATTAACACTGAGTAGACCCAGTCATGCTGCTGAAACAGCTCTGACTGTGGGTGTTCTGACTACTTTCTATCAGAACCAGCGTTAATATTTTAAACAGACGTCCTCTTTTGGATTGGACCAGACATGCTACTCGCACCACACTTGCATCAGTAAGCCTTGGGTGCCCACGACCTTTTTGGTGATTCAACAGTTGTTGGTAGGTACTAACTACAGCATACCTAGAACACTCCACAAGACCTGCTGTTCTGGAGATGTTCTATCCATCACAATAAGACCCTCAGATTCTAATACTCCTGCATCCAGCACATCAACTTCAAGAACTGACTATTCACTTGCTGCCTATTATGTCATGTATGTAATGATGAACTAACTAGAGTCAATGTTATTCATGCTGTCATCATGTTATGGTTTATCTGTGCATATTCAGAATGTCATACAATGTCAGAAACATCTCAAATAGATTACTTAACAACACCACACTGAGGGTAAATGTGAGATCATTTACACGGTTTACACAACACTACCATGTGCCTATTACCTTCAATTACTTGTTTTCTACATTAGCCTCGCAGCTCCACTGCAAAACTTCAGACACAAACATGCCAATGACATTTAAGCACCAGAGAACAATCATATTGCTAATGTATCACTTGATGGATGGCTATTTGATTTTAGATGAGTAAATCTGGCCATAATGCTGACGGGTTCATTATGTGACTCAAACGTCATTCTAAGGAAGACATTTCAATACACAGGGAATCTGCTGAAGGGCAACATAGTCAGATGTTTCTCTCATCTAGAGCTTAAGTGTAATACACACACACACACACACACACACACACACACACACGTACACGCACAATGAGAAGCGCACATATATGAGCCATGCTAATACACACAGCATGGCACAGGAAGTAGACTTTACCTCGTCGTCTCCCATAGCTCCTTGCTGCATGTAAACAAAACAAGTATAACAAGCTTTAGACCTTCATCACAACTTGAGCCTGAGACCACACACACTCGCACTGGATGTGTGGTTGCCCCCAGTCAAATGACATACTTTGTTCGTTTCTGTGAGAAAGTTAGTACACATCCTCTATAGAGAGTGCGCTTCTAATGCACATTTCCATCTACATGACGAATAAAACTAATAGAGAAAATTTTGCAGCAAAATGCCTTGTTTCCTATGAAGAATATAATTCCTGAAGAGAGTAATCTTATCTAAATGATTTCCCACTCATAATGGAGCAGTTCTGAAAGTGTTGATGTAAAGTGAATGCTACTAAAGTGAATGCAATATAAATCAAGCAGTTTGTGAATTAATTCAATACAGTAACTTCATAAACTTGCAGTACTTTATTTAAATAAGCTAGCACAACACCGAACATATATTTTAGCCACAGTTGATGAGGTCTTCTAAATGTAGCATCTGTCTGAGTGCTGGCCCTATCATTGAGCGATTGTGAGTTTGATCCCTGGTGGTGCCACAGCCATCAATGAGAGTCCAAGACAGCAAAACTGGCTTTTCTTTCCATTGCTAGGATGGCCTTTCAACTGCCCTTGTCGCTAGCTGTCAGAGAAGTTACACTGTCCAATGATTCATTTTGAAAAGGTGTGTTGTATGTTTGTGAGATGCAAAGGAAGCATGTGCTAGCCTTCGCCATCCCAATGTTGGTGGAACTGTGCTACAGGGGGAATCTTAGCTAGTGGGTGTAACTGAAATGAAAGTGACTATTTGTCATTGTGAACCCACCATTACACAGTGCACCACAATGAAATGGGACCTCTGCTTTTAACCCATCACACGTGGAGCTGTGGACAGTCACCAACGGTGCCCAGGTGAGCAGTGAAGCCTCGCACGGGCTGGGATTTCAACCTGTGACCTTCTGATCCCAGGGGCAAAGTCCTAACCACTAGGACCATTGGCTAGGAATTAAGAAAAGTTCCTCTCTAAATAAACTCAGAACATTGTAATTGTTTTAAATAAACATGAACATCTGGTGTTCTGGTAGTGATAACTTAACATTTTGCCACAATATATTGTTGCAATACCTGGAATTATTATCAAAATCAAAATCCTTGTTTCGTGACGAGAAAAGAAGTTTAATGTAATAATGAAATTCAATGTAATGTAAAACATTGAATATAATACTATTTTCTTAACACATTTAAAAGCCAAATATCTTCTTCATCCTTGATTTTATAATGTAGAGTATGTTTTAGAGACTAATGATACTGTAAACCAATATGGCACAATAACAGCTTCAGTACTAAGCAACGGTGATTAACAGGTTCTTCTCTGAAGAGGCAGCCATGTGTGTGTGACATAAAACAAGTCCGCAGTCATCAGGCATTCCAAAGAGGAACACTGCTCCTCTGTGTGTCCCCATAGGAACCCCACCCACAGAGCCCCCCAGCGTGTCATGTGACCCATGGCTAACATTCCAGCCAATCACATGATCCACAATGCCTGCGGAGCACTCATGTGACTTACAACAGTAAGTGAACCTTTCCCCAGTCATGTGACCAAGCAAGCAAAACAGCCCTGTTAACATGACTGGGTTGGAAGTTCTGGGTGTGAAGCAAGTGCATACTTTGCTTTGTGTAAGCATTAATGCCATTTCATAGCCTTTAGCCATGATCCAAGTTTCTTTCACTCAAAGAAGGTTCTCAAAGTGACAAAAAAGCCCAGACATTGTAAAGTGTCAAGTGTAAACTTGATGTATTCTATTCAAACTGGAAAATCTACATTTCTAAGTTCCCAGTAAGAAATTTGAACAGGAACACCACCTGAAGTTAGATTTCCAGCTCAGAATGTCAAGGAGCCCACACCATCCCAGAATCCAAGATGGCAGCTCCATATAGCAACAGAAGTGAAAACTGTAGTACACATTTATTATTAGCACTTCTGCCTCCCCAGTGTCTCATTTAATCAGTGACAAACACATTACTTCTATTTGTGGACATGCTATTACTGTGATTGTATGTGCAGAATATTTTGTAATGTGTTGTTAAGAACTGGTGTTACAAACAGTGACTAAAAGTGGCTAACCTGGCTAGAACGTGACTTTTAGACTTGTGCCTGAACATTGTCAAATTGTGTGTGATGCCATTTCCATTCCTGGCATCCAACTTCTGGGGTAAACTAACGCTGTAGTAGAACTTTACACTGCACCAAGCAAGCACTGTGCTAACTGAATAACAAAATTGCACACACACTCATTCAGTCATTTTCCAAACCTCTTTATCCATTTTGCTGGGTTAGCTGGAACCAATCCCTGCTGACTAGGGACAGAGGCAGGGTTTACTCTGGATAGCAGGCCAACCCAACTCAGGCCAACACAGAGACAGACAACCATTCACACACAACCATTCACACAACCAAATAGGTAACCTGGAGGAAACCCACACAAACAAGTGCTTGTACACTTCACAAATAAAGGCACCCCAAGACCTTCTTGCTTTGAGGCAACAGCTCTAACTACTGCACCTCCATGCCACACTACTATCCATCAAAATAGAGGAAGGTTTGTTTTTGATGGCTGTTGTTAGCTAAGCAGCATCTTTCTTGTGGCGCTAACAGGCTAACAAGCGTCCATTACCTGTTAGCAGTATTATCAGCCATGTTCAAGGCCATTTTCTTTGTATATTTGTGCACTTTACTTTCCATAAAGTGATATGCAATTTGAGAAACCACTTTGCAAACAAATTACTTATCGCTGGTGTGTTTTTTTTAGTTTTTAGAGTTGTAGAGATCTGCTAGCACAATGCTAATATGGGTGACCCGTAGTTTCTGGTAAGCTAACATGAGCATGCCTGACCTGAGGGTCAACCCATGTGAGTCCCCATAACAGACAGTGTCATTATGTCTGTATTTCTCCCCTTCAGTAACATCCCCAACCACTACATTTTAAAGAGAGAAGAGATTTGTGCACAACTCTTCCAGTAAGAATAAAAGTGAACAGCTGCCGTTGACATTACATTTATACACAGTCATGCTAAAACACTAAAAACGCAGGATCGACAGTCAGTGACGGATTATGAGGCCCAAAGTGAGTGTAGTCAATCCGAGCTCTGTGCACAGAGAGCAGATGTTTTGGTCTGTGTCCTTTGCGCTGCTATAAATGGACAAGGATTGTCTGAGCACGCGAATGCCACTGCCAAGTACTCCATCTGTGCTTTCCTTAACCAGCCACGGGTAACAAACCGATGCGGAACTGCTCTGCCTTCTCAAACATTTCCATTTCATCGTTCAGTCGGAATTCTAGACCTGTGAAAGGTTCTGTTTTTATTTTCAGCTTCCCATACAACACACTGTTAGCGGTATATGGCCACACATTAACGAGCAGGACTAGAGATGAACTGCATCCAGTTTTGTATTGAGATTATACAGCTACTTTCTGTGACTGCGATGCTTTCGGTCGATTAAATGGCCCATAGCATCAGTGTTCTAGAATTAATAATGCTAAACATATGTAAATATTGTTAAATATTTAAATTGTACATTGACTCCACCCATAAATACAATTCATTTATGAATTATGCTGTAAAAACATAGAATACTTTGTCATACAATTTACAAATTTATAATAATATGTCAGCCCACAGCAGTTGATGCTGCTTCATGCTTTAGGCCCATGCTGCCTTTTCAAAAATCTGCAATAATCAAATTTTAAGGTATTGGATATTATCTAATAGTTGAAGATCAATGTAGAATCAAATTCCCATGACAATTGTGAGTCACAGTCAACATTACTTTCATGGTCCATTATAGGTGCTTTGTGAATGCTCACCTTGTCTTTAAAAGAACATTTCAACAAAAAAATCTTATTTTCCACATGCCTCAGTTTTTATTCAGACATTTTCACTGTTAAAATGTTACTTCTTCAGTTTAGAATTTCACACACAAGACTAATGTTTCCAACAAATACTATAAGTCAATAGTCACCCAAACAGTCCAATGTTTTTGTAAAAAAACATGACCAAACCACCAGGGATGGTAGCCGTAAATAATACAACTGGGTCACATTGACAAATCTTTGTGACCTAAATGAAGATAAGGGTTGGGGGTTGGTGTTTGAGAAGCAGAGAGAATAAACTGAATCTCTAAATTGGAATTTGCTCTGGTGATCAGCGGGTTGCAGATTCAAGTCCTGGCCCAGGCACCACTGATGTAGTTTTGAGCAAGGTAACATCTGGATAAACTGCTTCCTGGGCCATACTGTTAGCTGCCTGCTGCTCCATGTGTGCATGGGTCACATCTGGTTGTGTGATGGGATGTGTTCACAATGACATATAGTCCCAATTGTTCTAATGTGTGTTACCCTTGTAGCTCCAGTGCTAAATTAAACAATCAACATGTCTTGGCTTATGGGCTACATCTAAGTGTGTAAATTTGAAACGATTTCTTTGTCTCATGTTCCAGCACACATCCTAAAAGCTAATAACACATTCTGCTTAATGTAACACAGGATGTAACTTTATCACTCGAGTTCTATAACTTATGAGACAGTGTTTTACTTGGGAAATAGATACAGAGCAAGATATGTGCACTGTAGCTAGAGATGCTGAGATGGTAGCTCATGCTTTCCTAACTTCTAGAAGACTGTGATGTATTGCTGACTGGGTCTCTAAATAGGAAAGTTGAGAATGCGGCAGCCTGTGAGCTTACCAGGAAGAGACACCTGAGCATACAACTCTTCTGATCCAGTTTAGTCTAATGCAGAGCTGGGCAAAATGATGAAACCTATCATTATAATGATAAATTGTGGCCACAATTTGATTTTTTGAGCATGTCGAGAAATGGTCAGAACTTCACTTCAAAGAGATCATCATTTATCTCATCTTCTTTCTGAAATTACTGTAATATGGTGTGAGAAGCCCTGAATAAACATCATTTATACTCATTATACTTTGATATTTGTAAAAATATATATACAGGTTCTTCTCAAAAAATTAGCATATTGTGATAAAGTTCATTATTTTCTGCAATGTACTGATAAACATTAG
>JBBIGC010000131.1:2855013-2884026 GCA_037576955.1 Lepidarchus adonis | reverse complement strand
GGAGGAGGAGGAGGGGGGGGAGGAGGAGTAGGAGGAGGAGGAGGAGGAGGAGGAGGAGGAGTAGGTTCCCCTGTCAGTGCTGGACCTCTGGAATCATTCTAACCCCGTTCCCTTCCTGCACCCCGGGTTGTTAGATCACTGCACTGAAGTTCATACTGTGCTAATATAATTTTTATAGTTTATATAAGTCAACACACATTTACTCTCTTCACAGTGAAGAAAGATCTACCAGAGTAAATCAGGAAGACGGCATGAAGGACTGAACTAAAGGTGCTCAGTCTTAAGGTGCCTCAGGTAACGTATAGCTTTGTAACAACAAAGCGGTTCCTCTAATAAAACTTCTTCATTTAAATTAGAAACCAATTTCACATCTGCATGTGTGAAAGAGGATTTGAATTTAAATGAACCGGTCGTGTTTCCCTTTCACACATGCAGTTTGCCATTGGAAATTGTGGTGTAGGTGAGGGCTGGCATCTGGGTAGAGTACAAGAGGCAGGACCTGACATGGGCATTTAGCTGGTTCATCATTTATAGATAAAAAGAGTCTTTTGCAGTTTTTGAATTTGTCAGTCAATTTTGGCATTGCCTCTAAATGACAGAAGCTCCCAAATCTCATCTCCAGTTAGATGTTTATCAATGGTGTTTTGTGTTCATGACCTTTCTACATCAATGTTGGATGTTTTGCTTTAACAACAGGCCCACTTACTCCTGAAAAATTCAGTAAAAAATCTTCTATAGCACTTTTTACAACAGATATTGTCACAAAGCAGCTTTACAAGGTCCGGGTCCGAGACCCTAATGAGCCAAGGTGACGGCGGCAACGAAAAACTCCTTGGGAAGAAACCTTGGGAGGAACCGAAGCTCAGTAGGGGAACCCATCCTCCTCTGATAGATAAGTAATAATAAATAATAAGTAAACAGTGAAAAGATGAGGGTTATAACTGTTAATGAGTTTCATGGTTAGAGATGTAGGTCGCAGACGAACATGTGGCGATGGTCAGTGGACCAACCAGACCAAGATGGGCCAGACAACATGGCCTGCTGGAAGCCTCAGTGTTGGAAAAATGTTGGGCAGGTAGAACACATAGGTAGAAGGCCTCCTCGAAAATGATCTGCTCTGTTCACACATGGATGCATTCAGCTGTTTCATGGACTTTTTTACTCTTGGGTAAAGTCAGAACACAGAAATTCCAGAGTTCAGTGCATGTGTGAAAGGGTTTTTTAAAAGATGCGTAAATGAAGCTCTAACTATGAGGTTCACTTAGATATGTACTAGTTAGCTAGAAGATATACAGATCCCCTAGATCATCATTTCTAGTTTTTGTCTTAATTTAGCACAATTTCTGTTGATTTGCATATTTGATCAGTTTTCCTTGTATTACAAAGTTGCATTAACACAGCTTTACCAACCTTGAAGGGGGGATGAAGGTGTATAATTAGTGAAAGGCTCAGTACAGGGTGAAGCTGAAGGTACTGTATATACAGTATGTTACAGTATCAGGAGGAGGGATAGAAAGTTGCTTTCTTCTAAAAAAGACAATAGCACACTCCTCGCTTTTTTGTAAAGATTTTTATTATATCGTTTCATGGGGCAACACTGAAGATATGACACTTTGATACAATGTAAAGTAAAATATTTACAAAAGTGTGAGGGTTGTTCTCACCATTGTGAGATACTGTATGTTGAACCAGGAAGCACCGGTTCTAGCTTCTGTCATTGAACTTCAATCATTTGCTTTTGCCTTAATCATTTGCTTTTGCCTTAATCATTTGCTTTAACCCTATCAGTGATCTCTGTACTCAAAAAGGTAAATCTGACTCTAGTACTTATTAAGAAAAAGTTTAAATGAATTTAATTGAACCATTTTTTAGTTTTAATGTTGAAAGAACATAATTATCATAAGTGTTACATTTGCAAATGATGTTGTGTGATTTCAACTTGGAATAATGAGATGAACACTTAATTAAATTAAGCCTATTGATCTTAAAATAGCATATATCCTGATGAATTACTCAATCATTTTGGGCTGAAATAATTCAATCACACTTCTCTCCTATTGTCTGCTTGTTTTAGGGTGATAACACTTATTTGGGTGCGTCTTTTTTTAATTATTATAATCTCTGCCCTTGTTCCTTGTTTTGGTTAATTGCTTAATCTCTATACTGTTCTGCACTCGAGTGAGTTGGGATATTCTCTATTCAGTATTGTCCTAAAGTGAAGCCATGGGAAGACAAAGCTTTGTGAAACATCTTCCTGACTGCAGCAAAAATACATCTGAAGCTTCAAAAAGTTGAAGGCAGTCAGCACAGTAGCATCTGGTGGTCTGCTGAAGTTATAGCAGATATGAACACAGTTCCTCGCTGATTTAAGTTTAATATGACATGTGATCACTAGCTGTCTAACAATGCTATGCTAATCATTGTTCACTCATTAAAGTGCTAAAATTAATGTGCATGGTTCTGTCTCAATTTGTCACAATAAAGTAGCTGCCACTGGTGAAGGCAGGCTAACGTATATTCACTAGATTATTTATGATCACATTTACTTTTGTGACTATGTATTTATCGGTTTAAAATCACAACATCATGGTAGCAATCGTCCCATTATTTCTTAACTGAGTGGGCTATACAGTGATTAATTTTAGACCAGCTATTGAAAAAGTGAGATTATTTTAAATTGTTTTCATTTTTCATTAATGCTTCTTGCATTAAAAAAAATGAAAATGACAATAGAAATGTCCAGAAATTCTGACTGCATTCACTTTCGTTCACTGTAAAAAAAATTCCCGTTGTTTGCACAACATTTTTAAGGAAACGTTTTTAAAAATATATATATTGTGATTTAACCCAATCAGTCATAACATTAAAACGATATGAACTGAATATCATATGAATTCTCATTATAATGGCACCTGTCGAGGTGTGGGGTATATTAAGCATCGAGTGCACAGTCAGTGTTTGAAGTTGATATGTTGGAAGCAGGAAAAATGAGTGAGTGTAAGGGTCTGAGGGCCCAAATGTGCCAGATCTTGTGGAGTGTTCCCACCCAAGGCTCATAGATGCATAAGGGGAGTGAAGTCCAGCCTACCTGGTCCAATGCCACAGAAGAAACACTGCAGCACAAAGTCTCAATGCATTTTCGGCTGTGTGAGGGGACCTACCCAATATATGGCAAGTGGTTTTAATGTTATGGCTGATCAGTGTGCTACCTGTACTTTAGGCTTATTATTATTTTTTATATATTATTTCTAGTGAAGTAATTCTTCTGACCTTCTCTTGAATATGAATATGAAACGTTTTCTTCTCTTAAACACCACTAGAGGGAAACCTAAGCTTAGTTAACAGGTTAATGTTCATTTGCAGTAGTGTTGGGAACTCAACATGATCCACCAAGTGCTCTACCATGAACTGACATTGTCCTCACATAATACACAATATAATTTAATAAAGTCAGTTCTCTGTTATGAATTATGAATGTGATGGCATGACAATAGATCAGAGGCATCCAACCTTGGTCTTGGATGTCTAACACCCTGAATAGTTTGGCACCAATTCTGCAAGTTGTCCCACTTAAAAAGATTCATAGTTTCACTTCAACTGTGAAAGACAGAATGTAAAAATTATGTGATTTTTAAATAATTTATTTGTATATTTATATGTGGTGAGGAGAAACCATGTATCATCATATAATCATATGTTAGGAAAAACAAATCAGAACACTGAAAACAAGTGTCACACACCAAATTGTGATGTAGTTTTGAAGTGGGTTGTGATTGGTTTGCTGAAAGATGCTCACCCTCCTCACACATTCATTACCAGGTGCAGTGTTATCTAAGCACAACCTTTGGTCAAGGAGGGTAACGAGTTCACGTTTAATGATTTAAAGACCTAATTTGGAACATCAGGTTTGAGTTGGTGATGCAACTGAATATGTTCCATGAGTAATATATTGAATTTTATTCCAAATGTAGACAATAACGTTCTTTTCATTCATTTACATTGTGGTACTGTGTTCTTGACATTTAAATACATGTTTACTTGGTCTGTTTTATGACAGAAAACTCAACAAATGTTTAGAAACTTACATCACTTATTAAGTATCCTAAACAAAATATCCCCTATATGTCATTTTTGAAAAAAAAAAGAAAGAGTAAACACCTTTTTTGCTTCCTGATGTAAAGGTTAGGATTGTGTTGATGGTTTAGTTTAAAAATGTTTATCCCATACAGATACACACTTTACATCTCCTTAGTAACAGTAAAGAAGAAGATACAACTTCTTACCTCAGGATAGAAGTTAAAACCATGTCATTCAAAACTGGGCCTTGTCAATTAGACCGGCCTCTAATAAAGTGTAGATCTAGTGTTACTAGTGTTTTTAAATCATATTACAGATCATACATATGGGACATGTTCTCATAAGATTTCAATGACTCTGCAACCGGTTCTTTGGATCACTTTTGGTACCAACTGCTCTCACAGTTTGTGGCTCTCCAATTTTCTGGCTTCCAGGATATCAAATCATCAAAATAATAAGGTTATCTGTGTTAACAAAATGTGTGGTTTGTGGTGCTAACAGAAAATGCCATCTGCCATTTACACTGTACAATTCATGAAGAACAGACCATCAGAAACAATGAGCGTGGAATTCTCAATATATCAATAAACTAAGAAAACTAGTGTGTGTGTGTGTGTGTGTGTGTGAAGCACCCAACTTCTTTGTGCACCCACTTGCTGTCATCTACACGCTAGTCTACTCACAGATGTTGTTGTTGGAACATCTCTCTGAAGACTCTATGGTCTGTTTCCTGGACGTGGACAAAATGCAGTATAGTGTTTTAGCTGTGCCCATGGCAACCACAGCACAAATCTCATAAAGTCTCACTGGTTCTAGTCGGGTGTCTTAAAGATCTCACAGTCATTCTGGTGGTTTGTATGTGTCTGTATGTGCCAGAGAACTCTAACCTGACTAGAACACACCCGGTCATACACACATTCACAGTTTATACTGAAGGGTTCTTTTTCAGCCTTTGGCTTCTATTGGTTTTGCATGGTGTGATCACACTTCAAGGGCTTTATTACAGTCGTTCCTGAACGCTAACTGTCAAGAACTGGAGGGGTGAAAGGCTTGCATGGTTTAGAGTTTTTGATAATAAAAAACAACAACTAAAGAACAATGAGGGCAAAACTCACAAACAAGACTGGCACAAACCGCCATGGAACACGAGGCACTGGGAAAGCATGGGTAGTAGCATCACGTAAATGCCCAGCAATCGGGGATTGGGGACAAAGGAACTTAAAAAGGGAAACATAAATGAGGGTGATTATACACAAGTGGGAAGGGCATACATACATAGGGTATACACTAGAGCAGGGTAAACAGGGGAACAACCAATGGGACACGAAGAATGGGAACAGACAGGAAGACAGGACCAATGGAAACACATAGGCACAGTTGAGGCCCCATAAAGGTACAACGGAAAAAGGTACCGTCCCAGGGCACTGCTCCTTGGGCTGATTCAAGATCAAAAGGTCCTAAATCAGTTAACTCCTTTTGGAACATCTGAAGGTAGCGGAAGAGGAAACAGGAGAAGAGATGAAAGCAGAAGAGGAAGAAAGAAAAATTGTCCTTTGGGAAAATGTCAGATTCCACTGGACTGCACTCATTTGTGTCTGGCCGCCAACAACCCAAGATTCAGCAACGTCATTCTACCTGCATGTTCTCTGAAACCCAGAGTTTTTTCCATGGTGGTGGGGGTCCATGTTCACCTTTTCTAGGTCATGGAGGAGGCTTGTTCAGATATTAGACATGAGGCTTGAAAGGGGATTAGGCAAACCCAGACCACATTAGAACATTTATAATTTCTTTATGTACTTTTTTGAAAATTGGAATAAATTGACTTTGTATAGTAGTTTTATCTTTTTCCGCTAAATCTGTTTATTTGACTGAAGTACACTGAAGTCTTGGCCTTTGGTCACACCATATATTCCAGTTTGTCCTGAACCAGTCCTGCTATCTTTAAAAATATGTTCTTTTCTTTGGTTGCGTCTTTTATAACAAAATTATTTATTCAGAAAATGGGCAGTGGTAATTATTTCAAAATCCGTCCTGAATGAACATGATACTGGCTGCTTGAAAACCAACCACACGCCTGCAAAAATTAACTTCTGTACAATGCAACTATCCACCATTTTTAATTTGACCAAAGTCACAGTGTCGCTGAGACTTGGGCTTAAACTTTTTTGGACTTGGTCTTGACTTGAGCTTAAAGTTCGCTGGACTTGGTCTTGACTTAGGCTAAAAACTCTGTGGACTCGACCCCTTCTGACCCAGACTTGAATTGGATTTGAACAGCTTTTGATTTAGACTTGATTTGGACTTAGACCTGACTTGAACTTGAACTGTTTTGTTGAACTTGATTCTGATTTGTCCTGGGGTTGATGTGGTCCTGAACTGGTCTGCACTCTAACCCCTTTGAAGGCTGACTTGGCTTGGACTCAAATGTCTTTGGACTT
This sequence comes from Lepidarchus adonis, assembly GCA_037576955.1. Lineage (NCBI taxonomy): Eukaryota > Metazoa > Chordata > Actinopteri > Characiformes > Lepidarchidae > Lepidarchus > Lepidarchus adonis. The sequence continues at coordinate 2,877,511 of JBBIGC010000131.1, read as the reverse complement.
GGACTCAGACTTGGCTTGGAACCAAACCTCTGTGGACATTGCCTTGGCTTGGACTTGAACTTCTTTGGACTTGAAACATGTTTCTATAGGTTTGAGACTTCTGCCCTGCAATGCTTAAGTAAGGGGCATGTTGCCTAATGAAGGCCACCTTGAGTTATGGGTTCTCAACTGGCATAACCCACATTTCACAAAGCGGTTCAAAGACTTAACATCAAAATCAAACGTTCATGATTGTGTACCTAACCCACATTCAGTTAATCAGCCAGGACATATCCAAATTATTGTTTCTTGTTGCTTGTTGCCGGTTGTTAATAATACACAGTGCTGTTATAAAGTCTCCATAGCTTAATTACAGGGGTCCTCACCTTATGACGGGGGTTCCATTCTTTAGCATGCATTGTAGGTTGAATTTTGACATTGACATACCCATCTATGTGTATAATTTCTATGGGCCAATTATCTGTCAGTCCAACAGAGGGAGACCTTCTCCCACCTGAGGCTCTGTTTAGCCTTTTTTGAGTGTTTTATTATGTTTACTTTCACTTTCACTTTCACCTTCACGCCATAAAAACTGGGGTTCGGGGTAGCATCGAAACCACGAATAATTGTGAGTTGAGTGTGTAGTCAAGGACCTCCTGTATATGCATGAGTTTTGACTAAGTGAATTCTTAAATTCAGCTTAATGATGCTTAAACATCGTTACCCAAGGACCCCCTCTATATAAAATTCAAATAAAACAAAAGAAAAATATGATTAATTCCTTTAAATTGTTATTAGTAATTATTGGTAATACTAATATTATAATCAAAAAGTATTAATTGCTTTAATAAATGTTTAATAAGGCTGCCGTAAAGGTGTAATAAGAAAAATAGAATTGCAAGTGCACAGAAGAGTATAGTATGTCTGCATACTAGTAGGTCTGACTGTGCCTGATCGGGTCCAACTGTGTCTGACTATGTCTGACTGTGTCTGACTGTGCCTGATCAGGTCTGACCAGGTCTGACCAGGTCTGACTGTGTCTGACTGTGTCTGACTGTGTCTGACTGTGCCTGATCAGGTCTGACCAGGTCTGACCAGGTCTGACCAGGTCTGACTGTGTCTGACTGTGCCTGATCAGGTCTGACCAGGTCTGACTGTGGCTGACTGTGCCTGATCAGGTCTGACTGTGTCTGACTGTGCCTGACCGTGTCTGACTGTGTCTGACTGTGTCTGACTGTGCCTGACCGGGTCTGACTGTGTCTGACTGTGTCTGACAGTGTCTGACTAGGTCTGACTAGGTCTGACTGTGCCTGATCAGGTCTGACTGTGTCTGACTGTGCCTGATCAGGTCTGACTAGGTCTGACTAGGTCTGACTGTGTCTAACTGGGTCTGACTCGTTCTCCTTTTATGTTTCTTGTTGTGATTTTTTCACAGATGCTACTTGCTTGTGATCCTTGCTTGTGAGTTTATTCACTTAACTCAGCTTCACATATCCCTCAGAACACACACACACACACACACACATAGTGCGTGATTTGGCCATTGAGGACACATGGAACTGCTTGTGATGCGTCCCTCTCATGATTCTTATCATACGGCTTTTCTTTTTGTTACTTTTCTTTTTTTTCTTCTCTCTTGCCTTTTCTTTCCTTTTCTCTTCTTTTTTCTTTTCTTTTCTGTTTTGTTCTGCTATATTGTCTTTATTATCTTTAACTCTTTAACTTTCTTGCTTTACTTTTAATTCTTTCAGTGTATTTTTTTTAGTTTTTTTCTTTGTCTTTTTCATTTCCTGAATGTTCTGTCTTTTTTTCTTAGCATTTCTTTTTTTTTATATATATATATATGACACACACACACACGCACGCACGCACGCACGCACGCACGCACGCACGCACGCTCGCACGCACGCACACACACACACACACACACACACACACATACATACATACACACACAGACATGTGTGTGCGTGTGTGTTATGTGTGTTTGTGTGTGTGTATTATGTGTGTGTGCTTGTCTCTGGTATGCTGGAGTCTGATTGGATAATGAGCTGAAAGTGCTCTCTATAAACTCTGCTCTTATTGGTTAATGAGATGGGGTCCGATGCTGCACGCCACTCAGCTCTGGACTTTCATCTGCTCTTGGCTGAAGCTTCTAGCGTTTCTCTGTTTATCTCTGCAGTGTCTTCTCCTCCATCCCTGGAGTGAAGTGGCCCCTGAGAGAGCGGCTAATTCTGGAAGCAGCTAGTCGCTCATGTCAACAGAGGGTGCAGTGATGTTATCTGTGTGTGGAAGTGAATGTTTTCTCCAAGCTTGTGCGCCTTATTGCTTGATTCGTCATATACACAAACACAGCATGGAGAGTATCTGCAAACACGTGTTATCTATAACTGCTTCAGAAGGGTCCATGAGAGCGTTGATCTACACACATACAGTTACTGGCCACTTTATTAGAAACACTTTCCTTTAGGCCATTTTTGCTGTTGTAGCCCATCCGTTCATCTACAGTTTGTGTTGGTCATCTTCTAGCCCTTCTTTATCTGTAGCCTTGGTCCTTGTTTTGCATTGGCATCAAATCACAGCTATTAAAATCATCTGATTTCTCTCTTACTGTTGAAAGTAAGTGCATCAGACGTGTATGTGGACCTACATATCAAACACCTCACCAAAATTGCTTTCTTTCATCTCCATGGTACAGCTCAGCACAACTCTGTCTACTCATGATGCTCAAACACTGCTTCATGCTTTCACAACGTTGTGTATAAACTACTGTTCTCTCTTCTCTGGCCTCAGTGCTAAGTCTTTACAAAGGAATTCAAACTCCTGCTTCTCGGCTTCAGGGCAGTCCAAATCACTGCTCCTCTCTACATCTGTCAGCTCTAGACTCCCTACTCCGTCTCCATGTTCTCTAAGGTCATCTTCCAACAGTCCATCACCATCCCTCATATCAGGAGTTCCACCTTGGGAGACATAGCCTTTAGCGCTGGAATTCCCTCCCACAGTTTTTGAGTGATCGTTCTTCTTTCTCCACCTTCAAATCAGAACTGTTGAATAACCATTCACTCCACAAAATCAAAAATAGAACTTCAGCAATAACACAAGTCTTCATGCTTGGAGAAACCAGGGTTTAAGTATAATCGTAAAAACCCCGACCCAACAGTGAAGCATGGTGGTGGAAGCATGCAGAAGCATTACACCTCACTGAAGGAATCACAAATAGAGTGATGCAAGAAGAGAATTTCTTCTAGTTTTCTTGAAAAAAGAAGATGGGTTTTTCAGCAAGACATCAGTTCAATTTAATTCAATTTTATTTATATAGCGAAGAAACTTGGGAGAAACCAAGGCTCAGAAGGGGAACCCATCCTCCTCTGGTTGACACTGGATAGTAATAACAGACAAAAGAATTTAAAGAGGCTTCTGCAGGAGTGAGTGGGTTCCAACATAACAGGATTAGTCTGTTTTGGCATCGTCCAAGCAGCAGAGCAGAATATCAAGGCCACACCTAGAACCTGGTTTCTCAGAAAGGTGCTTGCTCAGTATGAAGATGCTTGCCAAGCCAAAAATCACCTCCCAACTTCAATCCCATTGGAAATGAAACGACTTTGTAGTATTAAGCGTCCAAGAGGGGTGAAGGTCAAAGGTCCACCAGGAAGAGGAAACCATAAACATGGTCTAGGCTGTAAACAGAAGCTCTGGTTGCTAGGGAGACAGGGTTGATGTGGTCAATGATTAGCCGGTTTGAACCGTTACCTCGAGTGGCGTGCATCCTGTCATTGAAAACTGGCTTTCGTTCCACTGACTTAAGAGCTTAAGAGGAGTGTGTTGAGATTTCCCAGAGAGAGAAGAACGGCGGTGTGGGTGTGTGCTGGTGTGTGTAAGTGTTTGTGTCAGGTAACACTCCCTCTGAAGAGATCCCCACTGTCTCTGTTATCACTCAAGTAGTGTGAGAAGCTTCTTCCACATTCCATTACACCAAGATAAGATAACAGTCTGCTCTTCTCAGTTCCAGTGTCTTCCTATTAGGCCACACAAGCTCTCAACCGAAGCCCACTGCTGGGCCACAGTTACACATGCTGGGCCATTGTTCCTGGAGGGACCATCAGAGGAACTGCGATTGACTTTGAGCAAGGCACTGCACAATGTAATTTACATTACAGGAAGACATGGTGGTGCGACTGTTAAAGCACTCACCCCATCATCAGGAGTTCCCCAGTGGTGTCCCAGCCTTCATCAGACCATATCCCATGACTTCGTTTTCATCTTGGTCTATTGCATTACATGGATGTAATGGAAAAATTGGTGGAATTCCTATTAAATGAGGTTCGAGAAACTGTAGCTGTAGCCTGGTCCTCCAGAATCCAAGCTGAGCTCTTCTGACCAAGTGTGGGTGAAGCTGTTGGAGCCTACAGTAAATATGCACTCAAAAACGTTGGGACACACAACATTTTTGCATAGTGTATGTGTAGGAGCAGAGGTGCTGTAAAGATGAAGAAAGTTCCAATTCCAAGGGTCTAGCAGTGACTGTGGCCCTTCAGATGAATGTTATATAATAGTGGGGCCCAAATTATATTATGGTGCCCCTGACTATGACCAGTGGTGTGAAAAAGTGTTTGCTCCTTTCTGACTTCTTTTTTTTTTTTTCCATATTTGTCACTTAAATGTTTCAGATCATCAAACAAATTGAAATGTTAGTCAAAGACAACACAAGTAAACACAAAACACAGTTTTTAAATTAAGAATTTTATTATTAAGGGAGAAAGAAAATCCAAACTTACATGACCATGTGTGACAAAGTGCTTGCCCCCTAAACCTAATAACTGTTTGGGCCGTTAGCAGCAACAACTGCAATCAAGCATTTACAATAAATTGCAATGAGTATTTTACAGCTGTGAAGGAATTTTAGCACAAAATCTTCAGCATTGGAGGGACCATCACACTACCACCACCATGTTTTACTGCTGGTAGGATGTTCTTTTTCTGAAATGCGGTCTTACTTCTACGCTAGACACACACCTTCCAAAAAGTTCAACTTTTGTCTTGTCAGTCCACAGAGTATTTTCCCAAAAGTCTTAAAGATCATCAAGATGTTTTCTGGCAAGATTGAGATGAGCCTTAATGTTCTTTTTGCTGAGCAATGGTTTTCGTCTTGGCACTCTGCCATGCAGGCCATTTTTGCCCAGTGTCTTTCAGTGGAACACTGACCTTAACTGAGGCAAGTGAGGCCTGAAGTTCTTTAGATGTTGTTGTGGGGTCTTTTGTGAGCACTTGGTTGAGTCGTCGCTGTGCTCTTGGGGGTAATAATGGTCTCCTGAGAAGGTTCACCACTGTTCCAAGTTTTCGCCATTTGTGGAGTCCCAAAGCTTTAGAAATGTCTTTATAACCTTTTTCAGACTGATAAATCTCAATTACTTTCTTTCTCATTTGTTGAATGTCTTTAGATCTCTGCATGATGTCTAGCTTTTGATGATCGTTTGGTCTACATCACTTTATCAGGGAGATCTTATTGAAGTGATTTCTTGCTTAAGAACAGGTGTAGCAGTTATCAGGCCTGGGTGTTATGTGATGAACTGTTGCATTGCATGTGTGTGTATTGTAGGTGGATAAATGCAGAATTTCCACATTTATTTAATTTATCTCTTGACTTTTTACGTCAGTACACTGTTATTACTGGTATTACTGGTGTTTCATTCCTGATTTTATGGGAAAATATGATATAATGACAATCAAGGCATGAAGGCCCAAAAAGCTTGCACAGCCACTAGATGGAGATGTTGCTCCTACTCCATACTGAAGAGCAACGGAACAGAAAGGACTCAAAGAAATATAAGAAAGAAGAAAGTTATTTATCATTGTCTCATTGGAGGAAAAGCCTGTAACTTCATTCATTTACACATAATCACTTCAGTGGTGTTGTTTTAGTTCTTCTGTAGTGCAGGAATAAGAATCCAGTATTTAGTAGCAGCTGCATGAAATATGCCAACGTGGGTTGAAGTGCTACAAAGGATCTTTCGGACCCTTGGCCATGGCATCCTCCTGTCATAAATACAGGCATAAATACCTGCTGTTGAGGGCTAACAGCTCTTATCGTCTATAAATATTTACTTCCCTGGGTTACGGCAGGGCTACACACAATGCAGCCGCTCTGTTAGTGAAGTTTTCACACCTGTGTGTGTGAAGGAAACCTGCCCTCACCGACAGAGAGTGGTCGGAGGTAAACACGCTCAACAAGGGAAACTAGAGAAGGACACAAGACCCCAGGTTTGCTAATGTGCAGCCCCCTCACTGCAAGCAAACAGCTGTGTTAGAGCAGAGGGCAAATAAAAAGAAAAGAGACAAAAGAGAGGAAGACAAAGAAGACGTGGGAATCTCTCTCTCTCTGTCTCTCTCTCTCTCACTCCTCATAGCCCTTAATTAGCCTTCTCATTAGCACGTAGCCCGGGTCTGGACCCTAGATCTGCATATTACTTCACTTGTGCGGTTTTAGGGGAAAGTTGTTAAAGGAATGGCCCCTTCCCCCAAACGTAGCCAACACATAACGGTGTCAGGAGTTTGCTTCTGTAGTTTAGCAAGACAAGGCTTCTCAAATGTACAATCACCCAAAAGTAACCTCCATCAAGAAGCCAAACTTCACATGTCATGATTATTCTTAATTGCTAATGTCCAACCACTAGAAGAAGCTCTATAAGGAATTAAATTAATATTTTGTTGCTTTTAAAGGCCTATTTTTGATGGGCCATCATTCTTTTATGATTCACACCCACCTCACACATTACGAGGTTCTACCCACTCCGCCCGAACCATAAAATAATAATACTGCTGCAGTAGAAATGCTGTATTGACATTTTTGATGCCCAGACCTGTTAAAGTTTCAGCACCATCTGAACCATGGTTCATAGGTCCACCCGCATGTCGGAAAAGGCTGTTTGTCCAAAAATTTCTCGCGCTGATGATGTCAGCAATTGGTGTGTGTTTTTGTCACTTGTCTTTTCATGCTGCAAATTTTTAAATATCGCAAAATAATAGTGAAGAGTAGATCAAATGTATTATGTACGGTGATTCGACATTGTAATGTCCAACAATTGTTTTAAACACTTCATATGTTGGTACGAGGGTCCTCGTCTTACGATGGGGTTTCGTTTTTCTGCGTGCTTCGTAAGTCGAATCCCCTTATATAAGCGTCTACGTGTGTAATTCTGATTGAGACACTCACCCATCTGAGGCTCTGTTTAGCCTTTTTTTTTACCATTTTATTATATTTCCATTCACTTTCACTTTCACACCATTAAAAAAATAGCAGCGTCATAACCACAAATTTTCGTAAGTCAAGTGCATCGTAAGTCGAAGACCCTCTGTATAGTGCAATCCCATTTACACGCCACGCCCCATTTGTCTTCAGACTCTAAACATGCTTTGGCTCAGGAACTACTTCTTGGGGTAAGAGCTTAACTGAGTAACGTGCATTGGTAGAGCAGCCATTCCTTTTAGGCTCTTAGACATATACTGGCACTATCAAGCTTTTCCTCTGATCTTCAATTTAGACATGAAATATTAAGGCAACACCAATCAACCCAACCTGTGAGACTCCACAACTGAATAGAATTTAACTTTTCACCAATGTCTTCAGGTCACGAGTTTCTGTTTACCCAAAGAGAACCAAGAACAAAACCATTTTACATGCCTACATATTGCGATGGGCAGTGGTATCCTAGAGCTTGGGAACTTGCCCTTGTGATCAAAGGGTTGAAGGTTCAAGTCCCAGCCCGGGCGCCAGGTGCTCTTGAGCCAGGAACTGTCCTGCTACACTGTTATGCTGTTGATAGCTGCCCACTGCTCCATGTGTGGATGGGTTAAATGCAGAGATCACATTTCATTGTGGTGTGTTCCCAATGGAAACCAGTCACTGATACTTCACTTCATGCTGGTAGCAACAGCATCAGATATATCAAAATGCATAAATGTAGAAAAAATACAACATTTTTCTGTATGTTTTGGTGACTTGGACATCTGTCTCAATCCAAGTCTTCTTTGGGCAGCAATACTGCCTCCTTAGCAAAACTGCCTCCGCCTTTGAAGAGAGCGCTGTACCTGAGGCTACAGGGAAAATTTCCCTCTGCTCTTCCCTCATGGTAAACAGAGCCCAGCAAGAACACTTTGTGGTGGGGATCCCCCGCTCTTAAAATAACACCCTTTAATCAAGTGCACACAGCAACACTGACTAATTAGGCGATGGTTTCTCTAGACTGCAGCGTATCACGACATTTCAAGCTCAGAACACAAAAGGTTGGGTCTTCACTTTCACCTGGTATCAACCAGAGTGCAAGTCTGGTGCACACAGATAACATCAGGATCTGATCCCCTGCTGAACCGCAGTGGAACCTCTGAAGCATCCAGGATCTACCTGCTGTTCTCCTGTTCTGTAGACCCAGATCTCGACCTGGAGAGCACTGTTCGGTATCTCCCCTCTTCAAACCCACTCAACTAAACCAGGCAATGAATTATGTTCTTCTGTAATGTACCAATTATTTTTCCTTTCTTTCAAATAGTTTCAGAACTTACTTATGGTCAATGGAGGTTCCTCAACCACCTTTCCTTACATGTGTAAGTAGCTTTAGAACTTTTCATCCTGTGTAGAATATATTTAGAACACCCCTTTCTATTCAGTAAAAGTTCTATACGTTTCATCATAACTGGCTCTAGAACACGTTGAATTCATAAAGAGCTCTAGAACTTTTCGTCCTGTTAAATTGTTCTACAACAATGGTCAGTTCTAGCCAACACTTTCTGTTTATAAGAAGCTCTGGAACTATCAATCCTTTCCTGGAACACATTTTCTTTCATTCATCAAAAGTTAGAAACTAGGATGTTTCTCCTCATCAAAACTGGTTCTAGAACACTTTGAATATATATATATATATATAATGCTGTCATAACAATTCTAGAACATTGGTCAGTGTTGGTTCTAGAACACTTTCTGTTCATAAGCAGCTCTAGAACTGTCAATCCTGTCCTGAAAATCTTTAGAACAAGGTTTCTTTCATTCATCAAAAGTTCCAGGATGTTTCTCCGCATTAAAACTGGTTCTAGAACACTTTGAACTCATAAATAGTTCTAGAACTTTTCATCCTGTGAAAACAGTTCTAAAACATTGGTCAGTGGTGGTTCTAGAACACTTTCTGTTCATAGGTAGCTCTAGAACTGTCTATCCTGTCCTAAAAGTCTTTGGAACATGTTTTCTTTCATTCATCAAAAGTTCTAGGATGTTTCTCCTCATCAAAATTGGTTCTAGTACACTTGAACTCATAAATAGCTCTAGAACTTTTCATCCTGTCAAACAGTTCTAGAACATTTGATCAGTTGTAGAAAACTTTCATGTTCATAAATAGCTCTAGAACTGTCAACCTGTCCTGAAAGGCACATTTTCTTTCGCTCATCAAAAGTTCTAGGACATTTCTCCTCATCATAACTAGTTCTAGAACACTTTGAATTCATAAATAGCTCTAGAAATTGTCCTTGTGAAGGAGTGTTCTTGTGTTTTAGAGTTCTAAATCTGTTTGTATCTTCTCAAACATCTAGAACATCTTAAGAGGGTTCTAGGACACCTTTCTGACGCTGTTTCTAAGAACTTTCTGTTTTCTTTCGAGAAAGGTACTAGAAAGGGATCTCTTTTAACACGTTTTTTCCCCCAAACCCCAGACTTTGTGCTGGATACCGGACTGAGGTGCGCGCGCTCGCTCCGATTCCAGAGTGGGCGGGGCGGGTCCGGCGTGCTCCAATAGCAGCGGGCGGTTGAGAGCCCCGCGCGCTATAGCAGCATGCAAGCTGCACTTCACGGGCTTTTTGGAGTCTGGAGAGCAGGCGCGCGACGGAGCGAGGACACACACACACGCACGCACGCACTGAGCGCACGCACACACGCTCTGCTCAGGATATTACCCGACTTCGGAGTCTGCGAGCCGTTCACGCGCTCCCGTACACCCGGCACGAGGGAGAGAGTTGGTCTCCATTCGCGTTCAGACGGACCGCAACTTTTCCAGTGTTGATGCGAGCGAACTGAGCCCAAACAACTGCGAACTTCCCGCTGAGGAGCAGCTCGAAGCGGACTTCTTCCTCTCCGACTGTGGGACTGAAACGCAGAACGAGGTAAAGTTCACTTCCACGACTGGAGCGGAACCACTGTGACCTGTTTAAACGGACATTTATTTAAACGGACGTTTATTACAGTTAGTTACACTCACATCAACACAACAAGACTTTCTCTTTTACTTTCACACTTTCTCGCGCTTCGGCCAAAACTGTTCCACTGTTCTGGGCCAAACTAGACTAAAAGTTTACATTTGATATGCTATTAAAAGGAGTTCGTGGCGGTTTGTCCGCTGGTGCTGGATTTTTGCTCGGGCGAGTCTGGAGTGAGCGATGCTCAGACTACACACACAGTCCCACAGTTTCTCCAAACAGAGTGTCACACATTTCTCCCGTTTTACACTCCTGTGTAAAGCTCTGGAAGAGCAGAATATTTGTTAAAAATACTTAAAACATTTTTTGCCTTATTTTTAAGCTTATAGAAAATTTATGTTATACTGTTATACTGTTATAATGTTATAAAGATATACTTTTCTAATCCAGGTAGATGTTGGCAAATGTCTATGATATGTATGTATCTATTATATATTTTTTCTCTCTCTATATATATATGTATCTGTCTGTCTATCTATCCATCCATCAATCAATGTGTCTGTCTATTTATCTATCTGTCTCTATCTGTCTGTCAGTGTGTCTGTCTGTCTCTATCTATCTGTCTGTCTTTTTATCTTTCCCTGGATTACTGTAGAATAACCTTAGTAGAAGGTACTACACCCTGTTACACATGTAAGTCATATATAATGGTGTAGTTACATATGATGGTGTTATGTGTAATATTGGGGGGGTGGGGGTGGAAAGAGGAAAACAGACCGGGACTCTCCGCACACAGAAACGACTCCCTTTGAAACTCGTGCCAGAGCGCAAGGTTTTTTTTTCTTCCTTTCCTCCTTCCCTTCTTCTTCTTCTTTTTCCTTTTTTTACAACTCCGGGAAAAGTTAAAGGGTTTTAAACACGTTGGAGCTCGCACGCTCTTTTCATTTCACTCTCCAGCCTGGCTGTGTTTCAGAGTCGCTGGTGTGTGTGTGTGTGTATGTGAGATAGAGAGGGAGAGATAGAGAGATAGAGAGACTCATGCTTGTGCCACAGGGTTTCATCACATATATGTTTATCACATGTTCACTTCGCTCTTAGAAATGCTTTGCTCCTTTGCACACTTTGAAGAGTTTTGAAAGAAACTTTGACCCTGTGGAGAAGCTGACCATCATTCTGGGTGAATTGGGCTTCCAGCAGACAGTTGTCCATCCAGACATTGTGTTCGGGACCATGCGTGTTTGTCTGGTTCAGTATTTGGACGTTTGTGGACGTGTGAGAGGGGAAATCGTCAGACGTTGTCGAAATCAGTGGCGACTCAGTTGTACGTTGTAGCACAATGTTTCTATGGCTGTCATTGTGTTCTGTCCAAGTATTTTGACAAACTTGAGGCTTTGGAGGTTTCGTTTGGATGTTCAGAAGACATTGTTAAAAAATCTTTGATTCTGGGTCCTCAGGGGAAGCGATTTCAGCATCTCTGGCTGTAACTTTGCTCAATGGGTTTCTTCTGCATGGGAGACTCAGCAGCTCATCAGAAAAGCTCTGACTGTCCAGTTAGTGAACCAGGCTCTGGAAAACAACCACATTTTTATGTCAAATCTCCTCCAAACAAGTTCTGTCTTTATGAACAGTTATGTTAATGCTTCAGCCTTCAGAAGCAAGAAAATGTCACTTTCCACACCTGCACCATGAACGTTGACGCTGTGGAGATGCTAATCTTGCCCTTGCAGTATTGTAGCATAATCACCATTAAAAGTGAAAAAAAAGTGTTAAATTCACTCTTGTGGTGTTGAATTCATGCAGACAGTTGGACTCACTCTTTGGGACACTAGCTGTTACTTCAACCCTGAGGATTATGCTGCATAGACCCCTGTCTAGTTAGGACAGAAATGTAAAAACATGTTGGGATGCACAATGATATCTGAGTTATATCGGTATTGGCTTGAAAAAATAACATTTTGATCAATATTTCAAAACTAATAACCGATTGAGTGTTTAGTGTGCTCAGGACAAGCAGAACGTTTCAATGACATTGGAATATCAATATTGATTTTATCCATTTTTAAACTGATAGACATACATATAAAACATATGCATATATCTCTAATTGAGGTAGATGCCTTTTTTTGTATTTTCTGCAAAAATCTGCACTGAAAATATCGAATATTGGCATCAGCTTACAAATTCAACGTTGGCTTATCCCTAAAAAAGCCATTTTGTCTTCGGATCTTCTTCAAACATTCTCTCACTGGTCCCAGTTAGCTTTGTTATAATGTCCAGCCTTTCTATGCTGAAGAAGAAAGAAGAATACACGACTTTACACACACCTCGGATGTGAACGCGGACGCTTGCAAAGACCATGCATGAGGATGCTAGCCTGAACAAATGCCTGTCAGCAAATTGTAACAGTGTTGAGCTTGCAGGGCTTCCTGGGGTCTTAAAAAGCACTTTGTAAGTGTTTATTAAATGTATAGGTGTTGCCTCAGCTCTGCAGGTGCAGGGGATTTTGCTGAGGTCGAACTGAGATGTTCCTCACCGGAAAGATTTGACTCAGGTCTAGTTAGCTGGCATGCAAAGATGAGATGTAAGGCTTGTGGTAGAGAGGCTTTTATCTTGATAATAGCCCCTTTTATTCTTTGTCTAAATGAAAAGGAAGTCTCTGTGTGTGTGAAGCTGTGGTTTAAGGCCCATCTGTGGAGAATTTGGCTCCATTGGAGCTCATTTCTGAGAGTCTCTTTGAATCGGAACAGAAAATCATGGTGAAGAATGGCTAATGTGCCGCGTTGATGGCGAGAGCGAGACGAGTAGTTGACTATGTTGGCTACCTGATCTGTCGACTTAGTGGGAGTGATGTTTTCCCCTTCTCTGTTAATGAAAGGCAGTCAGAGCAAGAGAGATTTTCAAGAACTGTATGGGACAGCGAGGCCAAGCCACACTGCTTCCCCGTACTCTTTTCTCTCCGGGAGAGAGAATGAAAAGTGGAACAAAAGTGTGAAAATGGGGAAGGTCTGTGTCACATAGCGTATCTAAACCCCCTATTTGCATATGAAAACTGAGGCGCTGAAAGAATTCCGCCACTGTTGCAATGGTCCGCCTGTGTGTCCGGCGAGTGTGACAGGCCGCCGTGGGTTATACAGTGTTAGGGTCACGTTAGGCGCCCTCGACGGTCAAGACTCCATGTCACGTCCGAGATGTTCAGAATCAGGGGCTTCGCACTTGCTTTTTTCCCTCACTAGTCTTTTTTTAACCCACAAACCCCTCATTTCCATACCTGTTCAGCCCCTAAATGCTGTTGAATATTCCCTCTGGAATGTTCTTTCCCAGCGGGTCCCTACGGGGGCACACACACAAACAGCTCGGGTTTTTCGGCTCACACACTCCTCACACCCTCTCTGAACGGCTCCTCTGTGCTTGCAAAGCCAGTGACACAAAAAGGCGGTGATTGACCGGTTTCCCACCGCGCCTCAGTCTCGTTATGGCCGTATGTGTGGGTGTGTTTTTAGGAGCGATGGGCTTTCCCATGTTGCCTGGTTTGGTTGATTGACGTGTGTGATCTTTCACGACCCGGTGGTAGCAGTGGTGAAGTGAACACCAGACAGACCCCCTCATCACACCAAACTCATATTTAGTCATATTCGTAGGACTATGAGAAAACAAAGGAGCTTGCCGGCTCTAAGAATGCAGTGTTTCATTAACAAAGTTGTTTATGACAAATATTACTTTCTGACCATTTTCTGATTTATATATTCTGTAAATATATATATCTACATATATCTTGAATAATATTTCAGTCTGACAGATTGCAGTACATTACAGGAAATGTAGGGGGCACTATAGCTTTTATAATGCCATAGAAGAAGAAATGGTGTGCCATGTATTACCATGTCTTACAACTAGGGATGCAACCAAGGTATGCTCTGATGTGAGAAGATACATAAGTACTCTGGACATTTAAAAAAATGTTTGAAATGTTACTAATAATTATTACTGTATTACTGTAACAATAGGCCGTGGCTTATACACTGATTTTACAACTTGGTGTTGGGTGCGGTTTGCTTAAATGGGGCGGTCTATCTAAAAACATGAAAACACGTTCTCTAAAAGTATATTCAGTACAAAAAGATGACATTCCCAAATGATTAGTTGAATGTAAATATACTGTTTACTGCATCAATGGACAGTTAGAAAAGTAGCGCAAAGCAAATGTAGATCTGTGACGATGTCCTTTGCTACATTACATTACATCCTAATATATAATACAGGCTGGAAAAAGCTCAATTCAACAGAAATAAAAGGAACAAATGTTGCCTCAGCAATACTGAAATACAAAAATTATTAGGCGTATCTTTCTTCAGATCCTTTAAAATCAGATCAAACATTGCGGCTAATAACATGGTGCAGCTTATCTTAGACTTTTTAAACATAAATTAGGATTTTTTGTGGCCTATAATGTGGGACGGTCTATTGTTGGAGTAATATGATAGTTTAGAATGTGTTTTTTATCATAGCTATAAAGCAGCCATGTTGATTTGACATTATAATGCTTCATCTTTTTCAAGAGGGAATACCCTGCTCAGGGTTGGGCTGATTGGGAATTTTCAATTAATGTTTCTGGGAAGTGACCATTATTGCCCCTTGAAACTTATGTAACATCCCTCCCTTCATCCATCACCAGAGCCACATGATTTAAGTGGACTATCCTAGCACTCATAAGGGGATGGGCAGGTTGCCAGTCCATCACAGGAGAGACCCACAAACACCCATAGGTACAAGTTAGTATCTACAATCCATAATTTAGATTTTTTAAAGAGAATTTTCTCATAAAAGCAATTTATCACTCAGTCCCAGTTGAGGGGCCATCTATTTTGATTTTCCCTAATTAGAGGTCAAACATTTTGAGTTATGAGCTCTAGTCAAAGGCAGCATGAGGTCAGTGATCTCTGAAATGGTCTTGGAGAGCAGCACAACACACTTTGGGGATTTTTCCCACCACCTGATTCCACTTTACCATCAGTTGGCATGTTGGATGCAGTGCAGGGTAAACACTGACGTGAGATCAGCTTTGTAGAATGTGCGTTTGAGAAAACAGACTGAAACGTCGCTTGGGTAAATCAAGGTTCCAACAAAAAAGGGGGGGGGGGGGGTGTGGCTCAGGGCTGAGTCGTTTTTCAGATTGAAATTACAGTTTGAAAGAGTGCAATTGTCAAATCCCAAAGGGCTTCAGTTATTTAGACTGCATTTATGGCATCCATTTGTTATAATGGTAGAGTTCGCCATTAACGATGTGAAGTGGGAAATACCATTGTGAACTGTCTGTAGGTGACTGGGCCAACTGAAAGCAACCAAACACCAATTTACAGCCACTGCCAGTCTCTCCCTGGACCTTCAGCCATAAAATGTGGTCACCTGGGACAAAACGACATTGCACTTTAAATCGCAGCCTCTACTGCAATTATATATGATGTTCATACTTGGCAGTGGGTTTTCATTCCTATCCAGCAGACAGACGCCTGATTCCACTCGCTTAAACGACAAATGGATAGGTGACCCTTGGAGTAGATGCTCCACAGTTTGGGTGGATCACACCTTCTGATATGTCACCGTTGCCTTCAGGAGTGTTGGGTTCATAGCACCTCTTGAGAGCAGCACACCTGCGTGCGCTAAATGCCGTTCTCTGTGAGACTAGACCGACTTCGCCAAGCGGCCTCTAACTTTAGCCTCAGCAAACATCGTCCTGCCTTCTTGCCAAGGAGTACGAGGGCCTGGCACTCCAGTGCTGTTTTTGGAGCTTAACGTTATCCATCGGCCTCTGCTGGGTATTGTGCATGTGTGTGCTCCTGGCTGCCCGGGTGCTGCGGTGCCGCTTCGGTTTGGCAGTTAAATAGAGCCGGAGCTCCGCGCTCACAAGCCGTGAAGCATGTCAGAGAATGTTAGTAGCTGAAGAGTGTGTGACAGAGGCTTCACATCCACGTTAGGAGCTAATCTTAGATTCTAGAGACGCCGTGGAGGATGGCACTTGGCGCAGTGAGCACACAGTGAGGAGGTCCGATCTCAGGAAGGCAGCCTCCACCCTCCACGGCCACCGCCAGCATCAGCCTGGCCTCGGGCTGGAAGTGAAATTGCATTATTGTTGAGGCGTCAGTTTCTTTATACCCTCTCTTTGCTGTTTAATGACCTCCATCTGGACAAGAGGGGAGCTCCCCCCACTTAAATCTGGAGAAGCTGGGGCTGCACGAGTGCAATTTGAGTAATTTCTCTTCTTCAAATACATTTAATTGTGTTGTATGATCAGATATTTGCAACTTAATTTGCACAGCTGTGGAGAAACTAATGGTCTTAAACACACACCAACCGGCCCAATAAATTGCCCCGACTTAGTAAAGTGCTTTTCTGCAAAAGATCCATGTTATTCCATTAAATTTGGGTTCAGT
This sequence comes from Lepidarchus adonis, assembly GCA_037576955.1. Taxonomy (NCBI): domain Eukaryota; kingdom Metazoa; phylum Chordata; class Actinopteri; order Characiformes; family Lepidarchidae; genus Lepidarchus; species Lepidarchus adonis. Next base: position 2,860,931 of record JBBIGC010000131.1, on the reverse strand, counting down.
CTGAAGATTTGTCTTTGCAAACACATTACTTACATATAAATATATACAACTATACAATCAGCCATAGCATTAAACCTATATTGTATATTGTGCTTTGATAAACAGATCCCTTTTTATCTGAGTCAGCATCTTCTTTGGAATCGGACTAGATCAGACACATCACTGAGCCTTGGGCACCCATGGCCCGTCCGGTTGCACTTGTGGACCACCCCTTTACAAGAGGAACTTTAGAGGAACCATCAGTGAATTTCAGTTCACCTGTCAGTGGTTTTAATGTTGTGGCTGATCAGTGTGTGTGTGTGTGTACATCTATGACACATTCTAACATGTAAAAAGTGTTTTATTATATATTTTCTACTCTGTGACAGTGCGCACATGCACACGCACACACACACACATTAACAAACAGCTTGTGGGCAGGAGGACTGTGGAGTGATTGACATGTGGAAGCCTCTCTGGAACGGCTGTGTTTTTCCACACCCACTGCGATGCTGCTTCTGTGCATTTAACATACATGTGCTACTCATCTGTGAGTGCGTGTGTGTGCGTGTGTGTGTGCTTGGCACTGGCAACCTGCTGTTATAACTATAGACCTTTCCCGAACTGACTGAAGTGTCTCTGTTTGAAAGCTGTATTGCTGCACATTAACGCCTTTGAGAAGCTCTTAGTGGAGCCACTGATGGAGTACAGTCTTTATTGATCCAGGTTGATTGACGGCTCACCGTACCCATGATTAACACTTCTCACACCTCACACTACTTCGTTATTTGACCACAATTCACCAGACAGATCGTTCGCTTACTGCTATATGGTGTTAGTCTCACGCACGCAGTGTAAAAAATGTAAGTGTATTCTTATGGTGAAGTCTATTTTTAGGACAATGTGGCTTAATGGGGGAAAATCACACCATTGGGAAAAGAGACCAATCATCCGTTTTCCCCCCTGTGTCAGCTCAGTTCTGACGCAGCTGGTGCCGGGTAATTGTGATCCATACACTTGTTTTCTCGGATGATTGTGAAGATCACAGAAAGGGCTTATGGGAGAATTATGGGTTGAACGACTCTGCAGAAATAAGTCAAATAGCACCACAGAAACGGACTTTTCGATTCCATCTGGCTTTCATGTAAGTGATTAAGAGCAGTTTGAATACGTTTGTACAAACAACCATGGTCCTTTATGCTCAAAGAGTTCAAGCTGTTTAGAATTATCCCCTCTTAGTCCTCCGACCAGCGCGCACACACACGCACACACACACACACACACACATAAATCACTGCACTGCTATGATCATCATGCATTGTATTTTATATTTCCCCTCAAGTTCAGAAGACAGCTGCTGCTGTAGTAAAATCAAGCTAAACACACGATCGAGTAAGATATTAAGTAAATAAATAAATAAACAAACAAACAAAATGCGGCAAAACATAGTTGACACGACTGTGGGCAGCCCTGCCTTCAAATTATCCACTCTCAAATTATGATCAGACATTCTCCCCAGCTCTAATTAAACATTAAGCTGTATTTGTTCCAGATGGAGCCGTTTTGAAGTTTTCTTTTAGTAAGAGAACGCTGTCCACTGTGGGAATCCGCGGAACCTGACGGAATTCTGTACCGGCGCTCTCATGTTCTTCTTTTCCATGAGATGAATGTCTGTGTAGAGCTTCTGTTTGAAAACTGGAACTTGAAAGAAACCAGAATTCCACATCACGTGTTTTTGCTTCACGCAGAACTCTGAACAGACATGAACAGTTTGATACTATCCATCAGAAACTTCAGAATAGAGTGTGATGCTGTATGTGCGTTTTGTCTTCCAGTGTTTTATGGATTTTGACTAGATTTTCTTACCAGTTTTTGTCCTGGCCAGTTCTACCCATAACCTAGGTCTCCCCTTATCACATGATGTTTCCAGTGCTAGGAGGGTGAAGACATGCTTCCTCTCAAATGAGTGAATGTACAGCACAACTGCTGCTAACTCAATGTCAATTGATAGCTCAACATGCTTGGAGGAGAACACAAACTCTGTTACAGATGTTGTGGAGGTGTTCATGCATCTATGTATTGAACTGTTGATTATCACAAACAGTGAGGCTATTTCCTGTAGTTATAAGCAGAAAACCCAAGCAGAATCGTATTTGTGGACTGGTATCGCAATATTTAAATTTTATGGATATTTTTTCAATTAATTTTTTTATATTTACATTTACAGCCTTTGGCAGACGCTCTTATCCAGAGCGACATACATGGTGAGCAGTAGGGGGTTAGGTGCCTTGCTCAGGGGCACTTCAGCCTGCTTCAACCTGCTACCCTTTGGTCACAATCCCACTGCTCTAACCATTAGGCTATGGCTGCCATATTTGATGCCATTAATTGTATTGCAGTATGTCGGGGGGGATATATAAATAAAATTTTCTTTATTTACATATCTACAGAAATAAAGGTTACATTTCACTCAAATGCTCATCCAATCCAAATTCTCAGTTGTGTAAATGTGTATGTGAAGGGATTGACAGATGCCTGTCAGCATTAAATACCTGCACTTGCTCACAACAACCCTTGTTGTGATCTGGTGTCGACCCTTTGGGTCCCTTTCTGAGCATTTGTTCAGCCCAAGGCTTCTTCCTATAGTTTAGGGATTTTATCCTTACTTCTGGCGCCCTCGGGTTGATCAGTAGGGGCTCTGACCCTCTGTTGGAAAAAGCATTACATAATAAAAGTGACATATTTTTATTGGTAAGTACAGTATACATATGTATTATTTCACACATGATTATACACTTATTGAAAAAAATAAAAATAAAAATAAAAATATAAAAAAAATAAAAATATAAATATATATATATATATATTGGTGCATTCATAAACAATACTCTTCTCCTCTTTGGCTTTATTGCAGTTTCAAGTTATGGTTATTAAGTTATTAAGGTATGGATGTATTATTTATTCAGTTTTTTAATAAACTCTTAAAAAGAGTAAAGCAGTAAAATGACCAACAGAGAGAAACTGAACGTCTGGGCCAGTGGTGGAGACCTGGAAGAATGTATGAGTACATTTAAAATTAAAGAGGAAGGAGGTGGCATGAGAACAAGAGAAGGTTAGAGAAAGATAGAAGGATGGAAAACAAAGCAGGACAAAGCCTGAATGAAAGAGGACTTGGGATAGAGAGACAACAAGAAAAGAGAAAGTAGGGGGTGGGTTGGGGGTAGTTGTGGAAGAGGGGTCATTAAAAGGACACCCGCTCGCTCCCTCCTGCAGTAAAATGGCAGTAAAATATCGGGCTAATCTGCCATCATTAGCCTGATTATATCAGCGGGGATTGGGCCTTCCCATCAGCTTCGATCAATGAGGCCCAATCAATAGACATAGGATGTGATCTAACCTCCACTCAGGGCTGAGGCGGGTGTGACACGGAGCTGCGCTGCATGCTGGGTAATGGCCAGAGACTGATGGGATGGTGGGAGTAATGCCATCATGGTGGACATGTGTAGGTAAAGAATTTAAATTGTGGATGTCAGTGTGGCATACAAAGACTAGTTAAGGAGACACGGGACAACGTCTTAAGATCAGCCACCTGAAATCTAGTGCACTACAGAGTGCACTAGATTTCACAATGGGTCACTGCCCTATGGAATAAGCTCGTCTCAGAGGAATCTGCTGTATCTACTTTTGTGCGGGAGTCAGATTATACACTTTGGAAGATTTTCCTCTGCAGAAACTCTTTTGCACATTGTAATACATAATTTCTGTTTATCTGTTTATGGCTGTGCACAAATTATATTATTATATTATTATTATATTATTATTTTATATAAAATTTTATTTTAAAATACATGTTAAACTTAGCAAAATTACTTGGTTTGGCTTCTCTGTAGAGGATCTAGACTTATGTTGACTTATCAAAATGTGTCATTTGGCTGCGGTTGATAATCTTTTGCCGGTTGAATGGTATATTCTTGATTATCACTGACGCTGAGGCTGAGGCTAAGGCTACAACTGAAAGTCCATAAATGTTTGTAAAATATGACACAAATTCAAAACTGCAGTGATATATTCTGACAATAATGTTTTAGCAAACCTGTTTTTTATTTGTACTAAGCTTCCTACACTGAAACAATCGTAAAGGTTTAGTTCTATTGACATTCCCAAAGGTTTTCAGGTCTCCCTAGTTATAAGTTAGAGACTGAAAAATCAACCCAACGTCTATGGCATGAATGTGTTACTGTACTGTAGATCCTTCCTTCTAGAAGACATAGGCCCTTGTCTGAATGAACAAATTATTAGGTGTGTAAATCACAATTCATTTTTAAAATCGATTATTTTAGCCAATGATCTGATACCTTAAAATTTGATTCGGTTTTACACAATCTGCTACATTTTCATCAATATATACATGTGAATGGATTATAATTTGAACATAAATTATTATTAAAGGTCAATTACAGCGATGTAGTCATAAGCAAATGCAACTTCTCAATAAAAAACATTACCCAGAGTAAAATGAAGTAAAATTAATTGTGGAATGAACATGATTTTTGTGTGTGAGATCAATATAGCAGATCAATTAATCAATCAATTAATCGTTACACCCCTACAAATAATATAGATCTTTACTTAATATCCCTCCTAGTCATTCACTGATGTAATCCAGCGATTAAAAATATCATCTGTGGTAATTGATTTTTTTGATTTTTTTGAATACCATTATGAAGTCCGTAGGAACAAATGTGGTAAACCTCTACACCGATGAGCACAGATATGTCTCCAACATAGTTTGGTGGTTCCCCCCTCACACACACTCACTGAACCTGGCAATTAACAAGTGAGATGAACCAGCTGTGTTTGAGCAGGGAAATCACCGACCTGTGCGAGACACCAGCCTCCAGGACCGGGTCTGGACATCCTGATGTAAAGGTCGCTGAACTGGCCCTCGAGTAACCAGGAGAAAAGGAACTGACTCGACAAATGACGTAGTTAGGACGACTGAAATGTTCCAGAATGAATACAGACAGCCACATGTGCTTCACATCTGCATGTGTGTCCTAAGTAGAGTTGCAGATTCAGTGCTTGCTGTCAACATTGTCAGATAACATTGAGGTACTTAATTAATCACTTCCATGGCTGAAACGTGATATTAGTCTGTAAATTCTAACTAACAGAGAACGTCCATTTCTGTGTGACAACTAGCAGACAGGAGTGTTTAGGTGGGTATTTGCACGTCATCAGTTCTAAGGTGAAGAATATTGCAGCCGTCTCTATACTCATAGGATCAAAGCACAGTAAATCAGTACGCAAGGCAATTTGGTCCAGGATGTTTTAATTGGAAGTGGACTTTCTGTGTAACTGTGTAAGTGGGTTTACTGGGTAAAAGTAAAAGATCATAAAAGTAAAGGTGATTCACCTATAAAGTGATTAGTGATTTAACACAAATTCTCATGAACCAGATTGATATTGGACCTCCGCAGATTGTCTTTAACCCTCAGAAATCTAGAGATGTTGTTGTTTTCCGTTTTTATGGCATACATTACATAACTGGTTCAATTAAAATGATCAATTATTACTGGAATTCATTGTTTTTAGCTCTTTATGCATTTGCACAATTGTTACTTTCTAGGCTGAAGGCCAGCTTCATGATTGTAGCCCTGTCATTCAAATACAGCTGAAAGAAAGACTTGTAAAGTAAGAACTTCAGTATATTACGCTCTGAGGAGAACAGTGGATAAATCAATGAGCAGCAAACTAACTAAAGCAATAGCAAAGTGAAAATGCTCCAGTTCCCCTGAATGTCACAGTCCAAGAACCTATGTGAACTATGAAATAATCTCTCTAACCTACCTCTACCTACCTCTCTCTCTCTCTCTCTCTCTCTCTCTCTCTCTCTCTCTCTCTCTCTCTCTCTCCCCCCCTCCACCCCCACACCCAAA
>JBBIGC010000131.1:2838605-2854913 GCA_037576955.1 Lepidarchus adonis | reverse complement strand
ACACACACACACACACACACACACACACACACACACACACAAACACACACACACACACACACACACACACACACACTACATGTGTTGCAGTGTTTTCAAAAATATAGAATATAACTTTAGTGTAATATAATATAAGTTCAGTGTAAATGTGATTTCAAAAGAGCAATCCCATAACATCCCTGCATTTCTTTAAGATGCCTTGAAATCACCACAAAATAAAACCTTGTTCTGTAAAACTGTAACAAATACACTTTTATTCCCAGTAAACATCTATTGGTCTGTTCATCAAAAACATTCACTCAGTGTAAAGCAGGAGTGCCCACACTATTTTGGCTTGTGAGCTACTTTTAAAATTACCAAGTCAAAATGAGCTACCAACAATAAAAATAATTTAAAAATTATATACGGAGTATACTTTATATTTAAAATATATATTGTTTACCTTGCATAGCAGCATGTACGGCTCAATGTACATTTTTGATCATCAACAGCCAGAGTTGCATGCAGTCAATACATAATCCCCTCGCTTTTCGGTGGGTAGTCAGTATCATACTTTTTAATAAACAGTGTGATTTTGGTTGGTCCAGGTCCCTCACTCATTTTTACACACTTTTTTTAGATGTAAATAAATTATTAGCCGCTAACTATGTGACTTCTCTGCTGGAGTTTTGCAGTAGCGCGCAGTTTTGTTACAAAAAGATGACGCCGGATTGGCTCTGCTATATGTCAATCAACTGCCAAACTCGTAGATCACTCAATTTTACTGCGTGGTGTCACGTTCGCGGTAGTTTATTTTGATAGGCAGGGCTCTGGGATCGACTAGCAATGCCTTTGCGGTTGAGCGGTAGTTCGAAGTCTACGTATTGGGCACCACTGGTGTAAAGTCATTGTTTCCACCCATTCTGGAAAACCTTTATAACCTGTAAAGTAGTGAGAGTATTAAAAAATCTGCTTCTGTTATGGAAAATTATGAATGAACTGCTGAGGCTGACCTATCAGAGCTCCCCAAAATGGATATCACTGACGTCTGAAAGTCAGGGTGCCCAGCTCTGGTACTGGAGATCCACCACCATAGCTGAAAGTATTTTGAAGAATTATACTGTGGCAATGCTCTGAACACAGCCCCACATGGTGGCACAGGCTGTTTGGAACTAAAGTGGCCAAAACACTGATTAATGTGAATGACATTATCCTTGAGATCCTTGAGCTGTGGAAGTGATTATTAGGTGCATCGATTAATGTTGCTTGTTTTAAACAAATTGAACAATGTTTAAACAGTTGAATAATTTTACATTGGTTACTGTTTTTAAAGTGGATAGCTTTTTTCATCTGCAAAAGTTTAATTTTAATTTGTAAAGCGACTTGGGTTTGTGAAAGGCGCTATATAATTATAACTTATTATTATTATTTAGCTCTGGCTTAGAGCAGAGGGTTAAGTTGTGTGTTGGGCATTGTACAGGGAATTGTATAATGGGAAGCTCTTGTCAAAATGATAAATAGGAGCCCAAACTGTATTTGAGCTCAGTACGGATATTAGTCAGTGGTGGTTAATAAACCCAGCAAACTGGACCTATGAATCATACTTTTATTGTGTAAAGCTCAGTCTAGATTTGTCAGGAACTAAATCTAAATGCTACTAGCCTTATCTGTCATACCAGTTCGATTATTACTGAAAATGTTCTGGAAAATGATCTGGAGAAATGTGTTAAATTAGGAAAAAAACTCTCAAACAAACATATCTCATCAAATTAAATGGCAATTTTGCAGAGTTTTACGCAATCTTGGTAGTAAAGTAGTGGGAAATGTAAAAAAAGTTTCTCGTTTACATTAAAGAACATTTTTTCTTCTCCAATTACATTTCCGTTTCGTGCCCTTTCCTCATCACAACGCCTTATTCATGTTCTCAATCATGCTTCCCCTGACATGGGGGACTACACTTAGCATGTAGCATGTCTGGATAAGTTATGAGTGTGCTAATGGGAAATATGGAATCTATTAGAGCCAACATGCTGCTGATGAGGGCAAAAGGAGGTATACATTATGGATGAGATGCTGGGAATTGTGTTTGTGAGACGTGTGTTTGTGTTTATATGTATTTGAAGGAGAATCTCTTTTGATGAAGTGGTCAGAGAAGCAGGTGGCTTTAAAAAGAGGGAATGGCAAAATTCCTAACACTTTTCTAGCTCTTTCATCCACATGCTTACTTTGGGAAAAGGGGACAAGGCTGTTTAAGAGGGGGTCAGTAAAATCCTACATGAATTAATCAGCTCAGACTTTCAGACCACATATGGCCTCGTGCGACCATTCCCACAGTCTCACTTACTGGGCTTTTCTATTGCTTTCCAGTGGTGGAGTTTTCTCCACCCCAACGCAGTTTCTGTTTGTTTGGTTTGGTTGACATTTTTGATTTTTTTGTTGGCCTTGCTAATAAATCTTCCCACATGTTTGTTTTAACCTGCTAATGAAGCAATAACTATACAAAGGGAACTGCTCATATTTTTTAATTATGGCGTTGTCATAGAGCGGTCCAGGGTCTAGCCGTGGGTTATAGTGGTTTTATGTGAAATGGTGCACTGTAGAGAAGATAAACCTACTGACTCGGATTTCTTGACAGTGGTGGTGATGGGAACCAGGGGTGAAACATAAATATAGCGATGTTAGTTTCTGTCCAAAGCCACCAGTCAACCTACATGTGTCTTTACATATAATGTCAATGGAGCAGATAAAATATGTTTCCTTTGCCTTACAGCACCCTACATGTATATCTCCACCCTGAATCAATTTAAAGAAAATAAACTTTCTCGAAAATCTGTTGTAAACAGTGTGTTCGTAATCTTTCAATGCAACCTTGTTTGAGGTAGATTTCAGGACAAGGAAACACCCCAGAAGTCTGGTTCATATCTCCACCACTAACTTCACCACCTCCTTGGGTCTTTAAAAGGTGCTATATAAATTCAACAAACTACTACATTATTACCACAATTAAGAATTTCACCCTGAACTACCTTTTACATCTTAACCATTGAATTATGCTAATTTTGGGGAAAAACACCTTTTACTACATTTTCACATGGGTTCAAAATTAGAACTTGTAGTATATTTATAATCGGTTTAAAATTGAAAATATTGCCAATTAAATTTGAAGGAATGATCAAAAAACTATGTTTGTTAATAATAAATGATGTCAATAAATTTATGTCAAGCTGTTTCTTTAAAACCCCATGACATAATAAAATGTCAAGAACCCTTTAGCAACACAGTGCTAAAGACTGGTCAGCAATCTGGCAGATATGTGTTTAAAGGTGAGAAAACATTGCAGTTCTCTGTTCAGCAGGCGCTTCCTCAATAGACAGTGTTCTTTAAAGAAGCTAACAGGGACTGGAAGACATTTTAATAAACGTGAGCTGCTGTAGCCATGATGAGGAATTACAAAAAGTTGCTAAGCTAACCTAGCACAGCCATGCTAGCAGCCTGGAATGGCAGTTATGCTTTTTGGGATTGTCCTTTGTCCAGCCTCAGGAGCCTGAGTAATATATAATCTATACAGCTTTATGTACTGGTCAGCAGGATGTGATTTGTTCCTTATAGTGTAGCCTAAATTAAACACACCCCACAAGAAACACATAAAGTAGTTCAGAAACTGCTGCTGTGAATACAACAATAAAGGCAACATAGCTGTCTCCACCACCATTAAGCCTTGTTAGGTTTATTAAAGGTGCTATATAAATTCAACAAACTACTATATTATTACTACGTTTCTTCTTACAATGGAGCATCTCACACTGAACTACCTTTTACATCTTAATCATTGAATTATGCTAATTTGGGGAAAAAAAACACCTTTCACTACATTTTCATATGGGTTCAACGTTAGAACTTGGACTCTATATTTATAACTGGCTTAAAATTGAAAATTGCTAAGATTGCTAATTAAAGTTGAAGAAACAGTCAGAAAAACTAAGTTTTAATGTAAAACTAATGTTTGTGAATAAGCTGTTATGCTGACGGCATGCTATGTAAGATAAGGCGTCAAGTGTTGGAGCTACTTCACAGTCTGAAATCATTTAGTGTAAGAGCAACAGCCCTAATGCGGAAGAATCAGTGTGTGTGCTGATGATGTGATGTTTGAAAACATCATAAAAAGATCATTCGATCCACTGACCATGAGGAAAAATCATGGCAGTGTCACAAAGCAAATGGGGAAACAGGCTGGGAGTTGATTTAACACTTGCCGATGTTAATAAATGAGGAAAAGTATTTCCCATGATGCTATTTGTTTACTGTAAGTGTTAATATTGGCCAGATTTATCAGTCTGGTTGACCAGCATTTCCTGGTGTGATGTCACGAGATTGTATGCCATGTAAGATAAAGAGTCAAGTGTTGGATCTACTTCATTGCATACGTCTCTTTTACAGGTACTACTTTGTAGTGGAGGAGGATAACACGCCGCTGTCTGTGACGGTGACGCCATGTGATGCGCCGCTAGAATGGAGACTGACGCTGCAGGAGCTGCCGGAGGACGCCAGTGGTGAGGGATCAGGTAAATTACACAGTCGCACTCCACCAGCCGTTCCACAATCAGCTGCCATTTGGTTTTGTGATTAGGCAGATGGCAAAAACAAAGTGGAACTGAATGTAAGCTCTGCACGGGCTATAAAAGAGACCTTTCCTAAACTGGTGACCCCTATGAACAATAGAACAGAACTTTCACCCTGTATTTTTCTGCAGTCATCAGAAACCAACACACACTCACAACGCCATACAGAAATGGGATGTTTGTGGTTATGTATGGAAAACGTAAGCCTTAAAAATACTATAAGAATAATATTAATGACATGAGTGATAGCATTTGTATCTGGGAAGAGCGGCATTACAATTATTTAAATTACGTCGTGAGGTCATTTAGATAATTGTAATTATTGTAATAATTACAATTGCAAACATTGTAATTTTTTGTTGGCATAGATACAAACAGAGACACTTTGATGACAAAAATGTAATTAATCATTGTCATTTCAAGAATTTCTAAAAAATTATAAAAATTATTTGGAAAAAAAAGTCTACTGTTTTAATTGAAAGTGAACTACTATTATTTTATTAATTTAAAACAAAACATATCCGTTCACTACTCAACAGCAATAATTGTGACTTCCATGCCTCATACAGAACGGTCGGTCTATATCCAAATCATAACCTTTGTTCCTGAGTTTACATTTGCATGTAATTCCTCACAGCTTTTTTGATATTGTGCGTTTTAATATGCGCTAACCTGCCAGATCCTGGAACCTAACCTGTGAATGGGGCTAGTGAAGGGGGATTCTACTTACATCGATCAATAAAGCTTAAGGCTTAATACATGCTTGCATATTATCCTGAGGATTAGACACGATTAGAATCAGACATTATGTCCTCATTTGTTTATTAAAGAGCACTCTGTCCTAAATACATTTACCAATGACATACTGCACTGCGGCAGTAGGTAAAGTGACTAAAAATGAATAATGGTCAGTTTCCTAGACGCAGGGCATTACTTGGAGATACTACACCTGTTTACTTACCAGTTTATGTTTATGACTAGGTTTAAATAAATACTTCTAAAATTTTTAGTCTGATCTCTATCTCTATCACATGGTTGATTATAACAGACAATAATTTCATTGTGTTTCCTTGTGTCTAAAAAGAACAGCAAACCTATTGCCTCAGAAAACACACCCCTAACAGAAACAAATGGGCAGTTGCTTCATGCTGCAGTGGAAAGTAGAGATTAGGCTGTATTCCTTTAATCTGAGTCCATAACACTGACCCTTTTAATGAAGTGCATTTACACTAATGTGTGCTAGCCAGAAAGGTCAGGATGTGTTTTTTCAACCAACCAAAGAAGTCCAAGAGCATAGTCGTGTAAAAATAGCCATGGATTGATTTACAAAAACAGAGGAAAGATCGCTCGAATGAGAGCACACATGCAACGTGAATATCTGAGAAGTTGGGTAAATATTTGTTGTCTGAGAAGCAGTGGGAATGACTCTTGCATGGGTTAGTCTTTTCCAACGTGCTCAATCGCTAGAATGTGTGTATGTGTGTGTGTTGGGGTGTGGATTGTGTGTGTGTGTCTGATCCCAGTCTAACCACACTTGACGTGCTGATGGACCGCATCTGACGTCCACAGTCTGGAAGCCTGCGAGGTAAAGAGCGAGAGAGGGAGAGAGGGAGAGAGGGAGGGATATTGTACTTAGAGGGTGAACAGAGTCACAGGATTCCTCACTATCTCCCAATCAAATCAGAGCAAGCTAAAAAGGGGTCATTACCTTTACATTTTTCCTCTACCACCATCGTCAAAGAAAGGTTATAACTCCTTTTTGGGTTGAATTTTCCTCGCCTTGTAGTCCAACCTTCTCACTCTTTTCCCTCTGTTCTTGCCACTGGTGCTCTCTGCATCTAGAGAGAACATGCAAACACAATCATTCTGTGAACTTCACCCAAACTGTAGTCTCAGAGCTCACCACCCGTGATGTGGAAGAGACAGTGGAGAGCAATAAAAGACAAGATGGTAAAATTAATGAAAAGAAAATCCTACGTCAGACGTTTTTTAAACAGCAGAACTGAGCGAGAAACTGTGCCACTTGGTATAGGTGCAGAAATGGGCCTGAAAATAGTGATTACTCACTGATTATTGCATTTCAACATTACTGATGAAAACTGTGTTTTTGTAGAGTTTATTGATTTAAAAGGACAAATATTTCTGTGTAAAATAAGCCAATGATTATAGCTAATATAAATGAAACAATTTTAATTCTGTAATATTTTACAACTGTAGAATTAGAAGAAAACATGATAATCATGTCAGCTCTCAAATGTGTGTAAGAAAACCCTGATGAATATCAGAAGTGTCTTAAAAATGAGTTTCAGGAAGAAATGACTGTTTTGTGGTGGGTGAATGAGGTTCAATTTTCTAATGCACATGGTTAAATACCATCACAATGCTGAATGTGGATTTCTTGCAACTTTTTTTGCAACTCCATGCAAAATGTATGACATGGTGTTTAATTTGTGTTCATAACGATTCTCTCTTTAACGCTGCAATAGTTTTACACTGGATCTCTAATAAGCTGTTCATATTTGACATATTAAGAAGCTAATGGATATTAATGATCAGTACTCGTCAGAATTGACATGTGTGAGGTTTTGGCAATTGGAAGTAACCGCAATTTAAAAATGATACAAAAGAGGAAAACAAACTGGCAGTTGACTTAACACTGGAGAATTCAGAAAAATATTACCCATGTCTTGGTTACTGTCAGATTTGTTGGCCAGGTTGCCCTAATGTCTAGAATTTTCTGGCGTAATGCGCCTGAAAGTGTGTATGTGTATGTGTGAGCAGATGTGTACAGCAATGTGTCCGAGGCCTAATGCTCCCGCTGGCCGGGCTGACGAACAGCAGAACCCTCATCACTCACACCTGCATTAATCCACTAACTGGGTTCTTGCATAGGAGTCCAGATTTTACAGACTGTAATAATCCCCATTGGTTTGCTTGATTATCTGGCTTGGCTGCTGTCAGGAGTCCTGAGGAAGAGTCATTCATCATCATCTTCACCCAAACCAGACTCCAAGACATGTTTATATTACAGGATAATTTTTTTTAATATATTGTGATGTATTTTTTTACATTTAAAGCTATTTTAAATGCCTGTTAAATTCTTTTTTATAGGCACATTTTTTTATCATGAGAAAATTACATGTATGTTATGTACACATTTTCATCAAGTCAATTATTTTCAGTGTAGAACAGCTACTGAACATGAGTCAGTAATGTAAGTTAAAATGGAATTTTATTTATTCATGTATTTTTTTATAATTAACAATGTAAGAAATGTGTGCATATATACATCCTTTTTAGAGCACAAACCAAGTTCTCAATCAGTTACAAACAAATTTATACCATCAAGGCAAAAAAATAGAGCAGATCTGAGTGAGAGACTGGAGGGTCAGCCTCGGAAACTATGTACATATGTACATAGTGATGGAAGTGTACAACTTTTCTACACAACATACTGTATACTGTAAATATACCGAAATATAAATTCTACACAAGCATGGGATGTCCATACATAATCCATGAGCTTTTTGCCGTATTTACTGAATGCCTCAGGAGGGAGCGGCGCCTTTGAGTTCAATGTGTGTTAATTTAGTAAACCAGTTGAGGACTCTGGTTGACAAACAAAATATTATGCTTTCTCGCCAGGCTGAAAGGAGAGGGCCCGAATGGGAACTGTGGGCCAGAGAAGCTACAAGGCACCTCTGTGTGTAGCAGGGGTTTGAGGGGAAGGCAAATTGAACGTGGGGCTGTGATGTCGAGAAATATTTAGAGAGAAAACACTTCAGCTAATGCCGCCGGTTGCTAATCATTCACTAGGTCTTGGGATGGTCACGGTGACCTCACCAGGACCAATGTGCAAAATTACAAAGCAGTTCGTTAAGCTACAGGTTGTTTAGCATTGCTGATATTTGGGTTCTGGTAAAGGAGAAAAGGTAAAAACAAACACAAGTGAAAAGATGTGTGATCAAGAGTGGATGTGTTTCAATATTGTGTATACTTGGTTGGGTGTGAACATCGAAATGCCCGATATTTCAAACCAATGAAATATATTGTTCCCTGAACAAGCAGAAAAATTTTTCAAATCTCTAAAACTTAATCCATGAATGCATTTGTGTGTTTCACAGGTGAACCAGAGCCCCTGGAGCAGCAGAAGCAGCAAGTAACGGCCAGTGAGGGCACTGAGCTCTTCTCCTACAAAGGCAATGATGTGGAATCCTTTGTGTCTACCAGCTCTTCATCTGGCCTCTACCAGCTGGAGATCCTTTCCACTGAGAAGGATAGCAACTTCAAAATCTATGCCACCACCACCCCGGAATCTGACCAGCCCTACCCAGAGCTACCTTATGACCCTCGGGTGGATGTGACCGCCCTGGGTCGCACCACTGTTACCCTGGCCTGGAAGCCCACACCTACAGGATCGTTGATGGGCCAGCCTGTGCAGTACTGCGTGGTCATCAACAAGGAGCACAACTTTAAGAGCTTGTGTGCCGCAGAGGCCAAGATGGGAATGGATGACATCTTCATGGCTGCGCCCAAGCCAGGCCGGGACTTTAGCCCATTTGACTTTGCCCACTTTGGCTTCGTCCCATCTGAGAACGATTTCCTCAAGGACCGTTCGCTGGCTACTAATCGGGCGCTTGGGGGCAAGTTGTCCCGCGCCTACATCCCCAAGTCCAGGGTGTCAGACATCCGAAAGATCTGTATTGGCAACAAGAACATCTTTACCATCTCAGACCTGAAACCTGACACGCAGTACTACTTTGATGTGTTTGCTGTAAACACAGCCACCAACACCAGCACGGCCTACGTGGGCACCTTCGCCCGCACCAAGCAAGAAGCAGAGCAGAAGACTGTGGAACTGAAAGATGGCAAAGTGGCAGATATCTTCATCAAGAGGAAGGGTAGCAAGTTCCTGCGATTCGCCCCAGTTTCTTCACACCAGAGGGTGACCCTCTATGTTCATGCTTGCCTGGACTCAGTACAGCTGCAGGTACGGCGCGATGGCAAGCTCCTCCTCTCGCAGAATGTCGAAGGCGTGCGGCAGTTCCAGCTACGTGGGAAACCCAAGGCCAAGTACCTCATCCGTCTTCGTGGATCCCGCAAGGGCGCCTCTACGCTGAAGGTTCTTGCAAGCACGCGCCAAGGTGCCAAGCAGCCCTTCCCTTCTTTGCCTGAGGATACACGCATCAAAGCTTTCGACAAGCTCCGCACATGCACCTCCGTCACGGTGGCGTGGCTAGGCACACAGGAGAGGAACAAGTACTGCGTGTACCGGCGGCAAGTTGACGAAGGTTATGGAGAAGAGCAGCGTAGACGGGAGCAGAACCAGTGTGCTGGACCACAGAGCCGTCGTAAGTCCGAGAAGGTGCTCTGCAAGTACTTCCACAGCGCCAACCCACAGAAGGCCGTTACTACAGAAACCGTCAGTGGGCTGGAGCCTGGCAAGAGCTACTTGCTGGATGTTTATGCGGTGGGCCACAGTGGCCACTCGGTCAAGTACCAGAGCAAACTGGTGAAAACAAGGAAATACTGCTAAAATTAAAGAAATAATAAAGCAAAAATGCAAAAAACAACAACAAAAAAAACACAAAACAGACTCTGCACAGAAGTAAATATATTATATATATAATGAGAGAAAAAAGAAGAAGTTTATTTAACTGGAAGTGATATTCTACTAAGTTTTTATTGTTTTGCAGACTGACTACTTGGTGCACACCGTCAGCTCTGTGTGGCAGAGACTGAACTGCTTCTTAGAGAGAGATAGTCTCCTGTATATTTCTCGTAACGAGTCCTGAAAATGAGTTAAGACCCCTGCCCCCTGCTGGAAAGATGCTGGGAGCTGTCGGGCTCGTATCGGTTTTGGCCATGTTGTGAGAACTGCATTAATTCATATGTCTGTTCAGCGCTCCTTCCATTGCTGACCCTTTTACAGAGCTAGCTACTGCCTCCCCCATCCGCTCTCATACTGAGTACTCATGACATGTTTAGAAAAGTTCTTAAATTATTTTATACCTTTTAATGTTTTCTGGTTTTTTTTTCATAGAACTGTTCTATTTTGTTCATTATTGGCTATATTTTTTCTGATATGAAAAAAAACAAGCTGTAAAATGTTCTGATGAAGTTGGGCAGTTGTTGAGGTGCCACCGATCCCCATGTCCCTTTTGTCTATGTATTATCTCATTCTGTGAGTGAATCGCTCTGGGATTCTGTAAATGTGGTCTTTCTCTGTGTCTGCTCTGCCTGTCACATGTACAGAGTGCTTCTGCCAATATTCATGTACATAAAACCCTAAATATAGAGGCCAGTAATCCCCCTGGTGTGGCTCCTGGTGTTGTGTTTCTCAGCAAGGATAATCACTTACTCATAAAGTGGCCCGTGGATCAAGATCAGCAGCTATGTCCTCTAACCCATGACCGCTGTACTTGGATTATGGCATAACATTTTGTGAAGTTTTGAAAAGCACATGCACATATTACATACACTCAAGCAAACCCTTCACTTCAATAGCAGTCCCGTAAGCATTGTAAAGCATGTGACTTAATGCCTCTCCAGGCTTAACGTAGCTTCCATTACTAGGTGACAATATTGCCTGGACAAGAGTGGCCTTGGAGAAAGAGTTAGTCTGCCCGTTTGGGAAAGGAGGTTGTCTCTCAAACACATGCCATTTTATTCTAACGAATCAAATAACCACAAAGTGATGATGCAGCAGGATGTACTGCCATCCTACTTTATTGCTGTGCCTGCTACCAATAAGGTCTGCCCTCCTCAGTTCCATGGTGAAGCCAGATGTTACTGCTGAAGTCACATGGCTGAAACTGTAAGACTAAGCTTACTAACACTTAGACACAACCTTCCCCACAAATCTGCTGAAACCTCAAACAAGCTAAAAGCATGGTTTTGGTTTATTCATTTGTTTCTAAAATATGCAGAGTGCAGAAACTTTCACACAACAAACACACTGATTCATGCCGACCTCGCACTTACAATTAGATCCACGTGTGTACACGTTCAAAAAAGTAGTACAATTTAAACTCGCATGTTAACACAGCCACCACCAGTTCTACATTCACAAACCCTGCGTACAGTTAGGAAACCCTGGAGTTTTATATATTTCTGCAAAAACATGATCTAAAACATCAGAAGTTAAACAAATACGACAAAACGTCATAGTACTTCACCTTTTATTAACATCACTGCCATGCAAAGTAAATAACACTGACTGTCTAACAGTGGCACCTGCAGGGGTGTGGGATATATTAGGCAGCAAGTGTACAGTTCTTGTTGATGTCCTGGAAGCAGGAAAATGGATGAGCTTAAGGATCTGAGTCACTTTAACAAGGAGCTGTGATGGCTATACAACTATGTCAGAGCATCTCCATAAACTGGTCTTGTGGAGTGTTCCAGGAGTGCAGTAGTTAGTAATCTCACTAACCAAGTGAGATACAAGGATACTGGTGAATCAGCCATGCTCATGGGCACCCAAGGCTCACTGATGCATGTGCCGAGTGAAGACTAGCTTATCTGATCTGATCCCACAGAAGAGCTACTGTGACTTAAAATGTTAATACTGATTCTGATAGAAAGGTTAGAACACAAAGCACCATAGTCAAAGCTCTTTCAGCAGCATGAGGGGGAACAAGGTGCTGATTGGTATAACTTGCATGTGTGTGTGAAGTAAAAGTATTTGAACCTCTAGGGTTAGCAGTCCATTTGAAGGTGAACTTAATGTATGTCATTTTCAATCAATGGGACAATCATGTGCAAGTGGATGATGCATTTATTCAGATCTTTAAACACTTTTTTGGAAGTGCATCATCACATACACACACAAAAACAGTGTTTGTGATGCTCATCAGAATGGAAACACTGACACAACCATCGCTGGAAACGTCACCAATCCAGTCAGATATATTGTGTAGAAATGGAGGAAATTTAAGAACATTGTTACCTCCTCCAGGAGTGCTTGACCAACAAAGATCACGCCAAGAGTGGGGCACTTAATAGTCTGTGAGGTGACAAAAGAAGGACGAATAACTTTCAAGCAACGAAAGGCCTTTTCCCTCATTGGTTAATGTTCCCCATAAGAAAAATGTTATACATTGTATCATACCAACAGGAAGCAGTGTTCAGATTCTCCTTGAATGTTGTCAGATAGCAACCCGAGAAGGGTCTACCTAACCATAACCTATTTTCTGCATGATTGCTAGGAGGATGTGCAGTTGCCCCACTTAGTTTGATCAGTTGACTCAGTTTGGTGTAGCGCAGTAGACATGTCTAGTAGAACTCTGCACCTCCAGTTGGGTAATATTATTGGCAAAGAAAAGGCCATACAACCTCACAAGTATACAAAAGTGGTATTACATTATAGTATGTGAAATATGAGAAATATTGTATATCTATATAACTTTTAAGTGGCCATTTAAGTACC
Source organism: Lepidarchus adonis (assembly GCA_037576955.1). Lineage (NCBI taxonomy): Eukaryota > Metazoa > Chordata > Actinopteri > Characiformes > Lepidarchidae > Lepidarchus > Lepidarchus adonis. Next base: position 2,841,887 of record JBBIGC010000131.1, on the reverse strand, counting down.
ATGGCCATTCCAAATGAAACAGCTCATTTACAAACAGAACAGGCTGAACCATAATTGGAAACATGTTCCATTTAATAATGTTACTGAACTTGTTTTGTTCTATATTGAGAGTCAGTCCAATAAAAATCTATGGATGAGAGATATTATGGGTTAGGCAATAAAAAAAGAATGATGTGAGATAGGTATGTGATGGTATGTTCCAATACTTAAACAGATACTGTGATTCTCATTGGTCATTGATACTCTTGACAAGCAGTGCAGCATAAAAAAACATCTGTGCATATTTCACATGAAAAAGTAAAAAAATAACATTTTTAAGCAAAGAAAGTGAAGTACAGCAGTGCTTTCAACAACTGTAGGAAAAACCTCCACAGTGACTGGCAAAAAAAGTAGGTTTAATTTCTTACATTTTGCCTGATAACAGATTTTTTTCTCACAAAAGTGCATGGTTTCATAAAAGTGTTGCTTATTTGACCCGTTTAGATAATTTTCAAATGTTCATCATCAATTAGTTAAAAATTAGTTGTAGCTCAGGTTAACTTTACTATAAATTGAATACAAAACTGTAAATGAAGTGCTGCTGATAGGAAGTCATGCTGATTTGTCATAAAGCCTTGACACCTTTACATGCATAAAAATAGAAGCAGGTGTTCCAGATTATGTGCATTGTTTTGTCTTGCAGGTGGAACATTATTATCTCTAGCTGGTGCTCTCTTTGCTATTCAGGTGTCATCATGACAAGATTTAACGAACTCTCTAACACAGAAAAAGGTTGAAGAAAAGATTTTAAAATCTCGTTAATTATTATAAACAAGTAATTCTATTGTAGGTAAAATCATCAAGTGGCATTCAAGCAATTTTCCAGGACTGGCCACCCCAGCAAACCAATATATAGTTAGCGTTATTAAATAATACAAATTTGCTGAAAACACACAAAAAAAAATAGTATTTTGCTTTAAGACAAGGTCAGGCTACGCTTTTGGGAAAACTACCTTTTCAGGTGAGTAGCCCCATTTCTGATCATCGTACTGTATCTGTCAGTCAAAAACACAGGGCCCAGCTGGGTTACATTAGCCTCTGAGTTATTGTGGACTGATGTAGAAGAGTGTTGCAAATGGTATGGGACTGGTTTGGGAATGGCAGTCATGGCCTTGATTTAAAAAACGCAGCTAACATATGATAGGAAGCATATAACTTGTAAGTGCATGATTCCCACTCAAAAACAGTAAATGTATTCAATCAAATACATGTACACACGCGCACACACACACACCCACACACTCACACAGAGCATCCCTTTACCTCAGTTTATCCCTTGTCCTGGAACATTTGTTAACCACAGTTGCTTACGGAAAGCGGCCAAAACTCACTCGAAGAGAAATGATAATAGTACTGTCAAAACAGGGCTTTTTGCTGTAAAAGCAATTCACATTTGTGCCATAAAAGAAAAAGAGGCTCAGATAGACTGAATAAACGCTCTCAAACTGTGCTGTGGCACTGCGGGGCTGTAAAAGTAGAAGCTTTACATTTTGGAGAAGAGAAACTGGAAGAGCAGATCGATGGGAAGAGGTGGCCAGAGAAAACAGAGAACGCAATAAATATCCTACAGGATTTGCTGAATCCAAACCCCATACTTTCAGCATTTAATGCTTCATTTTATACATTTGTTCTGCTCTCATCTCAAATTTTTTGTTTGATTTTTCTAGGACAAAACTGCCCTTATTTTACGGAAAAATAAAGTCTAGACGTATAAAAAATAAGTAAACTAGATGTATAAAATACTAGTGACTTGATTTTTCAAGCATTTTTAGGGTTACTGAGTTTCATGATCGGGCTATTCTGAAGGTTGGACTTAATGAAATTGTTATTATATATAGTTGCATATACATAAAATACAAATGGGACATATTTTATATACTTAATATAAAATTAGGATCAGAGTGACTTTGACAAGAGCCAAATTGTCATGGTTAGAATGGTTTAGAGCAGATTGAAAGCGACAGGTCATGTGGGGTATTCCTGAGGTAAATTCATACCTAAAAGAATCATGGGTACTCAAGGCTCATTGATGCAGGTGGGTAGCGAAGGCTACCAATCCCATAAAATAACTGAAGTTAATTTGACATTGAAATGACGTTTGACGTTTTGTTCAATATGTCATGTGATGACAGTCAGGAATGAGTGTCCTGTTTTATTTAAACAAGCAGGGATCTGTCAAAGTCTGATTATGTTTGCAGAAGTGTCTCATGGCGTGAACCCGGAAGATTTCTGACATCCTTAGAAAAGAGCTGTTGATGCTCATCAGCAAAGATAACAAAACCACCTCTGAAGAGTTTGAACAATACCAGTGCACCGTCACAAACAATGTGTATGAATGGAGAAAATTCAAGACCACATTTATCCTCTCGACCAACAAAGATAATTTTAAGACTCTGAAATTGTTTAATAGTCTGTAGGGTCACAGAACCCAGAGTAAATTCTAAGCAACTAAAGGCCTCATATAATGTTCAACATTGAACTTGTCCAACATTGAACAACATTGAACTGTCATGGTGTCCATGGCAGGGTTGCAAGAAGAAGGCCACTGATTTTCAAAAAGAACAGTGAAACTTGTCTACAGTTTAATGTAAATAACATAGACAATACTACTGGAATTGTGGACAGATAGATAAGACCAAAACAGCACATTTTGGTTTAAATAAAAAGCAAAAAAAAGCAGCAGATTTTTGGACAAAGTAAAATACTGCACACCAGTATAAGATCATTATGCCATTTGTATCAAGCCATCATTGATGGAACAATGAATCCTGACCTATACCAGTGAAAACTAAAAGATGACATGAAATCTGTCCACTAACAGACCCTACAAAGAACCTAAGATGACAAGTCCTTTTCTAAGGAATGGCTAAAGAAAAATAGACAATTAAAGTTAATCTTCTGGAATAACCAAGTCAAAGTCCTGACCTTCTCCCCAATTGGAATACTATGGAAAGATCTAAAAAGTAAGGAAACCCAACAATATCCCAGAATTTAAGTTATGTTCAAAGTTTCACATACTTTTTATATTCACAAATCTGTAACATTGGTAAAATCTTCATTTTCCTCAAAAAGTAGTTGGCAAAGTATAATAGCTTTTGTTAATCTTTTAGGACTTCAAGATGTTTTAGGTCATATATATCATATATATTTACGTATATACATACAAGTGTGGTGTGTGTGTGTGTGTGTGTGAGAGAGAGAGAGAGAGAGAGAGAGAGAGAGAGAGAGAGAGAGAGAGAGAGA
>JBBIGC010000131.1:2782861-2800361 GCA_037576955.1 Lepidarchus adonis | reverse complement strand
TCTATCTGTCCAGATCATTATTATAAATTCATGCCATCACTACTTCAGAATGCATGCTTCTTTACAAAGAGAGCATAGCCAGGCCTGTTGAGTCAGATTTAATAAACACATGTAATTTATTTAATAATGTCATGTAATAACAATAATAATAATACATGTAATTTATAATGTATCCTTTCTCAAGTCTTTACAGCGGTATTAAAGTTACACTCACACACACACACAGAAACAAGATTTCCCATACTAGAGTGTAAAGTCACTCACTTAGCTCTTTGGTAAGAGTCCTTACATGTTGGGGAAGGACCCTCTCAGTAAGGACCCTTGTGTAAAGCCTCTTTGTTGTGGTACACTGTTGCTCAAGTAATGGGCCTGGAAAGCCATGTAGCTGTGTTGCTCTGACAGTCCAGGAAGCCTCATGACTGTGGAGTAGCTTTGACGGCTGGCCTGGGGACTCTGAGGGCTATTCATTCTACTTTAGAGTGTGAAAAATTGAAAATATATAAGAAAATAAGGATTGTGACGGAGCAAAGGGATTTATTTTCCCACAATGGCCGTCTCAGTACATTAACTCTCTTATTATACAGATCCACACCAAAACCAGATAATAAACCTTTTTCATAGTATTTATATTCATTGATTTTAATTCAGTTTGTGGCAAACGTTAAGAAATATAGTTTTCGGACTTGCGTTGCTAACTGGGCTGATGTCGGAATAATATGAAACCAAAACACAAATCTCCAACAGACATTATAAGAAAATAATGCCACATGTCCAGTACACCTTCCCATTCAAATTCAATGGAGCATTCTCAGAAAAAAAATGGGTATCATGAGCACTGTCTTCATTTATTGTGTATTATTATTGGAAGTAATGAGGTTTCCTCCTGCTTTCTCACTATAAAAAATATTTTTGGGAATATTTCAAATGTTCATTAGTTAATATTATATCAATAATGAAGTTTAAGTTTATTTTTTCATAATGTTTCTCTCCTAATTGATCTGATATGTTATTTTTTTTAATCCACCACTAGGGAACAATCTAATCATAGCAGGGGTATTACCCACTATGCTGTCCGAGTTTGAATCAAATATCTATGCCCAAAACTAATGACTACATGTGTATTACATAAGAATAGTGGTGAATAATCATTTCCTTATCTATGAGCAATATTTAATGAGGTTCAGTCATTTATTACTCACAAACATTTATTACTCACAATACTACTGCCAGCAGGTCTTTAGATTTTGTGGTGCAGTTTGATCAAGAACCTTCTACTTTGACAAGAAGTGATGGTTGGATTGGCATGTAAATAGATATATTTTAAAATAACTGCACAATGGGCTTCTATTTGACAAAGATTAAACCTCTGTTAACACATTTGACTTAGTTTGCGCCCACATCTACTTTAATGTTCATGTTTGTTGTCACAAAGCACTAATAACTAGATATTATCTACCGATGCGCATACAGAATGATGTACAGTCAAACCTCACCCCTATTGGTCTCGGCTCTAAATTTGGTGAGAGGTGGGGTTGACCTGTCATAATGGGGTAAATAACAGCCTTTCATAGCGAGAGGCGGGTTTGGCGAGATAACGGGGGGCGAGCTAACAGGGTTTGACCTTATTTAATATGGGTTTGTCCTTCTCTGTCTTTTCCCTCTGCCTCTCTTGCCAGTTTGTCTCCAGTATCCGAATGGAAATGTCCTTGTAGAGCATTCATGCTGCTAGTCAACATGATCACAATAATGGCAGCATAACTTTGGTCCATGTAAAATAGTTTTACTTTAGGTAACGGGAAGTAAAATAAATCAATCAGACTACGTCTGTTAGTGAAGGTCATTTGTTTTCTTCTATTGAATAAGTTTAAGTGAGTTAGAGAATGAAAGAAGCAGTCAGTGGTACTTGGCACTGGGCCAATGCTGGGTAACCCCAAAAGATAAGGATCTTCTGAAAATACACATACACATGCACATGATTTCAAACACTTCCAAAGAAATACCTACACAGTGAAACAGGAGACTAACACTCAGTAGGAGACTCACTAAGACTCCTCATCTCTCAATCTCAATGATCTCACCAAACCAAATGAAAAACACTCGCACTGTTTTTATGTGATTTTGCAAGCGTTTCTAAAGTTTAGCTGTTTTTTTTCCTGCATCCATAAGCCTGTAAAATTGGCTGCTTCCTCCGTTCTTTCTCTCGCTCTCCCCCTGACATGATGGGTCTTTTAAGCCCTGTAGTTCTTTGCTCTGAAAACTCCTACAAAACTTCCTAGAACAGCCATCATCAGTGGCAATTTATTCTCATAATTCCTTCATGTGAAGCAGAAACCGTCACTAATCCAGCTTCATTTTGATTCTCCTTTTATTCGCTTGACTGTATTTATGGTTATTTAGACCTTCCTCATGTCTGCTTGTTCATGCTATGATGTTGTGGTATTAATTACATGTCTTCTTTAATACATGACCAAGGAGCAGCGCCAGATAGAGAAAGCAGTTCCTAAACCTGTTAGCAGTGACGAGGCTTAACTCTGTCCACATTGATATTTTTATACACTAGCCAGAAGGCTGAAGTATGTCTCCTTCCCATGGCATTTTTAAAGTCTGGTCGAGCAGCGGTTTTAGTGGAATTAGTGAAAGGAGAAAATGTTATAATGTGGTTGGTGTTTGTCACGTTTTACGAAATCGATGGCATGAGAAACATCAGTTATTTTCTGGGCTCTGGAAGCTTAGACAACAGCAGGAGGCCTTGAGCTTTTAGACATATTGCAGCCTTGAATCGTTTGAATTCTTTTGGGAATGAATTTTGTGGATTTTGATCTTTTGATTCTTTTAAATCATCCTCGCTATTTGGGGGACCTCTTGGGAGCTCTAGGTGAAATAGTAGTTGCTACCACTAACCATCCCCACCACTCTTATTGCTTATTAACACTCAATCCAAAACAAATATTGCTTTGGTACTATTAACACTTTTAACCCAAATTGCCTTTAATAATTGTAATGGTATATTTTGGAGGTAAATGTAATTTATATTTGTTCTGAGTTTTTCATTTTCTTTTTCATTTTAGTTCATTCAATAGGTGCACATAGCTTCCTCGCTCGAGGGTGTTCTTCAAAGGAGCCAGTAACATGTAATTTACAAATTATGATTTTGATCTGCTGCTTTTTCCCTTTGGCTTAACATCACTTGGAAAGGAGTTGAGAGTGGAAGGGGGGTTTAATTGCCAGTATACAGCTTTAACAATGACTTATTCTCTTCTTCAGACACATACACTTTATTCAAATAACAAGGGACTGTTCAATTGTAGCATTACATCACAATTCAAAGCCTTCAGCATGTTTATGAGTCAAAGTGGAAAGAATCTATATGTAAATGTAAACTATCTATAGCCACAAAATGCTTGAGACTGTAAAATATTTATTTTTTATTTTTTTGTTCAAATATATATTTATTTTAAAGAATTAATTGATTTTTGTCACAAATTGTACAATTTTGTTGCAAATTTAAATCCAATATCAACGGTTTACAGCAGGTTTTTTTCAAAAGACACTTTTGATACATTTGTTAGTTGATAACCTCATAAATTAAAATCATATTCTCAAGCTAATTTACAATGTATTTGTCTGATTTTGGATGTTTCACCATGTTTAGGAATAAGTTTAACTATGTTTTTGCTGGCTTTATGGTTTGTAACATCAGTGTAATGTGATGTCATGAAGTAGAAACATGGCGTCCAGCAAACCCTGTATAAAATACAATGTGCACTGTGTCAGGATCGTTTGTAAGGAACCTCATGTGCAAAGTGTAATTTGATGAGGATGTATGTTCAGACTTTAAGTGCTACAGAAAATCCAATTGCCAAGCACTTTTGCTCTCTGACCTTGGTTGTGGACTGTTTACGCAGTTCAGTTGGATCACCTATGGTCATTTTACGAATGCGTTTATGTACACATTTGCTCACTTGTGTGGTTCTCAGTGTTTGCCACACCTAACACACTTGCTAAAGGCTAAAATGTGGGTTCCCAATTTTTGTTCTGGAGATCTACAGTTGTGCTTGTAAGTTTACATACCCTGGCATAATTTATCATTATCATTTATTATTGTCAAACAACTGCGTATACTCACAAACTACCCATATTACTCTGGTCAGAAGTTTACATACCCTGGAAATTTGGCCTGATGACATGACAGACAGGTGTGAATGTCTATTAAAGGAACCATCTTCATCTGTGATCTGTGTGCCTTGTAATGGGTGAGTATAAAAGGTCAATGAGTTTCTGGACTCCAGACAGATCCTTGCATCTTTCATCCAAATCTCCACTGATGTTTTTTGGATTCTAAGTCATGGGGAAAGCAAAAGAATTGTGAAATCATCTGTGGGAAAAGGTAGTTGAACTCTATAAAACTGGAAAGGGATATAAGAAAATATCAAAGGAATTGACAATGCCAGTCAGCAGTGTTCAAACTCTAAGAAGTTAAAAATCAGGGGTTCTGTTGAATCCAAACCACGGTCAGGTAGACCAACTAAAATTTCAGACACAACTGCCCAGAAAAGTTCCAGATGCAAAGAAAAACCCACAAATAACTTGCACAATAAGGAGGCACTTGAAGAAAGATCTGCACTGTCGATTTTTTGTAATTTTGTATGTAAACTTATGAGCACAACTGTACCTCTGCATTGTTCTGTTCCAGCCCTAATCAACCACACCTGATCCTGGTAATGAAGGCCTTAGGGGGCATCTGAATATTAGGTCCAGATGTGATATGAGCTCTCCGGGGTGGTACATCTCTAGGACCTGGATTGGGCTCCCTGACCTTGAACTTACCAGGTGGTGCCATCATTTGCACACAGTCCTGTAGTGTCTGTAATCTGTGTGAAATGGTGGGAGCAGCACTCACCCCTAATAGGAGCTGTGGGGGATGCGAGATGCTTTCCACGCTGCGTGTCTGAGTGGAGGGATTACATTCATTACAGTACGACAAGAACAGCTGGACCCCCATCGCTCTGTCTCCCTCTCCAACTCTTTCTCTGCGTTTGGCTGAGTTTGAATGTCTGTCTTCCTTCACCTACTCCGAGTTTATGGGTTTTAACTGCTTTAAGAAGATGATTGACTGGGTGTAATGGTTTTGAGCATTTGTGTGTGGGTGTGTGGATGCACGCTAGCTGCACCTTGGCACCGGGCTGTCGATATGAGGGGTCTAAGGGGTCGGTATGATTTATTGCATGGTTTGGCTGGTTGTTTCTAAAGGGTGGCTTTTGACTGTCTCGCTTTGTTGGCAGTGCTGTTTAAAGTGGTTTCGTTTTTTTGTGCGCGTGTGTGTGAGAGAGCATCTGGTGGTGAAAGTGTCTCTCGCCCCCAGCCTCTCTCTCTTGCTATGTTTGGTTGCTGTTGTGGTAATAATCTTGATACAGATTTAACTCCCATCTGTCTCATCCATGGCTTCATGAGAAGAGCCATCAAGTCATGCTTACTTACGACAGGTCTGATGTCATAGCTATTGTATTTATTTCCTATTAACAAGAGACATATTTATACCAAGTATGGCAAACCTGTATACAACCAGTGGGTTTGCTGCATTCAGCGTGGATTTACACCATTAATAACACCCACATATTCAAGCTACAATGTGGGAACTCCTGCAACATCACTCAATTATCAGTCACTCTAGATGAGTTTTGTGTCAGTATACATATAAATGTATTCACCTTCTAAAAAGTGCTACATTTATTAGGGGATGTATTTAATTAATTTATTAGTTTATTGATTAAAAATCTTATTTAAAATAATAAAACTGATTAAATTCTGATTTGTCAGACTTTGGATTTGTAGCCTGATGAACTACATAGGAACATATACTGCACATCAGGACTAATGATCTAAAGTTGTTTTTGATCTAATAATTTAGTCATTTTGTCAATTTCAATGTGTGCACTAACCTCTGAAAAATAATGTATAAATAAATAAACTTTATTGTGTATCTTCAAGTAGGAATAGGAATGTTTTCTTAGATTTTTCTAAGTGTTAGAAGTTCTGATTTTGTCAAACTTAGGATCTATAGCCTGATAAACTGCATAGCAAGAAATGGTGCACATCATGACCACAATGTTCTAAACGTATTTAATCAGTTTTATTACATTTACATTTATTCATTTGGCTGACGCTTTTGTCTAAAACAGACTTCCAGGTACAGGAACAATCAAGCATGAGATCAGACATGACCACACTGATGTGAGCATTACAAGGAGTTCATCACATTTCTCTTAGTCATAGAAAACAGTGTAGGTGCTACAACAATGCTATCTGTAAGAGAAAACACATTCTACGCTATTATTAAGTGCTTATGTCTAAGTCTCAACAGACGGTAAGTGAAAAAGCATAAACACCATGGTGTATTAATATGTAGTAGAGTTCAGGACATTCTTCTTTGTCATTAAAAGCTGCAGCTGATATTATGTGCTTTAAGTGATACTTTACCTTTGATAAAGCAAGATACAAGTACCATATTTTAAATTATATTATTGTAAGTAGCATGAACATAAACTTGTATTTGAGTCAAGCAAGACATTTTTATTCTTTTGTATATATAATTTTTATAATATAACATTTTGTCATTTTAGACATTTAATCTATTCCAGTGTGTGCTGTAACCTCTGAAAAATAAAATATAATGTATAAATAAATAAAATGTATTGTGTGCTTTGGAAAGGAACAGTTGATATGGTAAAAATGGTCATTTCAAGGTATTTCATGATTTAACGTTACTCACAATACATGTGAACCAGGAGTGACGATTAAACAAAACACAAAAAGCAACGAGTTCAGTTGGTATTTATTTAACATTCCACACAGATGGCTGCACAAAATCAAACTGGCCAAACCCTGCAGGAGTAATTACACTCTGCTGTGTGTGATTTCAGTGCTGACACTATTTATTATAGTCAAACCCCATTAGCTCGCCCCCCTCATTATCTCGCCAATGACAGGCTACAGGACAGATTTTCTTCCATGTATTTACCCTCGTTACGATAGCTCACCAACCCAGCAAATTTAGAGCCCGGACCAATAGGGGCGAGCTAATGGGGTTTGACTGTATATCCTCAAAACATATTGTGATCATTATAATGTCAAATATTGACCAGTGATGTCATTTTTTGCAGCAGCAGCGTTATTTACCCTTAATACCAGCACATCGTGATGTAATATCTATTGGCGATATGATTGATCATAGAGTTTGTTAGTGCATTAATTTTCTAATTGTTAATCGTGAATCTCTCACCTGGAGTGACTGGTCAGTGGCTCTGTGGTTGCTATGTTATGTAATCCAGATGTTGTAATAGGTACCAGACTTCTCTCTCTCTCTGTTTGTCCCTGAGGCAATACTTACACACCACCAGGTTTTTACACTGCAGCAGGTGTGAAGACATTCCCAAACAATGGGATAAACATCTACACAAATACACAAAAGGAAACCGTAGAGGAACAGATCAACAGATGGTGTATTTTATATTAACACACACTGGGACAAATGTATGATTCTCATTTTTCTTCTTTTTGGAAACAGCTTTTGATTTTTTTGTTCTGATTGTGACGCAGGTCTGATCCAACGTGGTCTGTATGTGTTTTTCTCTTCTTTGATTGGTTGCAGGTGTGTTACTTGTCATTCAGTTTGAAGAAGATGCTGATCAGACACAAGCTCACCCATAACCCCAACCGGCCAATGGCAGAGTGTTCACTCTGTCATAAGAAGTTCACTCGCAACGACTACCTCAAAGTGCACATGGAAAACGTTCATGGGGAGACGGAAGGATAGAGACTGAGCGGCCAGTTTATTAGGTACATGTATCTACACAAGAGCCAGAGTCTGTCACAGACCCAAGATTCATTTCTGATTTAATACATCAACTATGGTGCAGTTCAGACAGGATTAGTTTCACTTGGGAAGGAAGGGTGTCAGAGGTTTTAGTTCCTGCTCAATCCTCCATGTCAGTTATTTTTATGGGGGCATGATAATGTGTCGGGGAAGATTCCAGCACCTTTTACCATCTATAAACGGAGCAAGGTTACAGTAATCGATATGTCAGTAAAAAATGCGTTCTCCAAATCAAGTCAATATGTGGGCAGTGGTGTCCTAGAGGTTGGGACTTTGCCCCAGGGATCAGAAAGTCACAGGTTCAAGTCCCGGGCACCACTGAGGTAAACCTTGAGCAAGGTCCCCATTTCACTGCTCCCCGCCTCTGTTGACGGCTATCAGGTAAATTGCATAGGACAAATTTCTCACTTGTGGGACTATAATGGATATTCAAATAAAATTTAAAAATGTACTACCTCATTAAAATGTAAAATTATGTTTTAGCACGCAACCTTCTCAGAGAACCTATATCTAGATGTTTTAATAAATGGTTACTGTTTGGAATGTATCATATTGGGAAAAACATCTGGTTTATAAACTAGTAACGGCACTTTTAATACGCTTAATATGTTATTTTTTCCAATATGGTAAATTTAGCAAATCAATATTGTTTGTCATTTCTAGAGAAGTTTAGCTTTTCTTATAAAATAAGCAAACATCATTTAGCCAGTGGTCTACAAAGCTTTACAGTTACAGATTGAAGCACTCCCTACCTCCAACAGTCAGCAGTGGGCATGTGGTCAGGAGATGACCACTGATGGAGGACTACATGATGCACAGATTTTATATGAAAAAAGATGAACTATACGTTTATGAGCTTTAACAACAAAGTAGTTGTATCTAATGGCGTAGAAGTGTACATAGCTTACAATATTGATCCACTGCTCCTCGTACACTCACCCCATATCAGTGTCACATCTGAGCTGAGAGCGACACTAATAATAACTGAACTGGTGGTGCTAGGCTAGATGTTTTCCACTGATGAGCAAGAGAGGAGAAGTGATAAAATATGCAGGGAACAGATGGGCTCCGGTCTCTAACTGTAAACCTACAAAGAGCACTTACAGATTAGGTGCTTCTGAGTAGTGTAGATAAAAAAAATGATGTGTATATTCTCATTTTGAGACTCAACATATATACACACACGCATCCAGTTAAAATGAAAAGTTTAGATATCGACCTTTACCACCTAGATCCAAATGCAAAGGTTCACCCACTCGTTCTCTCTTACATACACCTATATAATGCAGACATATTGCAATGATTTAATACCAAATGGTGCTTTTTCCAATGCAATCCTATCTCAGCTATGTATGACACCGTACATATAAAGAGCCATATGACCATGAAAGTAAGACATAAACATTTGGCCTGCGTTTACTGTGCGCAAAGAACATCTTCTGTGTCAAGGTTCACCTGCACGAATACTGCTCCAAACAGAAAAACACATCCAGACACAGATGGTTCTGAGATCTTCATCCAAGTTCTATCAAACACAGTAAGGTTTCTATTCATGGAAATACATTTATTGGTGCAGATGGGAGAGATGCAATAATAAACGTGTGTTCAGCTGAAAAACGATTGCTAATATGTTACATGTATGTTAAGTAGTCTAGTTAATGTTGTTTAGTCTTGTCTTTTTTTATGTTAGGCTTATAGTTACAGTATCAAAAGAAGTTATGTTTGGGACCAAAGAAGGAACGTTAAACTTCCTGTTGTATGTTTTATACTGTTGCCATTGTTCTGTTGAATTTTCCTGTAGTTATGCTTGAGTTCATTCCTTCTGTGTATTCCATTTTTAATATAATTCATTTAATATAATTCATTCCACAAATGTTACTGTTTTATGTATAAATGTGTCTGGAATTGATTAAAAAAAGAAAAAAAAAGAGTTTAATTCAGATAAAGTTTATCCAGTATGTGTTCAGACTGAGTAATAATCACTTTCACTCCACTGAGGGTTTTTTTTAACTGAAGTGTCCTCATCTTCACTTTATGAAAATCCCGATTCCCAGGCAGCTATTTGCTTTTGCTAATTATAAACCCTTGAGCCTGGGTAAACTGTTGATGGCAGGCTAATCATATGTACTTTGAGCGTTGATTACAAGTGTTCACTCGACAGCCATTAACTAAAGCCTGACTCCAAGCTTGGAAGCTGTGGGTTAGAGTCTGATTAAAGCTTTAGCTTGCCTTCAGCAGCCACTGACTTGTCAAAGACAACACCTATCAGTCTTGTAAACTGCATATAGGCAGTGTTCACACAGTTTCTTCTTGAAGTTTTAGTTTTCTTCATTCATTGCAAGGTTATCTCATATTTTCATTGGTTGAGTGTGAGACCATCTTTACCAATTCTGTTCATTTTATTGGAGCTGATTGTATATGAGACATTTTTCAAGTATTTATTACATTTTCCTTTTGTGTTGTTTTTTTTACACTATTTAAATACAGACAATATTTGAAATGTGACCCTACATTCATAAGAGCACTTTCTAACTAGGCCAACATTTGCCTGAATTAGTTGAGCAGGTGGTGGACGGAACTGGAACCCACTGTGGTTTCGGAGTCTACATGTGCAAAGCCACCAGTCTAACCAATCGAGCCACTTGGGAGGAAGGACGGTGGACAGCAAAAACATTTTTCTAACTTATGCTAGGTGCTTGTGCAAGTTTGTCCATGTGTTTTTAGGTTAATGAGGCATCCATCTTCAAGCATGAGACCAGGTTAGCACACCAAGTCATTTTGTGTTCTCCCTCAGCGCAATTCAGGAGTTTCAGCTCCTTTACAGCCTCCTCTCTCTTGAATTCAATTAGGCTTTCTCTGCTAGCGTTGATTTCCTTGCTTGCTAGGCTTCATCTGTTGCTTAACACACTACTTTGCTTATTTGCATTCTTCAGTTTTCACTTCAGCCTCAGTTTACCCGTGTCTTGGGTTCCTCTGTAGAATGGTCTCTTTCACAATTCCCAAGACATGTCTTCCGCAGGATATGAGAAACCCAAACTGGGCCGAAACTCTTCATCCAGATGTGCGCCATGTTCCCATGCAGCTGTATTAATAGTTGCCACTTCGATCAGTGTAAACAGGACAGAGTGATGAGGCCCCACACCCCAGCTTTTCTGATGTCACTCATGACGGATCCACCAAACCCACCAAAGTACTTCGTTTCAGCCCAATTGCATCTGCATCAGAACAAACATGGCTCTATAAATGTACCTGGGTTTAGGCGTGAGTGTTTTGAGAAGAGCTTTTACAGTGTCTGCTGACTTTCCCACAGTTTTAGCACACACAGTCTGTAAGTGTTTATGTGCTGAACATCTGTCTGGTCTATATACGTTCCTATGTGTGTGTGAGCCACTGTCATACTACCCTTAAAGTCTGCTGGTTTCTCACAGTCAGGGTACACACACTGCATCCTCTCTCTCTCTCTCTTTCCCTCTCTTTCCTAAGTGCCTGCATTCCCGCGGGAACAAGGTCATTGCGGCAACCCTCGCAGGCGTGGCCCTGACAGCAGTGACCATGCCGTCCTACGCTGGCAGCTGTGCCCACCAACCAAAACACACGCACACACACACATGGTGGTGAGGCTGCAGATTGGAAAAGGGTATGTGGTTGTGTTTTTTATTTGTTCTAACAGTTAATGGCACACGACTAGTCCAGTGGCATTGGAGAACAGTGCGATATTCCGGCCCGCTCATGCACACATATGAACACACTCATGTCTGAGGAGTCTCTGTGCCTGAGGGTCTGAAATGGGTATTTCAGCTGTGTGAAGGAGTATGTGACTCAGTAGAGGCATGTGTATGTCATTGCTTTTGAGTGCTTTTTATGAAGGGTCTACATTATGTGAAGCTCAGGCAAAATAAAGGTAGCTGTTAAACAGATCACAATTGGCTGTAATCAGTAGTATTTTCAAGGCCTTGTCTGGGCATTCGAATCTTGGATAAATTGATAAAGTTCTTTGAGCAACCTAGGCGTTTTCTAGCGCCGCTTGATTGACTTCAGTATGATGTAACATTCACATTTCTTTCGTCTCTGTTGAACGCCAACCTGCAGCTTGGACTGTAAAGCTGTATTTCTACCTGTGGGGGCAGTGATGAGGAAGAAACACTGACGTTCGCTATATGCATGCTTTTTTTCATAGCAGCAGTAGCATTAGCAGTAGTTGTAGACCTTTAGAATTAGCATGACTGAGCGCGTTCTAGGCTATAGCGCTAACACAGACCCAAGTTTGGTGAGCTATAGATGGAGAAATGCACACTATGTTAAAAATCCTCCTGATACAGCAATGTAGGCAGAGAAGATGAAGCAGAGAAGCTGCTGCTAGTGGATTCACCCTCTGACTGCACAGTGTGTGAAGGATCATTGGACATATACAGTCTTCCAGAATGATAGATTAACGACATGTAAATGCAATGTAAGCATTTACTTCAAGATTTCAGCAGAAATTGATGCCAAGGAAACGCGACATGCAACGTTTTTTGGTGCCATTCAAACAAGCAGTCAAAAAAAGCAAGGTCTCAAAGCCTGTGTGGAAGGTCCAATTCACTCCAATGTGCGGAAACACTGTGGGCACTTAATCTGCGCTCACCTGACGCCATGAACGTCAGAAAATAGCTTGATTAAGACGCCAGTGTGGACAAGGCCGAAGGGTCTTGTAGGTCTTCAGGGAAGACTTGAAAGCTTTTGGGCTCCAAAACGTACGTATCTGTAATATTTATATTTTAGTCAATAGAACCACTAATAGAAATGTTTGTATTTCATTTTGGCAAGTACAGCAGTGGTGTGGTTTGATGCAAAATTTCTAACAATGGTTTAATATCAATAACACAATTTAATCAGATTTTTTCTGTTATGTACGTACATATAGCTAAGAGCTCTGTCTTTGGTCAGGGCTTCAGGTGCTAGATTGAAGATTAAACACCTGAATAATTAGCAAGTTTCATGAGTTGACCAATTGATTTCCAAAAGGTGGAACGAAGCTGGTGAGGAATGTTGCTCAGGGTCTTCAGGAAGTTTGAGAAGTAACACTGAGCATAATTAGTGTTTTTTTTTTTCAGGTGACAGCTCTGGCGTTTTTGCTCAGAAAATGCTACATAACCGCTAATGCATATGTTAATATGTCTATTGGTTTGAGAAGTGGGTTTGTGACTGAAGGGTCATGGGTTCAGATCTAAGAACCAGCAGCAGGCCAACATGCCCTTGAGCAAAACACCTAACCCGCAATCGCTCACCCTGTACGTCGCTCTCGACAAGTGTCTGCCAAATGCCATAAAATGTAAAAATGTTACAAGCTTCATATAAAATAGGAAACATATTTTACAATCTTCAGGTGTCTGTGTTTAATCTGGAACATCCAAATAAATGTTCAGGTTCAATGCCGTCAGCTTAGCACTAACATACACCTGGAATTCACGAGAGCAGCAATTGGCATTACCTTAAAAAACAACAAATAAGCAAACAAACAAATTGTAGTGATGATGTACACCGAGTGGCCAGATTATTAGCTCCACCTACGCTGGCCATTTTATCTGAAACATCTCCACTATTCTCGATTTCCAACAATTGTCTGTATTCTCTAAGGCCACTAAATTCGAGAGTATTTTGTTGGGAGGCCAACCTCAGATGAAGTATGTCCCAACAAGGCGGACGTGTAAGAGCTTCCATGAATGTGTTTGGTAAGTGGCTCATACCTGTAGTGCAACAGGTGCAACAGTAACATTCTTTAGTGAGAGGCCATCATACATCTCAACCATCGCAGGTCAGTAAAATCTGGGGTTCTTTTCATAAAACTTTTTGCATATATAAGCAGTTTGCTATATTGGCTTGGACTTGCATTTGTGCATCAGTCACAGGGTGTATCTCACCCATCGTAGGCCTCAAAGTGTGTATATGTATCTAATTATGCTTTTTGACTTTTTTTTACTGGGTGCACTGGTTTCCTGTCCCTGTCCACATGTGTGTGTGTGTACGTGTTTGTGTGTGTGTGTGCAGGCAGACACTGGTCCCCACCCTGGGTTCAGGAGTGTCATTAAATCCTCACCGCACAAACCACCCAATCAATCCGCCTCACCATCGCTACAGCAACAGGTAGCGTGGGATGCTTCTCTGAACCACAGAATGCAAAGCATGTTCCCAAACGGCATCGTGCAACGAATGGGCCTCTGTGCATCTGTGCATGTGTTTACATGTGCTTCTTTTTCCGCTCTTCTGAGGATCAGATGTAGGGAGTATGTCTCCATAAGCAAGATATGTTTAGATGAGCGTCCAGTTAATTAATGTGGGGGTGGAATCAGACGACATATATTAATAACAATAGTATTTTGTTGTAAAGCTGTTCTCGTTACAGTTTAGAAACTGCTATAATAAGAAAGTTTGCTTTTTGGAGCATTGCAGCTCAGTTTTAACCCATTTGTCTTGGCAATCCCTCTCCAGTTACCCAAAGCTTTGAGGTTCCCTCAGTTGTACTTGCAATTTCTAATTCCTTTATAAATTTTCAATGACATTCATTGGCTGGGCCATGCAAACATCATTCTGTCTAGAAAGCCGGATTAAGATCTGACTTTTCTTTGTAGGCCTCATTCCATTTATTGTAAACAGTAGAATGACGTTACCGAAAAGCTCCACCTTGGTCTCATCTGTCTACAAGATGTTCCCCTAGAAGAATTCTGGCTTCTTCAAGTACATTTTGGCAAAGTTTGATTTTTTTTCATGTTTTTGTGTTCTCCTGTGTCTCCTGCCATAGCGTTTCATTTCTTTCAGATGTCAACAGATAGTTTGAGTTGACACGGTTGCACCCTGAGTCTGCAGAACAGCTTGAATTAGTTTAGAAGATGATTGGGACAGTTTCTCCACCATTCAGACTATCCTGCATTGTAGTCTTTTATCAGTTTTTCTCTTCTGTCCAGGGAGTTTAGATACCGTTACATGTGTTGTAAACCTCTTGTTTTGTGCACAGTGGACAAAGGAACATGAAGATCTCTGAAGATGGACTTTTGTAGCCTTGAGGTTGTTGATATTTTTCCAAAATTTTTGTTCTCAACTCCTCAGACAATTCTCTGCTCTTTTTTCTGTTCTCCATGCCGTGTGACAGGTTGAGTTTTTTTTTTTCTCTACTTTTTTGTGTTGATCCAATGCATGTAAAGTAAATAAACTTGTTTCCCAAAACATTTCTAACTGCAGTCTTATGTTAGAAGTGGTCCATTTTATGGGTGCCAATAATTTCGGCCATGACTGTATCTCATGGTACATCACTTTATGTTTCCTTTTAATGGCGTATAATGCTCCAGTTCCATTTGCGGAGAAGCGGCCTTAATTCATGATGCTGCCACCAGTGTTCTTCATTGTGAGTATTCTTGGAAGTTTACTTTTTGGTTCATGTGAACAGAGCACACTTTTTAAAAAGAGCGCAGATGCGTCCAAATGGTCGACTCACTGTTCATTGCTCTCTAGGTAACCTTTCCTGCTAGCTTCCCTGTGTAGCTTCATGCTGTGTTTTAGAATCCCCCCTCCTTCCTTAATGATAGCTGTAGATTACATTGCAGTCTTTGAATCCAGGTTTAGATTAAATTTAGTGATCGTACTATTCCAAGTGTGTGTGAGTTGCATGTGTGTGTATCCCGTGCATGGAAACAAAGGGAGGGAACCTGGAGAAGCAAGCAGGCCTTAAAACCACAGTCTGGTTTAAGAGACCAAAAAAAGGCAGGAATTAAACTTGGGTATTCATTCTCTTCAGATCTGTGTTCTTTTATGTTCGATGAGCTTATGATTTATTGGGCACAGTTGCAGGAGTTGTCTGAATTGCAGGAATCTTATTGATTCTGGAGTCTGAATTTCAGTCAAGGCAGGAAAATCATCTACTACTTTGTGGCAATTGATTGTATCTGTGATACCAGAATACACAATGATGGAGTGGTTAGTGGTTAGGACCTTGCCCTTGTGAACCGAGGGTCATAGGTTCAAGTCCCAGCCCAGGTTCCACTGTTTAAATCCCATGTTTCCACATGTGCAGTTAGTGGGCGGGGCTTCATACAGTATGTGTGATGAGCTGTACTATGAATGAAACTTAATTATTAATGGAAATGAATTTCTGACATATTGTAAGTCCATACTTGGATTGCAACACACATTTTGCTGCATCTACACAGTGTGTTAGAGTAGAGTACTAGGTGGTGAAGCCATTCTATCCACATATGTCAATCTTGCACACATGCTTCTGTGCTTTGTCGAACCCATTCTGCGATTCGTGGTCATCCAGAGATCCAGGCTGCTCCAAAGAAAACATCTCCTCTCCATCTTTCTGTTGCTGGGAGCTGATAGAGTCTTCCAGTCTGGCCAGGCATTGTGGGATTCCCGAATTCCTGATCCGAGCCCCCTTTGCTTCCATTTAGACACTGAGGCTTGGCCTGGTGTGAAATATAGTCCGCTTGAGTAATTTGTTCGAATTGTTCATAATTTTATCTCTCAGGAACGTCGACGCCGTTCTAAGCGGATAATCCTCGAGTCTGAATTCCTTTCAGGGGATTCTTTAGCGAAAGCAAACATTCCGCAGTGCCGCTCTCTCTCTCCTCCGGCCCCGTGGCAGCGGCCCGCCGCTTAGAGAGTTATTAGTGGTTTCTGGAATGCCTCGCCTTCCTCTTTCTGAGGGGATTCCAGCTGAAAAAAAGAGCAACAACTTAATTCTACTTTATTCTGTTTGATTTGGGGAGCGGGGGTAATTTCCAGTGAATGTGCAAGTGAAGATGATGAGGGTGGGGCCAAAGCTGTGGGCAGAAAGAAAGCAAGACCGAGAACAAGAAGGAGCAAGAGAACCGGGGGCAAAAGAACAAGAGAAAAGAGACAAAGATAGGGAGAGACAGACAAATGAAGGGAGAGAGAGACAGACTGAATGGGATAATAGGAAAACACGAGGGAAATAAGAAGTGAGATCTAGAGAACAGGAAAAAGAAAGATCAAACGAGGAACATGAAAGACAAGGACAGGGAAATTCAATGGAGAAAAAGAGGAAGGAAATGAAAGAAAGAAAGAGAAAGAAAGAAAGAAAAAGAAAGAAAGCAAAAAAGGTCAAATCAGTGAGAGCAAGAGAAAAATTAATAGAAGAAAAGAGTGAATGGAATAAAGCGAACAAGAAAGATAGAAATAGAACGATAAGGGGATCAATGAGAAAGTGAGAGAAAGCTAAACAGAGTAGAAGAGGGAAGGAGAGAATTGAAAAGAGAGTAAAGGAATAAAAACATGAGACTGAAGGTTTGACAGGGAGGGAAAGAGAAAGACGGCATGTTGGGATGAGAGAAAGAAGCGTTTTCTGAATGAGAGAGTTTGTAGAATGAGACATGTTTGTTTTTGAAGTGGGCAACCCGTGTGTGTGTGTGGGTTTGAGAGAGAGAGAAGGGAAAGTGTCCATCAGCGGTGGGCAACCATTAAATAAACCCTCAAAAATGAAAGTGTGCTTCAGCCCTGTCAGCACACACATCACTGACATCAAGTGTACTATTACCTTACCACAAACCTGTCCTCACTTAGCACACACACACACACACACACACACACACACACACACACACACACACACACACACACACACACACACACACA
>JBBIGC010000131.1:2694876-2709527 GCA_037576955.1 Lepidarchus adonis | reverse complement strand
GGTGGTTGAGACATCTTTTGGTCAGACAGTGGTCCAAGTCACCTCTATACTATTATGGATCCTACCAAACCAAAAAGACCAAAGATCTGGCCTAAGATCTGATCAAAGTAGATGGTAAACCCCTGAAACCTGAATGCCACCAGCTTCAGTGACTTCTTGCTCTAAGAACCAATTCACCATTCGTAACTACACACCTTGCAGAACAACGTCACTTTTAGTCTCGCAGTTTTGAAGAACGGCTTAAGCTCCATGGCTGGTCAGCATCTTTCCTGGCTCAGAATCTCCAACAGTTTCATTTCCATGAGTTCAGCTGCCACACACTGCCATCTAATGGAACATCTCAGAACACTCGGATGGTGCTCCACAGATCCATCAGGAAAGCCAATGTTAATTGCAGTGGCTGTTCTTGAATGGGACAAACTTTCTGCTACTTAACCCAAGGGTTATGTCGGGGCACATTGTTACATTGTGTCTCGTCTCCTTTGGCCTTTTTTGCTCTTGATTTTTCTGTTTTCATTGTTGTAACGTCACAGCAGTTGTGTGGAGCTTATACAGTCAATGACCTTCAGCATGTCTGTTTGCCACCAAGTGAATGCTTCTGCAACTGAATGTGTCTACCAGATCAAATGCCTTTTCATAGCCAACAAAGGCCGTTTTGGGGAGGTTTGTCGTTTTCTTGGCGTTTCTGCTATCTTTCCTTCATGGCTTGAATGTAGTCTATTGTGAAGAAGATGTTGCACCATCAACGACAGAAATGTCAAAGACCAGACGTTGCTTCTGTAAACAGTGGTTCTTTAGCAACAACGAAGGCGAAACAAATCAGAAAGCAAAGGCACGCTCAAAAGTAGTGAATAACCACCCTCTCGAATTGCAAAGGCCCGGTCACACTGCAACAGGAACACCAAACAAACCGAGCTTGGACCTCAGCCCTCCAGAAGGAGAGCCAGTCAGGCTCAAGTTGTAGATTTGGCCTCCTCAGACTCCAGAAGCTGTAAAGCCAGATATAAAAACTTCAGTTTGAGTTCCGTTCCTGTAAAACACGACACAGATGATTCATTGCTGTCAGAGCCGATCAGTTGCAGAGAGGCTAAGCCTTACTGTGCCATTAAACTGGGTGGTATAGTAGAAATACCACAGTCAAAAATCTAACTTGCACATTTTTCCTTTTAACCAAATGTAGACATGGTTGCCATGTGAAGTTTGCGTCAAAAGTATGGTTTGTAAGGAATATGGTACCACTTTATATTCTGACTACTATTAGTGCTAAAATTTGTGACAGCATTTGGATCTAAAGAAGCAATGAGTAAGGAAAATATGGAGCAAATTTCTATGATGTTTTGAAAGGTCCCACACATCTGGAAGAGAATGACTATTAAAGCAACATTCCCAAAGATCTACCAGTGTAGAAGATCAGAATTTAATATATCAATCAACCAACCAATCAAGCAAGCAAGCAATCAATAAACTAATCAATCATGGCCAGTGGTTAGGACCTTGCCCTGATGAGCCAAGGCCCAGCCCCTGTCCGGCCACACTGCTCCCAGTACTTTGTCCTTTGCCACTTGTTACTACAGAACATGTAATAAATAAATTCAGTAATTAAATACAGGTTTAGTGGGGCATGATATGATGCCAGTCCTGGACAACAGCATTTCATACATATGCACATCTCCCTTTGTGAGACCAGGGACAAATTAATGTCTGAATTTTCAGATTCCACGTCTCTGTCCATGTCAGTGCCTTTTCTCCTCGGCTCATCGATGCCAAACAAAACTTGCACTGGAAAATGCGTGACAGTGGGAGGACGACAGCAACCTAGAAATAATGACTGCCACAAATTAGAGCCCCTCACCATGACATTCCTGGAATCTAGCCTTATTTTCTTCAGCCACAAAACCTCATGAGGTGAATCAGAACAATCCAGCCTCTGCACAGAGCAGGAATTACGAGGACAATGAAGAACTCTGCACCTGCTCTGGACCATCCACACCTCTTTCAGCAGCACATATTGCAACAGTTCTCAAGTAAACTTCACACCCAAGAATGGGTGTTGAAATCAGATTTTTCTCACACAGTCTAGATCCAATTAGAAAACTCGAATGGGCCGAGTACAGGCCCCTGAGGGACTGTTCGCTGGATGACCTCCTTTCAAGCTGTAGTGGAGCGATCCAGACCACTCTGGGTGAAACCTCGGAATGGTGATCAGCCAACCAGAGGCCGGTGTGCCTCCTTTTCATCAACGGAGATTTATATCACGGCCAATCATCTTGTGGATCTCTGTTTGACATGAGTGGTGCCGTGAACGAGACAGCCAAAACATATGAACCTCTCAGACTGATGAACACACAGTCAAATCACTAGCACATGGTTGAAGGGAACATACACACGCGTACATGTACATGCAAACACAAGCTCTGTAGTGTTCAGAGAACCAACATGCTCCAAACACTTCTGACCTTCATGGCCTTGAAGAAAGAGAATATAAATAAATCAAGGTTTGGAAACTTGAGAGGGGAAATGAAAGAGCGAGGGGGAAACTACAATATGCAAATACAGCAATAATCCAGAGGCCGTGTGTTACAGTGAATTTGGTCAAACACAAAACTTTTATGGAACAGCAACAAATTACTGCTGCAATGAATCATTCGAATACAATTGCAGCTGCCTTTAAATATTTATCTGCTCTGTGGAGACCACAAGAACATTTCTATTAGGGATGATTTTTCTGCTGAACATGGTTTGAGGCAAGTGAGTGATTTGGTGCGCAGCCTGCTATTTGCTGAGATATAAGTTTCCATGCTGAGCTTAATAAGCAATTGATGATGTCCTGGTGCAGCAAGCAGTAGTTGTGCAATGATCAGGAAAATTAACACCCATATCAACAAAGCCCAATTAACAAAGCCCAATACAACAAAGCCCAATACAACAAAGCCCAATCAGCACCACCCAATAAATAAAGCCCATTCAACACCACCCAATCAACAAAGCCCAATCAACAAAACCCAACCAACATCATCCAATCAATAAAGCCTATTCAACACCACCCAATCAACAAAGCCCAATACAACAAAGCCCAATCAACAAAGCCCAATTAACAAAGTCCATTCAACACCACCCAATCAACAAAGCCCAATCAACAATGCCCATTCAACACCACCCAATCAACAAAACCCAATCAACAAAGCCCAATTAACAAAACCCAATACAGCAAAGCCCAAACAACAAAGCTCAATCAACAAAGCCTAATCAACACCACCCAATTAACAAAGCCCGATCAACAATGCCCATTCAACACCACCCAATCAACAAAGTCCAATCAACAAAGCCAATCAACACCACCCAAGTCAACACCACCCAATCAACATGGCTTGAACTGCAAAAACATTTACTATTCATCTGCCTGAAACACTAACCACCAATCAGAGCATTTAAAAAAAAAAAAAAAAAACATTACAAATCCCCAAAATCTGTTATTTATCAAGGGGTGGCCAAACTTTTGTACAGGACTGTATATATTATATAACATTATATTTGAAGGCCTTTTCCCCTCAAAACAAAACGTTGTTTTTCCTTCCATTAAATAATGTTCTGCTGGTTTCACATCCAAACATTGGCCTAAATCCAAACCTGTTCTTTTAACCAGCTCACAACATCCCAACGACTTTTACACATCTTTACTGTGCTTTTACTCTTTTTACACTTTTTTTTACACTTGTGTTAAAAGAAAAAGGTCCCGAAGGCTTTTGCACAGTTCTGTACTTTGTTCTGATTTTTAGGGAGTTGAGGGTGTGTCATTTTCAAAACCCATGAATAAAACAAGGGCAGTTGTTTTTGTATTATTCTTTCTTGTGTCAATTTTGTGATGCACAGCATTGTCTGGTAAGCTCACCCAAACTTTTCCTAATGGGAGAACCCATACACCTCTACAATATAACCATAGATCCTGGAGGAAGGCCCCAGAAAACAAATATGTGCATAGAACACACTGCTTTACACAAGGTTGCTCCATTGCTCCATTACATCTAAGCAGTATGTTAATCAATTTTGAAGCATCGCACGTGCCCTCATATTTCTCGATAAGCACTTCTGAGAGAAGAACAATCACAGCAGCAATGGGAACAGCATCTGTGCCGTTTTCTCCAAAGCACTGGAGAACCATGACATCAGATCAAGTTTAATCGGATACTTCTCCTGAGCAGAAGAGCCCCATGACCTCACGTGTCTCCTCTTGAGTTTTGGTAAAGATCTCAGTTCAGTAAAGGCTTGCTAGGATAACACTTATGTTTATCTGCAGCCATAGACTTTGTGCTCACTTCTCATCCAAGCCCAAGAGTCATCTCAGCTTCAATGCTGAGGACCATTTTTATCTGGGTTGAATGTATCTCATGTCACCTTTTTGCTTGATGCTGCTTGTCCTATTAAATTTCAGGAGAATCACCGATAAGGTTCCTGAACCAACAGAGATCTTCCTTCCAACTCATTTAACGTCAAATCCCATTTGGACCTGGAACTATTAGATTTATCACATGTATTTGACCTGATGTAGGCAGTGTGTGGGAATGTGGGCCTAAGCTCATGCAAAACTGCTGAAACTGAAGCCGAACAAGCAGGTGCGACATCCACTGAGGGTTCTCTCTCTGAAAAGATACAGTGAGCTCTTTGTGAAGCCTTTATGCTGTGACCCTGAACCATCATGACTTATTCAGCATGCTCCAACTTTATGTCAGAGATCACGTACAATGTTTATATACATTAACCTCCCTCGACTATAAATATACAGGTGTATTTACCTGCCTGGCCCGAAGGCCGACTCGTTCTGGAGTGATATCAGAGCACGCTCTGTACTCGGACACTTCAGGCTAATGATTTGTGCATATTTGCTAAGGCTTCATGTTTCGGCCGGAAACCAAGAACGTGTTGCTTTTATCATTAATTCACTTCTATCCACGACCTTGTAGCTGAAGGGTCACTGAAGGTCCAACTCTGCCAGAAATGTTGGCTTTCTCACTGAGGGTCTTACTTCTTCTCTTAATTGCTAGGCCTGTTACTCAGATATAGTCTACACTTATTATCCAGTATGAACCATTGATCAGACTTTACCAAATGGCAGATACGGCCACATACGATGTGACAACTGGATGAAGTTCTATCGACTTTTGTAAAGGCTCGTTCCACCAAGCACCAGGCGACATCAAAGCTGATTTTGTGTTATGAGAACCAATGACGGTTATGATTATTTGTCATCATGAACACACCAAGTACACCACAAAGAGTGATATGGGGTGATTATTAATATTTGGGTGGACACTGGAGATGGTGGTGTGGGTGAGGTTGAAAAAGTTTATTGTTGTGGTGGTGGTGATGGTGGTGAGGCGTTTCTGGAATTTTTGGTCAACCTGGCTTTTAGGCAAGAGATATCAATCCCACCACTGTACTCTGCACAGAAAAAAAGATAAACCAGTGTTTGGCAGGATGATCAGTAATATTTTGGTCTTATGGGTGGAGGGGAGTGGTCAAAGAAAAGGTGTTTGGTGGTGCTGGTGCTGGTGGGGGCTTGCCAGAGCACTCTATGACCTATGCCTAGAAACAGCAACAATAAAGTGTTGTAGGTTGGTGTAGACCTGGTGATAGAGGTGTAAGGGGTTAGTCCTCTGATCAATAACTCACTCTTAACGGACAAGCGTGTAGTATTTGTAACTTTGGCTGAATATTTGCGGTTGTGGAGTTTTGGAATTTGTGACTTTGTGGTAAAGTGATTAGGGGAACTGTGAGTTGGAGAGTAGCTGGCTGCCCTTGGCGCTCCCAGGGCGTGATGTAGGGCTATTAGCGCACTGAAAGAGTGATTTACGAAGTCATCCCAGAGCAGTATATTAAAGCACACTCGCCTGCCAATTTGTAGAGTGATGCAGGTGTCGCTGGGAAAGTGTGAGGTGAGCTGGAGAGACTCAATAGCCCCATTATGAACAGAGAACGTGCAAGGCAACACACTGAAGACACACGTTCACACAGTCTGACGCTAGAAGACTTTGCTTGTATGTGCATTGTTGCTGTTGTTTTTTTTTAGTAGAAATTATCAATGGACCAATGAAATTAAAGAGCATTTAAGGAAAATTGCAATGATTTGTATATGAAATAAATTAACATGGAAAAAATGATTGGCTCAGATTTCTTTACAATGGTGGTGATAGGAACCAGAGGTCATGGCTTAAAATGGAATTTGCTATGTGGAGGGTGGAGGTGCAGAGACTATATACAATCTGATTGATATTGGACTAGACAGTTGATCATATGTGTCATATTTGGGAGTATTGTTGAAAGAGTTGGGAGCAGGATGCGATCGCATGTCTCAAATGGAAGGGTGATCATATTCTTTAAACAGGAGGACACTTGTTGAATGGAGGAAAGAATAATATAGTGCCTGCATGTGATGTTGATAATAATGAAATAGTGGTAAAGTTGATAAGAAAAATATGTTTTCTTTAGGGATTATTACAATAGCCTGGGCATATTTCTCTATCATGAGTTGAAGGTAAAAAAAATGTAAACCACAACTTTCTCAGACTGAAATACCGTTTTTATCCAACGATACGTTTTACTAATCTGATGTTGTGTGCAGCTATCTATCTAAAAACATGAAAACACATTCGCTAAAAGTATAATTTAGTACAAAAAAACGACATCCCCCAATGATTAGCTGAATGTAAATGTACTGTATACTGCAGCAATGAATAGTTAGAAAAACAACGCAAAGCAAAGACAGATCAGTGACGATGTCACTTAATCATGGCTGCTGCATCCAGTGTCTCATAAACTTTTTCAGCCCTTTGCTACATTACATTACATTACATCCTAGTGTATAATACAAGCTGAAAAAAGCTCAATTTAACAGAAATAAAAGAAACAAAAATGTATTGTTGGCTGGGAAAAGATAAGTGTTTAATTTTCGTGTGAACGACTGGAAGGTGGAGGTACTGCAGTACAGTGATGTCAACCACCCGTCTACATGTAGATTCTTCTGTATTAAATTAGCAACACTGAAATACAAACATTATTAGGCTTTCCTTTCTTCAAATCCTTCAAAATCATATGTATAAACATCATTGTCATGGCTGAACAATTTGATTGCGACCTGTGCTGCGTTGCTGTCACTGATGTCGGACACGCTTTTGTCTCAGATATTTCAGATGTTGCTTCACAAAAGCAACAACCTGGAGCTTAAATTCTGCAGTGTAGTTGTGTTGCAGAATGATATCGGTAAGTTCCAGATTTGATCAATTTAATTGTATATGCTCAACTACAGTATAATAATGTCACTATTGGTATAGAGCTACAAAGGTCTCCAGAGGTCAAATTAGATGCTTCTACTTCAGATCAGTAATATTAGTAACACTGTGGCTAATAACATGGAGCAGCTCTGTCATGGAATTTCTTTTCCCAGAGTCAGCTGGGATCAGCTCCAGCTTCCCCGCGACCTGAAATGAATAGATGGTTTGTATTACAATGCATTATAGACATCTGGTTCCTATCCCACCATTGTGGACAATTTCAAATCTGTACATTTGTCAAGAATGGAACAGGAGCTTCCCAAACTTACTTCATCTGGTTTGGAGGACATATATCCTGAAATGTTCACATGTCAGTCATCAAAGCAGAGAGGGTGATTCACATGCCTGGAGGCATCCAACGTTGTGCTAATGTTTAGTCAGGTGTTAGCCAGATAGCATCCCGAGTTTTCTGTGCATATGGCATTTGAGAACTGGCTTCATATTACTTGAGTATCCGCTAAATATTTTGGGCTGCTTTTTGGCCTTGAAGGCAGGCAGGCTTGGGACAGAATAAACATGTGAGGTGTGAGATTGGCTAATAAACCCAAGTAGGACGCTCGTAAAGCACACAGTGCTGGATAAAAAACACCATCTGGGACTGTATCTTGGTTATTTCCTGCTTCATATGGTTACAAAATAACATCTCTGGCCTAAATTAGGGTAAGTTACACCAATGGAACATCAGTCATTTGCAAGTTATTGTTTCCCCCTTGGCCTTGGCAAATAGCACTGTAACAAGTCTTTCTATGAAACAAGAAAGAGACGGGTGGCAAAGGGCATGAAATAGAAGATAAAACCAAGCTGTGTTATCCAGTATGAATTGCATACAAAGCTACAGTTGATTCATCACCAAAGTCTGGACAAAGTGGCTTATGTGATCTTTGCATTGTTTTCATCAACACATGGAGCAGTGGGCAACTATCAACAGCACCCAGGGAGCGGTGTAGCGGGACCGTACATCGCTCAACTGTACCTCAAAGGGATCTGGGTTGGGACCCTTCGATCTCAAGGGCAAGGTCCCAACCACTAGCCTACTAATGTACAACCATGTTTTTAGATCAAATGAATCAGCTACTCAGCATCGTCCGATGCAAGTGTGTAATCAAAGGTACTTGCAGATGGTGTGATGCTATTTAATAGGATAAACTGAATTAATGACAATGATATTTTTATTCTCAGTTGCGATGATGTAAATAATGATGAACATTTTTATCTGGGCTTCATGTGTCTTTTTGACCGTCTGATGCTGTTTTAACTAAGGGGAATCATCATTATGTTTTCTGAGTCATCAAAGATCACTTTCTGTATGTGGTTACATGATATAGTTACAGATCCTATACAGGGGTCCTCGAGTTACATCAGGGTTCAGTTCCTCTGAGTGTGATGTAACTCATTTTGAGTGGGAACTCTTGCATGCAATGATGCTGCAGAGGTTTTATTGAACAGCACTGTGCTTTATTAACAGCAGCAACATGAACGTCTCATATTACAGTAAAGCATTTAGGAAACGTTGCTCCAGCTTCAACATACACCACAGCAGTAAACACATGGGAAAGGAGACTTGTGGCAAAACCACACTGACGGTGCCTTAGCACAGTGCACTATTAACCCCCCATCTCACCCACCAATTCATATGAACATTTTTCAACACTAACGGTGAATAAAACCTAAACATCTCAGCAATAACAGCACAAACCCCCCTCTCTCTCCATCCCTGCAAGCAGCAGGCTCAAACACACTGCATGTGTTCGCCTCATGGACTTGCGTATTACCATAAAGCATTTAGTAGCAGTTCAACTGCATTCTACTACTGTATGACAGTAAATACGTACATAAAAAAAACAAGCCAGCAATGTAACCACAATTTCTTGTTGAGTACACCGACAAAGACCCCCTGTACATTTTTCACATTGCTATGTGCAAAAGATTGTGCACCCAGGCCCAATGCCATTTTTGTTTTTTAAGTGTAAACTGGTGTATATAGAGTACACTTAATATACTGAAACCTTTTTTGCTCAATTTAACAGGTTAAAAGCAAAGCATAAAAAGTGACCTGTGCAAAAGTGATGGCACAGTTATAATATTTATTTTCCTTAGTGAATGAATAGCATAGCTAAATGCCATATTTGCCATAGAAAATTGTTCCCTTTAGAGAAAGATTCCCCAACTCTTTGCTGGGAGGGCAGCACAGTTTAGTAGTTCCCCTCTTTAAACACACTCACTAAACCAGGCAGTTAACAGGTGAGTTCAACCAGGTGTGTCTGAGCAGGGAAATCGCCAAACTGTGCTGGACACCGGCCTTCCAGGCCTCAAGCTGCTTTGTGTTAACCTGCTTTCACTAAAAAAGGGGAGGTTTGGGGTGCCCAAACTTTTGCACAGGTCTGCTAAACTTCTTTATAGAAGATTCTCCATATGCTTTTACAGATGGTTGCATGAGTGTATTGTCAGACAGAGAGGCACAAACTGGGGCTAAACTGCTGTTGTAAAAACAAAAAAGAATGTAAAATCAAATGTTAAAAATGTTAAATATTATTTCAAATGGGGTTGGGGGTCCAAAGTGCTCAAAACCAGCTTGAGTGACTCATTGCCCTACAGAAGATTTTTCTTGTCTATCACGGTGACCGCTTTTGCTTTTCGCAAATGACCCAGACTGTCGCTTGAAGGACAGAGGTGTGGTTCCTACCTGTTACCAATAAGCCCAAGATGTCTCCATGACAAAGACACTGGAACTGTGGCACCAAGACTTAGGAGAGTGCTTGGGAAATGAATGGATGGACAAAGACATGGTTCATGGATGGCTGAAAGCTTGATAAACAGGTAGGTGGGCGAGAGCTAGTGGCCTTGTTGAGCTGCGCTAGTATATCATCTTTGCAGCCTCCCACGTTTTCCTGCTGTCACACCTGCCATCGCGCTCCTCCAGTAATCTAAGTGGAAGACGAAGGATCATATTTATGAGCCGGTTAGCTGCAGGAAGGGAGCATGGTATCAATCATCATCAATCTCTCTCTCTCTCTCTCTCTCTCTCTCGCTCTCTTCCTTTACTAGAACTGTACCAATCAAGGCCACCCCCCCTTAGATGACTGATGGGTTGACCACCTTGGCTGTTTTTCAGCCAGACTTCACTGCTTTCCATGCAGACACTCAGTCAGGGTGTATCTGCTTTCTCATTGCTATTCAAGGTCACCTGATTCTTCATCAGGCCTCTGGAGCAGGTCAGGTCATGTTGTAAGTTGCTCTGTGGTCATGTTGTAGGTTGACATGGATTTTTCAAAATGTGTGTAATTCAATTGTTGAGCAAGGTTTGCAGTATCATGAAAACTGTAAAAGGCGACACGGTGGTGCAGTGATCATCTCACAGCCAGAAGCTCCTGGGTTTGGTTCCCCTTTGTACAAGCTCCCCCTGTGGTTCTGTGGGGGCACTCAGGTTTTCTGTCCTAAGGCTTGTGGTTTAAGTTTAGGCCCATAGGTGTGAGTGTGTGTGAACCCATCCTTGGGATTGTTTCCTTGCGACCCAAAAGGGATGGCCGGATGAAAATGAAAATAAGCTGTCTCTTATGTACGTTGAATTTCGTAAGTAGTTGTATTTCCATCCCCTCCCAGGTCTGGGCTCCAGGACAGATGGCCTGGCTGACTCTCACGTCTATGGCCCATACAAGGGAATTCTAGGATGTTCTCAGTTTTCTAACTTTTTTTCTGTCCTCTCTTAAATCTTTAACCACCACTTGCAGGTCAGCAATTCCCTTCCCAAGCTGAGTCTCAGTCATCAGGTCTAATCTGTTGTAAGCTTTAGTTAAGTCCACAACTCTGTAACGTGAACTGGCAGCTCATTTGAGGATCGTTAGCTATTAGCGAGTTAGCGTGATTACTGAGCTCTGCTTTTGAAGTCCGAGGCCTTTGATGATGGTCTGTTTGCATCGATTCGGCCTCACACTAACCAGGCGCCATGGAGAAGTTAATGTCAGAAGATCAGCTCAAATTATAGACAATCATAGTGGCCCACCAAACCAACATTTACACCATTTTCTGAATCTCTGTAATTCATTGTAGCACATTTCACATCTGTGGATAAAAAAACATAAATAATATTGTATAAAACTATTTGGTTCTTCCTAAAATATACTAAATGTTATGTAGTACATGTGAATGCTCAGGAACTTTCTGAAAACTAAAAAACATATACCAAATAAAAATATATATTTTTGTTCTTGTTAATCTTGCACCATTGCTCTTGCTTCATTAAAACTGTTTGAAAACCATAGGGTTAAATTCTTGAAATTCCCAATAGAAACCAATCCAATTAGGTGTCAGATCATTCTGGAAGCCTTAGATATGTTATTAGACTGTGAATATGAGCAGCTGCCTTGGCAGTGGGTTTCTGGTAAACTGTGTTTTAGTTGTTAGTTTGGTGTCATGATATACCAATAGGCATTGAGTTTAAAAATGAAATAAGAATATTGTGATATTAGTACACACAAAATAAAACCATAAAAATGGGCAATAACTTTGTTGTAATATGTATTAATTTATTATATTTTATATAATAGTTTCTAACTATCAATTTGTTGAACTAGGTTTTCTTCATCTACTTTAGGACTTATAAAATTAAATATAAATTAAAATATATATCACTTAAAAAAAGTTGACTAAAAAAAATCCAGGAAATCACATTGTATGATTTTTAAAGAATGTCAGAATCATTGGCTGCCAAATATTTGTTTATTTATTTATAGACTATTAAATATACATCATTCATTCCTTATGTATAATGTATAATTACAAACAGAAATTCCATTACTGACCTCAGTTAGCTTTTGGAACATTGCTCATTTGTTTAGCTCCAGAAAAACTCTTTGCAATAAATGAGACACCACATGATACCCCCGCATCCATAATTCACAACATTTGTCTTTTTGAAGCTAACAGAAATACGATCACTTTTTATCAGTCAAAGGCCCATCATTTCCCTTTATGGGACATTTGACCAGAGGCCTTTACATCGCACCACTGACCTACGGCTGGTGCCTGTGTAAATAAAAGATGGTCATACCCCATGAAACCAAACCGCATGTATTTTTTTACTGCAATCTCCTCTCCATGCAGACACACCTCCGACATTTCGAAGGCCCTGAAGGGCCCCGAGGGGCTGAAGCTTTCGTTTAATTTATGATTTAAAAGAGCAGAGATAATCACGGGGAGGGGTGGTGGGGGGAGCACTTCTTAAATGACCAAAGCACTTCATGTTTACGGTCTCTTGATCCAAGCCAGAGGAGCAGACTAAACCGTTCTTAATTTGCCCAATGCGGTTTTGGTTAAGGTTCCATACGTGGACCAGAGCAGAGACATGGAGAGATCAGCAGACCAGGGTGGAGAATTGGATTGTGGGGGGGGGACTTACTTTGAAAAGGGAGAAAAAGAAAATGAGGGGTTCATGTAGGAGGGGTGAAGGTGAATTAAGCCCAAAGTGTCACCGCAGGAGCTTCAAGGTGACCAAATGGAGCCAATTACCACACAAAACCTCCTTCTCTAAGCCACTTGGCAGGGGGGCTGTAAGTCCGGCACCGAGAGCAAGAGGGAATGGGTGTCAAAGACAGGCCATGAGAAAATGAAAGCGAGAGGTTGAGGAAAAGCAACAAAAAGAATGAAAGAAAGAAAAACGAGAGATGACGAGAAAGGCAGGAGCAGATGTAGAGCGAAGACAAAGAGTGAAAGATGAAAACCTTGTGATAGAATAGGTGAAGGAGGGTGAGGGGTGAGGTCTTAAAGTAAAACTAGTGGAGCATTTCAGTGTGTGTGTGTGTGTGTGTGTGTGTGTGTGTGAGGTTAATTCCTTGAGGTGAACTTCCCTGCGGTAAAGCTCGAGGGACGCCATGTTTATTTGGACTGAAATCTCCTTCATGTAGCATGGCCAATTATCACTAGAGGAGATGATGGCCATGTTATGAATTCCTTTTTCCTTTCTTCTTCTCTTTCTTTTTTTCCCACCATTTCCTGATCCTGGAGGCCCTTGACAGACAACTCCATGTGAGTTTTTTTGGATTCTCTTTTCCTTCCAGCTTTCATTTTTTGGGGAAAACGAATCACTGCCAATGACCTCACCACAGGGCTCCAATCAGAGCAGGACACACGATAGCAAAACACATTCAGCTTCCATTACTGCCGGGGATGGAAACATCGCTAAGCTCGATGAAGTGATCACGCCATTATTTGTTTTACGATGGGGCTTGTAGCTCTCCAGGTGCGTCTGAGCTGACCTTTGACCTGCTTCGGGCTAATCTGTTTGGCCTACTTTTGTTAGTAGTGCGAATACAGTTACGTCTCAATTGCGTGTGCACTCAACTGGGCATGTACCAAACTCGGATGCTCTGATAGGGTGTAATAGGGTGTAATAGGGTGATTTTACACTTTTACACATATAAAGGGAAACGTCAGAGCTGAAGGAAAGAAATAGCACCACTGCAAGCCAAATGTTAGCATATTTGCTAATGGAAGGATTAGCGTACTGTGTGTTTCTTGAAAGCCTAAGGAGTAAGTGGTCAGCAATTTGTCATTAGATCAGATCAGATTAGATCAGAAGTATTTATTATAATTACCAATGCTGCACAGAGAGACAGACATACAAATAAAGTCACAAAATATTGAAAATACTTTAATAAAACAAAGATAAGGTGGCTCAGAGCACTCTTGAGTCCCTTGTTTGTATTGGTTTTCAAAATGTCCAAAAAAAAAAGATAACAAGGTACTCTGTATAGGAAGAATATATATAAAAGTCTTTATTCAACCAATCTAGGTTAAAAAACTAGCCTAGCTTCCCATGATAGATTAAAAACTTGACTAGCTGCTCTAAATCGCCAATAGGTGTGAGTGTGTGTGTAAGTGGTTGTCTGTTTTTCTGTTGCCCTGTGATGGGTTGGCTTCCTGTCCAGGGTCAACGCTGCCCTGGCCCTTAGTGAGCTGGTATCGACTCCAGCTTCCCCATGACCCAAAATGAATAAATCAGATTGAATAAAAGATTTGAGAAAGATTAAATACTGTAAAAAGAAACAAAACCCTATATATATATATATGTATGTATCTCTCTCTCTCTCTATCTCTCGCTGCTGGAGGTCATTTTGCAGGGCTCTGGCACTCTGTACTGGCCTGTCTCCTAGTAGCGCTTCCATGCTCTGGACACTACACTGACAGACACAGCAAACCTTCTTACAACAGCTCGCATTGATGTGCCATCCTGGATGAGCTGCACTCCCTGAACTACTTGTGTGGGTTGTAGACTCCGTCTCATGCTACCACTAGAGTGAAAGCACTGCCAGCATTCAAAAGTGACCAAAA
>JBBIGC010000131.1:2622916-2637981 GCA_037576955.1 Lepidarchus adonis | reverse complement strand
AATGGCTGGAGAGATAGAGATGGATGGATGGAGCTATGGATGGATGGGTGGATGGGTGGAAAGAGAGAAATAGAATTGGATAGATTATGAGATGGATGGATGGATAGATGGATGGAAAGATAGATGGATGGATGGATGCTGGTGATGCTGGCGAGAGTAATAGACATTGAAAGATTGATTCATAGATAGCTGTATGGATGAATGGAGATGGAGAGATAAATGGCTGGAGAGATAGAGATGGATGGATGGAGCTATGGATGGATGGGTGGATGGGTGGAAAGAGAGAAATAGAATTTGATAGATTATGAGATAAATGGATGGATGGATGGATAGATGGATGGATGGATAGATGGATGGATGCTGGTGATGCTGGCAAGAGTGATAGACATTGAAAGATTGATTCATAGATGTATGGATGAATGGAGATGGAGAGATAAATGGATGGAGAGATAGAGATGGATAGATAGATAAATCGGTGGATGGAAAGAGAGAGATAGAATTGGAGAGACAGATGAATGGAAAGAGAGATTTTCTAGTTTTCATGTCTTCACCATGATTCTGAAGTTGATGAAAACCCATCACGAGCAGAGCGTCTCCGTTGTTACTGCATGTGCGGCTTTAAGCCAGATTGGAAGTAGTGGACTGTCTGCCAGTGTAGCCAGTCTCTCCAGCAGAGAGAATATGCTCCGTTTTATTTGCTCCCTATGCTTTCATATATTTATGTTATGACAGTCATAGACCAAGCACATTTAGCTGAAATTTCTGCCGATGGACTGAATGTTGTGCTCTGTGCTCAGATCGATATGAAAGCGAATGAGAGCTCCAAGCGGCTGCTGTTGCCATATTGCTTTTTCATTTCAGCAATATTGCTTTTTCATTTTGCCGATAGTACTTTTTTTTTATTAGCTCGCTGGCTGTTCCATCATCCCCTCCTTTCGCATAAATACGTTATGTGCACTTTGTTCAAATATTCAGGTCCCCTCTGTCAAAGGTCGGATTTTTTTACATGTTACATTAGCAGTGTTGTGTAGGACCCAAAGGGCTTTTAGGAAAGAGTCGGCTACTGCATGCAGTCCAGCAGCAGCTTACATAAAACATCTGGAGTATTTATCATAGGTTAAATGCTTAAGGGATATATTTACAGCTGTTAATATTAGAGATTCAGAAACTGGAGTGTTTAAGCTTTGCCTCTCACCAAAGGTGTAAGTGATATTTGCCCCATATGGACATAAGGTTCAACTACTTGATGGAGCTGCTGCCAGTCTTGTACAGTGGCTTGCAAAAGTATTCAGCCCCACATTTTGTCACATTACAGCCACAAATATGGAGCGAAAATCATACATGATTCCAAAAGTGGGGGCTGAATAATTATGCACAACCCACTTTTCAGTTATTTATTTGTAAAAAATGTTTGGAATCATGTATGATTTTCGTTCCACTTCCCAAGTGTACACCACTTTGTATTGGTCTTTCACGTGGAATTCCAATAAAATAGATTAATGTTTGTGGCTGTAATGCGACAAAATGTGGAAAAGTTCAAAGGGGCCGAATACTTTTGCAAGCCACTTTACCTTCAACCACATCATCCATTGTTGGGGCCTCCTGCTCTCCTGATCCACACTAGTTCAAGTACCATGTAGTGGTTGAAGATGGAGAAATCTATGCTAAGATATGGTCTTCATTCTGCAGCGAATCCCTGGGTAGTTTTGACATCACGTCATGTCTTTACATATTAACTCAACATGGAGATTTGATGAGCTGGTAAGTAGTAGGGGTGGTGTTGTCAGTGTTGATGTCAACAATTCTAGAAGAACAAGAGATGATCGTGTAAACACTAAGCCAAACCCCACCAATGCTGCTTTACTGTTCTGGGTTACATCGCCACCTGTTGTTGTGGCATGTTTTAACAGTGGTTGTCATTGTTTTTTGCATTTTTTTCAGAGGTATTTTCAAAACCCTGCTCGTGTGGACGGTATTTTTTTAAATACCCAGCTATGTATAGAGAGGGTATTTTTTCTTTGCAGAAAACCCAACAACTTCTACCTGTCTGACATGTTCAACCAGCACAATCCATCTCTTGCACCAACAAAAGCAATGATATCGGTTGAAGTTTGGCTGTAATTCCAGCATTAGATTGATGAGCATGATTCAGTTTTCCTATTGATCAGTGAAAAGCATCAGCAGCCATGCAGTTCGTCAGTTTTTTGTCTACTCTGCT
The DNA here is from genome assembly GCA_037576955.1 of Lepidarchus adonis. Lineage (NCBI taxonomy): Eukaryota > Metazoa > Chordata > Actinopteri > Characiformes > Lepidarchidae > Lepidarchus > Lepidarchus adonis. The sequence goes on along the minus strand of JBBIGC010000131.1, from coordinate 2,635,763 downwards.
TCCTCCCAGATGAATGCAGTGTCTCGGGCTCTTGGATTTGCCTTCTGTCTTACAGGACAGTGTGTTGTGGTTGTTGTCCAGGTGAACGGTTCAGTTCAGAGAGTTTTATCTGCAGAATCTGTTGGTGTATGTGTTTATGATGGAGCAGTGTCACTGGTAGACGATGAATCTCTATAACCAAGATAAAGCAGCAGCAGATTGTGTGGGTGTTGGGAATTGAGTTGTATTTCTTCTCCCTGTGATTTCTCAGTAAGCGTTACACGCTCCCATTAAGCTCAGTTCATTTGCTGCAATCTGGCTCTAGTGCGTGTGACTAATTCCCTGGTCTGTGCCTCTTTTCGCTTCCTCCTAAAAATATTTCAGTGGAAACTTTTCAGGCCAAGCTTCAGCTGCACAACATATGCTTGCAAAGCCACTGCAGAGGCAGGAGAGTTCATTTACATGTGTGTCGAGAGGTAATGAATCAATACACATGCCCACTCATTAAGCACCATAGTGACCAGCTGCTGCTGCATGACCTGGTGTGTGTGTGTGTGTGTGTGTGTGTGTGTGTGTGTGTGTGCTCTCTGATGCAGACCACCTCGGGTGAAGACATGCGCGACTTCACTAAAGTGCTGAAGAACAAGTTCCGCTCCAAGAAGTACTTCGCCAAGCACCCGCGGCTCGGCTACCTGCCCGTTCAGACCGTCCTGGAGGGAGACAATATGGAGACGTAAGTGTTGACTCCATTCACTCCTCGCCCATGTTGTCCCAACAGGTAAAACTAAGGTTCATATGACCAGTGACATACGATGCACGGAAATTAAACAGGCATCTATAGTCAAACAGGGCATATATTACATTTACATTCACTGCATTTGGCAGATGCTCTTACCAGAGTAACATACAGGATGAGAAGTTGGGGGCTAGGCTCTTCAGTCACAAACCCACTTCTCTAACTCTTAGGCTGCGGCGTCTCATGATAGTAATGTAGATGGACAGACAGAAATGTAGATAGATGGACAGACAGAAATGTAGACAGTTATTAATGAGTAGTAGTAGTAGTAATAGTAGTAGTGTTTTTATTATTATTTGTAGTATTTTTTACTAGTAGTAGTTATTGTAATAGTATTATTATTAGTAGTGTTATTGGTAGTATTAGTATTATTATTTTTAGTAGTATTATTAGCAGTAGTAATAGTAATATTATTAGTATTATTGTTAGTAGTAGTAATTGTTTTGTTATCATTATTAGTAGGAGTAGTAATGTTATTAGTTGTATTTGTATTAGTAGTAGTAGTAGTTGTAGTATTGTTAGTTTTAATATTATTGTTAGTATTATTATTAGCAGTAGTAATAGTAATATTATTAGTATTATTGTTAGTAGTAGTAATTGTTTTGTTATAATCATTATTAGTAGGAGTAGTAATGTTATTAGTTGTATTTGTATTAGTAGTATTAGTTGTAGTATTGTTAGTTTTAATATTATTGTTAGTAGTATTATTAACAGTAGTAATAGTAGCAGTAGTAGTAGAATTATTATTAGTATTATTGTTAGTAGTAGTAATTGTTTTGTTATAATCATTATTAGTAGGAGTAGTAATGTTATTAGGTGTATTAGTAGGAGTAGTAGTTGTAGTATTGTTAGTTTTAATATTATTGTTAGTAGTATTATTAGCAGTAGTAATAGTAGCAGTAGTAGTAGTAATATTATTATTAGTATTATTGTTAGTAGTAGTAATTGTTTAGTTATAATCATTATTAGTAGGAGTAGTAATGTTATTAGTTGTATTAATATTAGTAGTAGTAGTAATGTTAGTTTTTAGAACTATTGTTAGTAGTAGTAATAGTATTGTTAGAATTATTATTAGTAGGAGAAGTTATATTAATATTAGTAGTATTATTATTAGTAGTAATAGTATTATTGTTAGTAGTAGAAGTAGTATTGTAAACATGCCTGAACCTGGACCAGTAAAAACGGTGTCATGCAGTAGATTTGTTCTTCAAAATATTCTTTAAAAGCATTCTTCACTGTGGCTTTTCCCATTTTTACATTGAAAGAAATGTAATTGCTGCTTTATAGGTGGTAATTTCACGAAGCTTGTGCATAGACTCGAGTCAATGCCTCGTATTAAATAATGCAGCGGAACAAAACATCCCAGGAGCGTTCGGAAATCTTATCTTCTTAACACAAAGGCGAAGCACTTTACTGGTGTGGACCACGAATGAAACCAATCCCACTGTGTGAAGTCTGTGAAACAGAGCCTCATTAACCAGACCCGGTGAGTTTCCAGGACAACCCGTACCCCAAAACCACGGGAGTCGGGAAATAAGAGCTTAAACAAAGCAAAGGAGGATTTTTAATTCATTTATTTTGGAAGTGATGACAACACCGATCAGCCATAACATTAATACCACTGACCGGTGAGGTGACTAACATTAGTTGGTCTTATTACAGAGGTTAAGGAATATTAGGCAGCAAGTGAACAGTCCGTCCTTGAAGTTAATGGCCTGGAAGCTGGAAAATTGGTACCGTAAGGGGGTGAAAGAGGTTTGGAGCACCTCCAGAACAGCAAGTTTTGTGGAGTGTTCCAGATGCGGTTCACCAGCGAGCCAACTGGTGACAAGGTCACGGGCACCAAAGACTCTTTGATGCATGTGTTGGATGTGAAGGCCGTGCATGTGAGTGGAGGGTATCAGGACACACAGGCAGGAGGGGAACCTGCTCAGTATTAGGCCAGTTGTTAATTTGATGGTTGAAGGACACATTCAGCTACATTGGTTCAACCTCTAATGCCAACAAATGGATCTGTGTTGGTCCATCCCAATCAAACCTTATTTTGTGTCCACAGTTACTACAGGGCTTTGCATTTCTGTTCATGAAAGGTCAAAAGGGTTCGATTATTTCTGCTCCAACACCCTTACTAAGCCTGGTAATACCCCTTAAGCCTTTCCTGAGATGATCCTGACCTCTGAGCTGAACCTCTCATGCAAACATTGTAATCAGTAATGGTTGTGTTGTGTGAAGCAGGGACGGCTGACCAATGCTTCAGGCGTTCGTATGAACTGGCCAGGGGGATTGGTGGGTGGACTCTGAAGCTGGAATATCAGTGTTTGAGCTGAATCTTCTGGATCTAAAAGTGTTTACTCCTTTACTGTTTGGTCCCAGGGTCGAACAGGAGCTTTATCCAGCTTGCGCGTGTGTTTCTTTAGGATTTATATGTGCTGTCACAGCAGAGTGTAAGTCACTGTAATGGTGGTTAAGATGTGCCTGATTAGTCGGATCCATAAGGGGAGGAGAAGAGCTCCTCTGAGTTTATGAGTTATGGCATTCTGTCATGTTCACTCTCTCTCTCCCTCCCTCTGTTTTTTCTCTCTCACACTCTCTTTGAAATGTCTTTGTTTTTATTTCTTTATATTTTAGAGGTGTGAATCTTCACTCCTCCTTCGTCACAAAATCGGTAAAAATACACTTTTCCGTCTCATACAGTTTGTATAATTGGCCTAGAAATGTATTGACCAGTTGCATGAGGGAGGGTAGTAAGTAGTGCATCTAAAGCTGTTTGCTAGTCGCCATTGAACAGCAAAAGCACACATTTGACTGCTGTTTTGTTCTTCTTCTGTTATTTATTGGCAAATTGCTTTAGAGGCAATACCACCATTCCCACCTCCAAAAGACAGTCAGTGGCCTCAGGATTATTTGACTTTGCATCTTTCTTCTGTTGGGTAGTAAGTAATGCAGTACCATGGTGGTATCGCATCTAAAGCTGTTTTCCGATCGCCATTAAACAATAAACGACTGACAACACATTTCATTAGTACCTTGTTGTTCTTTTGTTATGTAATGGTGGCTGGCAAACCCCTCAATAAAAAACAATAACACACCATTAAAATGTGTGGAGCTGTGACAGTAGGTGCTACTGTACAAACAAAAGAAACATGCAAAACTGAAGAGTCCTATGAGTTGTAGTAAAGCTGTTTGCCAGCTGCCATTGAACAATAAAAGAATAACACATTTTAGTAGTGTTTTGTTCTTTTGTTATTTAATGGCAGCTGTCAAACAGCTATAGATGCAATTCCTCCATCTGTCCAATAAAAACACTTTTTTTGACTTTAGAATTCTTTCATTGTGCATTTTTCCCTGTTTGTACAATAGCATATAGCACCTAGTATATATTTTTGCGGGGTGGGTGGAATGGTGGAATAATGGTCAGAGTGGTAGAATAATGGCAGAATAGTGGTCAGAGTGGTAGAGCAGTGGTAAAATAGTGGTCAGAGTATTAGAATAGTGGTCAGAGTATTAAAATATGGATAGAATAGTGGTCAGAGTGGTAGAATAGTAGTAGAATAGTGGTCAGAGTGGTAGAATAGTGGTCAGAGTGGTAGAATAGTAGTAGAATAGTGGTCAGAGTGATAGAATAGTGGTCAGAGTGGTAGAATAGTGGTCAGAGTGATAGAATAGTGGTCAGAGTGATAGAATAGTGGTCAGAGTGATAGAATAGTGGTCAGGAACTTGCCATTTTGATGGGAAGGTTGTAGGTTCAAGCCCTTGCCCAGGTGCCACTGAGAGACTCAAGGTAATGTGCTGTTCCTCTGGTGCTGTTGCCCACTGCTCCGTGTGCGGAGAGGTTGAATGCAGAAGTCACATTTCATTACGACGCACTTTGTATTGAAGGTGCATTTACAAACGGTCAATTTCACCAAACTAGGTGTGAAAAATGAATGTATAGCTTCATTAGCTTAAAGTCAACACAGGATATTAGTAGTGGAAATGAGCAACACCTACTTATGAAGAAAATGTATATTGTTTTGGTCACTAAAATGTGCAAATTTCCCATGGTTGCTTGGCAAATGCAGTGCTCCTAACATACGAATCCTTTATTGTGCTTCTTATTAATTAAACTTTAAATCATTTATTGAAGATACAATTTCATTGTATTTTGTTGTTGCTTTTTTATATAAAAGCAATGAGCCACTTAAGGCTCCTATAAATAAATAACTAAATATTACAAACGGCAGTGACTTTCACAGTAAATTCACATTTGTTTATTCGCATTACTCTGGTGCATCTGCTCTCTCCATAATAAAATATCATCTGCTCATCTCAGCTGTGAACAGGCCAAGCATCAATCTTTTGCCAGAAGGTGATTGTGTATGATTTACATACCCACATTTCAAACTAGACCTCAATGTGTCTGCTTTTAATACAGAGAAGGTGCTGTCAGGCCTCAGTCCTCCTCCAGAGACAATTCTGTCACAAATACAACCACTCTCTTTGTTTTACGGTGATGAATGAAAGTGATGGGAGGATAAAGCTGAAAGAGAGTTTCTGTCTAAGGTGAAGATGATCTGAAGTGCTGTCAGTGCTACAGCAGGAGGTGTCTGACCCTCTGATAGGGAGTGTTGCTGATAGGAATCCCAGTGCATCACATGGGTATTCACTTAGACATGGCTGACTGCTAATCTTAACACGACAGTTTGGCCAAAGATCTAATTTGCCCAGTTTTCCCAATGTAGATAGATCAGGACATGTCTGGAGCATGAAGTTTGTTTGTTTTGTTTTTCATGATTATGCTAATATAGCTAGCAGGTAATGAGGCCCACCCATTTGCATCATCAGATTTGCCTTAAACTGTATAATCTCAAATTGCATTATGATACACAAGGTCATTCAATGTAAAAAATATATAAAAGCATAAAATAAAAACAATTAGATAAAAAATGAATAAATATGCATAAAAGTAAAACATTTTCAAATGTGATACAATAGATAGAAATGAAATGGCATAGGTATGTCAAATTAAATTTACATACAGAAATGTGTTTCCGTTTATTGCCATTAATAATTGTCTCAACCAATATTTAACACATGTCAAAAAAACAGAAAAATGGAACAGTGTTTGTGAAATATTCTTGCTAAAGTAATTACAGTATGAGCCATGCAAGTCGATGAATTTGTTGTGTTTAAATTACCGCTTCAGCACTTGTATTTTCACTGTTGTGTTTCTGCTGCTGTTTTGACTGTTTGAATGCATCTGCATAGACAGTGGTTTGGACCTCTCCCTTGGGATCTGGATTTGGGTTTAAGACCAGTGCAGGAAAACAAGTTATTACATTTTATAATCACTGTTTCTAATGTGTATTACCATTTAAATTTGAATAAAGTCAGTTTTGGTCGTTAAAGGCCTGTTCAGTCTGTAGGCAGTCTGTCAGAATCCTCCACCATTTGTTTCATGACCATTTTCAGCTGAAACCACTAAGTAAATCTGGTTGGTCAGTTAGTTGGGAGTGTGTGGTGATTTTGACCCATAGCTTGATGCTAACTGATGTGCTGTTTCCTTCCATTACTTGTTAGCTACATTAGCATCATTGATGAAGCAACCGGCAGATGCTAAACACACATTGTCTGGTTGACTACATTTATCTAAAGGGGGAATTCATCTAAACATGCCTTAACTGATCAGTTACATTTGGGGGAAGTGGAAAAGCTATTCATTTAAAGCATTTATTAGAAGAGAAAAACACCTTTTCCACACTGCATTTGTACAAAATCCTCTTGGACCATTTCTTTCTTCTGTCAGCTTATAAAAGCAATTCTGCAAAGAAAAAAAAAAAGTGAAAATGCCAAACAGTTGAAAATATCTTCCTCCAAGGCTATAAATCATTCCCTAGATCTCTTCATTTTTAGGAAAGCATAGCAAGATAAGTTGTCTGACAGTTTATTTGGCCGCCTTCTAGCAGAGAGATGAGAATGGTGCTCCATTTTTTTTGCCATGGCAGTAAACTAATGAATTTACTTCTAAACTTATGAAACTTATAGCGGCTCACTGCTTCCGTTTGCCTTGGCGACCGGCAGGTAAAAGCGTTCCTGTTCCCAGGCTCTGGAACTCCACCACTGCTGGGACGAGAAGCTAAATTGACATTGACTTTTCAGTTTGTTTTTTTTCTCTCCTCCTTCTGAAGATGGTGGGGGGGGTTGTATTAAACGCGCTGTGTCTGCCCGCGGTGATTTGATCAAGCTGTCTAAATTGAATCGTCCTTCCACTCAGCTTGGCAGCTGGAGCCCATGTCTCTGATCATCAGCATGAACACTGGGCTTTTACACCTGGATCTGAAAATACTGCACATCAGATTGACGGCTTTCATGAGGGTTTTCCTCTTTTTCCTCTTTTAGGATGAGGGTGAAAGCATCAAAACTGCGAAATAATAACACATTCATGCTGTAGCAAACGTCAGAGCTGCTAATGTTCTTCCATTTATCATAGCAGCCGCCTTTGCTATGATGCAGCTTTACACAAAGTTGGCATTCTTCCAAGTGCTCGGTCTTGCTTTGCTAACAGGTTTACTAAAGATACACGAATCCTGAGACGTTCTAAAGTTGAAGCTTGCTTTGTTTCATTAGATTGAAGATCACAGTACAGCCATCTTTGTAGGATTTGAGTAATTCATACAGGATAGAGTACTGTCAGACGTCTTCACACGTACTATCAGACCATAAAAACATCTCAAACTGCAGATTCATACTGAACTAAAACCACTCTGCAGTGAATACTGTCAAAATGGAAAACTACCACAGATTCATACCGGATTAAACCATTCCTCGCTATGGCCATACCATAACAAGTATACAAGAGGCACATTCATACTGGATTACAGTACCTCCACAATTAGTGAACACATTTTAACTCTTCTTCCGCAGTGTATAGCTTTTAGGGTTTTTTTCCCCATAGTTTTAAGTGAAAGTGACTGTGATTGGGAACACTCCCCATCATACAAAATGTGACCTGTAATCCATCCACAAGAAGAGCAGCGAGCAACCTTCAACAAACCCGGTATTGAAGTATAGTGGAATGGTATCTTATTCAACAGTACCTCAGTGGTGAGACCCAAGTTTCTCAGAGCATGGAATATCAATGCGCTAAAAGTGCTTCTGCATCGGCTCTAATCTTTTCTCCAGCAAGTCTGTAGTAAATCATATGCCTTTTCAATGGAGTAAAGCTGTTCTTCACCCACAGATGGAACGTGTGATGTGTTGCATTAATGCTTTGGAGAAGCTCGTCTCGTGCAGCGGCTATGAATCTATTCATCCCACTTTCTAAGAGCCAGATGAAACCGTGCCGTGTTTGCGTTTTTCACACTGCCGGAGTGCCGCGAGATATTGACCCAAGTGTTTTTTTGCTCCGCCGCTCGGGTTGTCACCACTGTCAGGATTCATTAGGCTGTCGAGAGTCATTACAGCAGAACCCACACACGTGCAGCCTTCTGTTTTACACTCTTCTGCTGGGAGCATGGATGAGCATGGATGAGCCAGGCTGGACAGCAGTGTGTACAATCCCTGGCCACTTTATCGGAAACGCCAGCCCTGCAGCTCCTGTAGTTCTAGTCCAGCTGCTGATGCAGTTTGTGTTCAGCCTGCTTCCCTGATGGTGCTGAGAAAGGAGAACCACCTGTGCTCAGTGGGGGTCATGTGACCTGTACTCCTGCATAATGTACCTGTACTGTAGGTGTTTCTGGCAAAATGGCAGAGGTGTGTTTATGTATTATATTATAATATAGGCTCTGATGTTAGGTCTCTCGTTCTCGCTCTCTCTCCATCTCTACTTCTTTTCTTTGTCTCTATCCGTCTTCTCTTTCCTATCTCTCTGTATGTCCTGCTTTTTTTCTTTCTTTCTTTCTTTCTTTCTTTCTTTCTTTCTTTCTTTCTTTCTTTCTTTCCTCTCTCCCTTCCTCCTTCCCTCTCTTCTTTCTTATTTCCTTCCCTCCCTCCCCCTCTCTCGATCATCTATTTTTATTTCTTCTCTATATTTGTTTTGCTTTATCATGCATTCTTTCTTTTTTTCCATCTCTATTTTTCCATCTCTGTCCACCTCTTTGTCTCTATTCATCTTATCTTTCATATCTCTGCTTTTTTTATCTCTTCCATTTTTCTTTCTCCCTCCATCCCTCTCACTTTCTTTTTCTTTTTCATCTCTCTTTTTCTTTATTTGCTCTTTTTGTTTCTTCTTCTTTCTTCCCTCTCTCTCTCTCTCTCCACCCCCTCTCTGAATCATCTGCTAAATCGAGCATCCTCTCGGAAGGAGGGAACATGAACTCGGTGGTCCCGCTGTGAAATGGGTTCGTCTTGCCGTCCGCCTACGCAGTCGTGTTTTTGTGTTTAAAAAAGCATCAAAACATCAACAAAATTGGAGGTTTAACCTTGGCGGTCTTATCCGGTAATTATCTTCCCATCTCTGATACCAGTCCTTTCAGAAATAACGAGATGAATCCTTTCATCCTCTCTATATTTAGTCTGCGCTCCCCTCTCCAGTCGGACGAGGCCGTTCCCTTCTCCCAGCTGTTTGGGTGAGTGTGAGTTTCAGGGTGAACAGGGAGTGAACGGCAGTGTGCAGATGGGATTTGTGCGACGGTCTTCTTGGGCCTGTATGAGTCAGAAGAACCATAGAGTTTACACACTCTTCATCCACTCTGTACCTCTCCACACAGCTCCCATGGAAGCCTCAGCACTTCACTGAGGTGTGCAGGAGTTTCAATTCTCCCCACTGCTGATTCTAGATCCTCCTGATTGTCCTCCTGAAATGCTCTTTGATGGACATTACTCTCTGTAGTGCGGAAGTGAAGGAATGGAGAAGGAAAGCAGATTCCTGTCCTGGTGCGAATCAGTGGACCTGCAGTTAGAGCTCAAACCCAGTTTAGAGTAACACTGTAAAATCCTGTGATCTGCATTAGCCCGACATGTTCTGTCCATCAGCTGCCTCTAGTATTGAGGCTGTAACGGAAGCTTATTCCTCAATGTGGAGCAGCTATCACTGCTCTTAGCTCTGCCATGTGCTTTTGTGTGCTTCTGTTGAAGAACGTCTTTAGATCAGTCACCTGGAGACCCACTGCCCTATTCATTTCACAAGCAGCATCAAATGATCTTTCTCATTCAGATCATGCAGTGTATGAATGAATGTGTTTCTCCAGGCTCAATGCAGAATCTTTAACATCAATGACACGTGGATGTAGAATAGAAGACAACAACATGTAGAACTAAGACCTTGTCCTTTACGTCGATTTCCTGATGAAAGCAAAGAAATCGCCTACATTGCGTTTGCATGTCGTTGATCTAATGTTCTAGAGAACTGAATATATCCCACGATTTTACACTGTGCAGGGTGAAGCCAGTAGGGGGCGATGTTTCCTCTGCCTACGTCACCGTATCAGGATCAGATTTTTTGACACAAGGACGTTGGTTCAGCTCTAATAAAGTTTAAATCATATTATATGCATACACTGTGTGTATGTATTCTGTAATATAGTCATACATTTTTTAGATCTTAAACTTAGCCTTGACGTCCTGAAGAAAAGGTTCTGCCATTTTCAATACAGCAGCGAATTCAGTTCTTTAGTTAATAAATTATTAGCCACTAACTATGTGACTTGTTGGCTGTAGTTTAGCATTAGCTCACACGGTGACCGAGCATGCGCGGTGACGCTTGTTACAAAAGATGAGATCAGACTGAATGTAATGGGAAATGTTGGTAGTGCTTGAATGCTGAAAACCACATTTTGGGGCTTTTCCTGCTCTTAACACTCCTGATCCGAACAATCAGCTCATTGACTAACACTGAGGTGAAGCCGGAAATCCTCAAGCATGTGTAGGGAAAAGGACCCAGCCAGGGTTGGGAATAAGAGTGTAAATCACAAGTGACCTAACGATTCTGCTTCGATTATTTTAGCCAACGATCCCTGTCATTTTCAATACAGTTAAAATTTGCAGTGAATTCAGTTCTTGAGTTAATAAATTATTAGCCGCTAGCTATGTGACTCGTTGGCTGTAGTTTAGCAGTAGCTCACACGGTGACCGAGCATGACGTTACAAAAGATGAGGCCGGATTGGCTGTACTATATGTCAATCAACTGCCAAATGTCTCAGTGGGGATGGATGATTGGCTAACCCCCTTTTTTAATGACATGAGATCTACCCACACTATCTGTACTGCAGTGTTTTCTGTGGCTTGTGGTTTGTCTTTCTGATCGACTGGTAGATCGCGATCGACATATTAGGCACCTCTGTCCTAGAGAATATGGGTGTCTACACACAGAAGTGAAAGTAAACACACGCTATCCATATGTGGAGCTATCACCAGCAAACCTGCAGCCTTCTAAAGGAGTGTGTTTGGAGTAAACGTGAAGAAAATGCTGAAAAGCGACACAGTTCGATGGGTCCTGTGACCTGTGGAGCTTCCTCATATTCCTCATGTGTGGATCTGACCTCACCTTGTGTGACCCGTGACCCTAAAGACTATCCCTCCTTCTCTCCTCTCGTCCTCCCCCACCTTTGTGTGTGTGTTTCTTCTTTTTGCAGCCCGGTCACTCTGATCAGCATGTGCCCGGAGCAGTACGAGTGAGTATAAGCATGACCGCTGCCTCGTCCACTCGTCCCTCACCATGTTTCATCCTCAGCCGTAGAGAATGCTGCATGCTTTCAGTGACCCGACCACCGGCATGCCCCACCCTCACCCCCACCCCCACCCCACTGCACACACCCCCTTTCCTTAACCTTCTGCCCCTGAAGCCTGGTAGCACTCACAGCCAGTCCAGTAGATCCACCTGCTTGGTCATTAGACTGCTGTACGTCCAGGATTCGTTTAGTTATGTTTGTGCTTTTGTTTGTTCGTTTGTTTGTTTTAGGCTGTCCCAGTCTCCTCAGCTTCCCCATGACGACACACACTCACGGATAGGACATTACGCCAGCAGGTAGCCCACACACACACACACACACACACACACACACACACACACACTGTTATTACTGGTCTTTAACTGTACGCTGCCTCTGCAGCTGCAATCCCATTATGAGGCAGTAATCCACTGAGGGGGGAAATATTCAGGGGTAGTGTGAGGGAATAAAGATTATTGCCGCTCACAATGCACAGCAGCACTTTATTAAATGGGGTCACTTTGTTACAGAGTCATTTGATATTGAGCACAAAGCGTCCGTGTCAAACTCTGCAGGGCACAGCGGGAGACGTGTACCCATAATTTATGTATTTATTTATTTGTGTGTTTGTTTATTCGTCTGGAAGGCTGTTTTAATGCCGTCATTACTCACACATTCACACAAGCACTGGAATTCAATACATATGCTTCCACATAAGCACAGAAACAAGGCCGTTTATCCTGACAGCTCCTCGGTTACTCCAGCAGTGATCTGTCCTCATATACGTCTTCACTACCGCATCAAATACAACTGTGTTCATATAGCTCTCTCTCTCTCTCTCTCTCTCTCTCTCTCTCTCTCTCTCAATTTCCCTTCTTTCTTTCTCTTCTTGCTTTTTCTTTCTCTCTCTCTCTCTCTCTCTCTCTCTCTCTCTCTCAATCTACATTTTTTATTCTGTTCTCTTTCTCTCTTGCCTACAATCTGTCTTCCTTCTTTCTCTCACTTTCTTTCTACTCTTCTTGCTCACACACATTCTCTCTCAATCTTTCTTTTCTCTCTTCTCTCTCATTACATCCTTCTTTCATGCAATCTTATTTTCTTTCTTTCTCTTCTATCTCTCATTTTTCCTTATTTCCTCTCTCTCGCTCTCTCTCTCTCTCTCTCTCTCTCTCTACATTTCTTTCATTCTGTTCTCTTTTTCTCTTGCCTACAATCTGTCTTCCTTCTTTCCCTTCTTTCTCTCACTTTCTTTCTACTCTTCTTGCTCACACACATTCTCTCTCTCTCACTTCTTTTCTCTCTTCTCTCTCATTACATCCTTCTTTCATGCAATCTTTTTTTCTTTCTTTCTTTTCTATCTCATTTTTCATTATTTCCTCTCTCTCTCTCTCTCTCTCTCTCTCTCTCTCTCTCTCTCTCTCTCTCTCTCTCTCTCTCTCTCTCTCT
>JBBIGC010000131.1:2612057-2622816 GCA_037576955.1 Lepidarchus adonis | reverse complement strand
TCATGTCCTCTCTCTCTCTCTCTCTCTCTCTCTCTCTCTCTCTCTCTCTCTCCCTCTCAGACTGGCTCAGATGGAACGTTCTAATGGATCCCTTCCTACAGACAGCAGCTCAGCTACGGGAAGCATGTAAGTACCATATTACCCATAATGCATCTTTCTCCTGCTTCTTTTGAGCCACTGAATGGCTAAAATAAGAACGATAATGAAATTCCACGACTGGCAGGGGCAATATAATAATACTCTAGTACAGACAGATTACCCTGCATCATGGGTCTCATTAGAAGTTCTACTAACTGCATATCTCGTAAAACCACAGATTTAGAGTCTATCAGTTTTCAAACTCATTAGCACATTATGTGCTTCTTACTTTATTAATCATGATATGTAAGATCCAATCTAAGGCTGGTGTTGGACTCAAAGCAGTAGAACCACTGTGAAATTAAGTGCAGCCAAAAACTAAACCACGGTCACTATTATTGTGCTGTTGACCATGAAATGAAGAGTCTAGCTGAGGTGTGTAGATGTTCCTATATTTCCTCTTGCAATGTGAGCTGGGTTATTGGCTCATCCAGTGCTCCATTTGCATCATTCAGACTTCATTACTGTCAGGAGAGGAATGGTGAAGGGCTAAAATAGAGAGGGAGAGAGAGAGAGAGAGAGAGAGAAAAGCTGAGAAGAATGGGGGGAAAAGAAGAGGCTAATCATGCCTCAAGTGTCACCAGTCAAACTGGTCAAATTTTGGACGAGGTGGTATAAAGCGTTTCCTACCGTGATATCCGCCATATTGCAGTTAAACACAACAATCATACAATAGTTTGTATTCAGATATAGAGGGTATGGTATTGTATGCATTGACATGACTTACCATGCCACTCAGTCAGACTGAGTGGCAAAACTTTTTGCAATATTGGTGCCTTCTGTAGAGGAACCTAAGAAAGCAGTTTGAGTAAAGCAATCATCTGCCTAAATTAAAGCCAGTTGGGCGCAACAGTAATCCTAACAATTTACTAAGGAATCTGTTGGGCAGGACTTGGCTTTCCTCACATCATATCCATCTGATTTTGACATCGGTCAGAATATGCAAAGTCTGTGGAGGCCTTCAAAAATACCTAAATGCTTGGAAGGCAATATTGAAGTGAAAAATACACCAGTGGAGATTCGGCACAACTGTACAATTATTGTTATTATATTAATACTTTATTTAGAAAAGGTAGACTTGACATCATGTGTGGCAGGACTTGGAGAGACATGTTCGCATGCAGCAGCATTGGTGTTTGCAGTTACATCCAATATGAAGATGCACAGTGATCACTGTTGGTAGTTTATGGTCTTATCATTGGCCTCAACCAACAAAATCTTCTTGCTGAATTGACTCAAAGAAAAAAGAACAACATTTAGTATTCATTCATTCGTTCATCGCCCAGACCAATTACCAATTCATGACGTGGGGAAGCTGAAGCCAAACCCGTTGACTATGGGCCGAGGCAACATAAAGACCAACCATTCACACACACACATACACACACCTATGGGCAATTTAGAGTAGCCAGTCAACCTAAAGTGCAAGGAAACCCAAGCAAAATAAAAGATTTGTATGTGCAATGACTCCCACACAAGTTCAACACCAGTGAAACGTTTGGTCTAGAACCAAGTATCCAAACCAAGAACCACTGAACTTTCTCTTGAGGGTGTGTTTCATTTGAGATGTTGATTGTTTAAAAGCGCATACAGTACTGTCCACTGCTTTGGGCCAGGCCTCAAGTGCCTGTAGGATGTTTACTGACCTTTACTGAGGTCTTTTCACCTTATCACCTCCCACCACCAGTGAGAATAAAAGGCTGCAGTTTGGCTGCAGTATTGGTGGAAGCATTGACCTCCCTACACTTATCGATTTCTACATGGAAGTGTGTCTTCCCCTAAAGAGCTCACCTTGGCCCTAAAAAGTGTGTGTGTGAGCTACAAAGAGAGTGTGTGTAGACTGATAGTGCCTGTGGCAGGTTGCCAGATTAGGAGAGACTGGGTGGAGAATGTTTAAGCTGCCATGGGTGGAGCTTTAGAGAAAGTTTTGGGAACAAAAAGGAGCTGGCAGAGTTGCCCACAGTTTGATCACATTTAGACTGATAATGCAGCCACAGTTGGGTCCAAGATCAGGGCAATGGGGTACCTGGATTGTCCTTGAGTGGGGTACATGCTGGTTTATACCCTTTCATCTGCACATGTGTAGAAATGGAAGCACCTAAACATGAGCTTCCCATGAAGCCATCACCTTTGTTTTAGCTGTGAAATGGCTGGTTTTAATGTTCTGGCTGATTGTCTTTAAAGAAACCTTCAGCAATTTGTTTCCATCTGCTGCACGTTGGTGAGTTTATTGGCAAGTTGCTAAGCAATGATAGAAATGCAAAAGGGAGGGAGTGAGTGAATGAGGAAACGAGGGAATGGGCAAATGAAAGGAAGGAAGGAATGAGAGAGTGAGTTATTGAAAGGAAATGAGGAAACAAGGACGTGACTGAGTGGATTAGGAAACAAGGGAGAGAAACTAGGGAATGAGGGAAAGATAAAACAAGGGAATGAGAGAATGAGGACACCAGGGAGTTAGTTAATGTGGAAGTGAGTGAATGAGGGAAGCAGGGAGTGTGTGACTGAGTGAATCAGGAAACGAGAGAGTGAGGGAATAAGGGGAGAAGTAAATAAGGGGGTGAGTGAACGAGGGAAGGATGTGAGTGAGTAAGGGATGGGGGAATGAGGAACGAGGGAATGAGGAAACAAGGACGTGAGAAAATGAGGGAAAGTGTGAATAAGGAAGGAGGAAATGAGGGAATGAGGAAACAGGGAAGAGGGAAGGTTTGAGGCAGGTTCTGTAGACTATACCTGATCACTCTTACGTTCACTCTGAGCAGCTGAGTGAGTCGTTATTGATCACTCAGCGTGCACACACACACACACACACACACACACACACACAAAATGTATGTAGGTATGAAAATTGATTGAGTGCTGAAGTCATTAAAAGCGAGTGAGAGAATATGAATCAGGAAGTTACTGTTGTACTTCCTCAAGGTCCTCCAGTGTCAACCTGATTCAGCCATAATTAATTTAAACCTTTAATTAATATATTAATTTACATTAAACATTAGAAATTATTTATGTGTAAAAAACATTCATTAAATTAATTAAAAAATAATAAAAAATACAGATACACAAACACACACACACACACACACACACACACACACCCTGCTATACATTATAAAACACACACCTCATATTCATAACCCACCCACCCAAGCCCCCTGCCCCCAACACTACAAACCCCCTGGGTGCTTCCAGCACGTCAACTTCAAGAACTAACAATTAACTTGCTACCTAATTTATCCCACCGTCATGGGAGACGCCATTGTAATGAAATAAGTAGAACACCGTCGTTCACTTCACCGGTCAGTGGTGTTAATGTTTTGGCTGATCAGTGTGTACGTATGTATCAGTGAAATGTCTGACCATTAAGAAAAATTGGAGAGAGTGAGTGAGTGCGAGGAAAGGTGAGACAGAAGACAGGAGGATGAAGGGCAGGAAAGCGCTACAGCAGCTTGTTAGCTAAAGGTCAAGTGGTGCTGCAGACCTGCGGATCAGGCCGTTTTCAGAGCTCTCACCAGCTCGCACGGCTGTGATTTCACACGAGCGTGGCTCAGGAATCAGAAGCCGCTCTCCTCTGTGTACAGGATGTGCTGCCTCTTGACCTTCAGCACACACGCTCTGTGCTAATTAGCAAACCTCTGGAGCCAGTTCCCCTCAGAGGGAGGCCTGATTAGCGCTTCAGCCTAGCGCTAACAAAGGCTGCACCCTCACTGCTGTAACAAGGGTCCAGTATGAGCAGTGTTAAAGTGCTTAATTATGACTAAAGTTGCAGCTGTCTCTGGTTGTTGTGTGCTAAAAAATACACTTTCCACAGTTTCCATATACAGGGATTAATGCTAATGCTAATGCTAATTCACCACTGGAAAATCCTTATTAGTGCAGGATTAGGCTCATTTAGATCCAGAAAATTGGCCCTAATGCTGTTTTCCACGTTGTGCATGAAGCCTGTTGATGTTGCTGGTGCTTGCTTTACCAAACAGTGTTTTTGTAAAGATTTTTGTAAAGAGTTTTTTGTCGTATATTATTTTTGTGTTATGTATTTTCTAGAACAGGGGTGTCGAACTCCGGTCCTGGAGGCCAGTGTCCTGCACACATTGAGGATTTCTCTCCTCAGACACACCTGGTTCAAATCACCTGTTAATTGCCAGGTTGAGCAAGTGTGTTTGAGAAGGGGCTGGATACAAACTGTGCTGGATACCGGCCCTCCAGGAACTGAGTTTGACCCCCCTGTTCTATAACGTAGGTTTTGACTTGTAATCCCAGCATCATTATCTCTGTAGTTTGATGTCAGAGTTTGCACAGTTATGTCTTCTTCTGATGTCAGTGTGCTGTTATCTTCTTAGTTTAACATAAGAATGTGTGTCCTTATCTCCTTTGTTTGATGTTTGATGTCAAAGCCTTTGTTTAGCATTATAATAGTGTGCAATTATTCCAGTTGTTTGATGTAATAGTGATCACTGTTATCTCCTTTGTATGACGTTGGAGTGTGGACCATTTTCTCCTTTGTTTGACGTTGATGTGTGCATTATTAACTCCTTTGTTGAAGGCTGTGTTCACCATTAAATCCTTTGTTTAAAGGCTGTGCGCACCATCATCTCTTTTGCTTGAAGGCTTTGTGCACCATTATCTTCTCTGTTTGAAGGGTGTGTGCACCATTATTTCTTTTGTTTGAAGAGTGTGTGTGCGCCATTATCTCCTTTGTTTGAAGGCTCAGTTGACTATTATCTCATTTGTTTGATGACTGTGTGCACCATTATCTCTTGTTTAAAGGGCACGGGCACCATTATCTCCTTTGTTTGAAGAATCAGTTTACCATTATCTTCTGTTTGAATGGTGTGTGCACCATTATCTCTTTTGTTTGAAGGCTCAGTTCACCATTATCTTTTTATTATCTCTTTTGTTTGAAGGCTGTGTGCACCATTATCTGCTGTTTGAAGGCTGTGTAAACCATTGTCTCGTTTGATGGTTGTCTGCACCATTATCTCATTTGCTTGGTGATTGTCTGCACCTTATCTCTTTTGTTTGAAGGCTCAGTTCACCATTATCTCTTTATTATCTCTTTTATTTTAAGGTTGTGTGCACAATTATCTCTTTTGCTTGAAGGCTGTGTAAACCATTATCTCTTTTGTTTGAAGACTGGGTGCACCATTATCTCCTGTTTGAAGGCTGTGTGCACCATTATCTCTTTCGTTTGAAGACTGTGTTCCATTATCTCATGTTTGAAGGTTGTGTGAACCATTATCTCATTTGTTTGGTGGTTGTCTGCACCATTATCTCCTTTGTTGGATGTAATTTTGTATGCTGTTATATCCTTTGTTTAACATCACTTTGCGCTATTATTTCCTTGGTTACATGGAGTGATTTCACTGCCTGATGCTTTGCCGTACATCCTACAACACTTGAGAAGATGTTGATGCATTTTTACATGGAAATAAATTGGAATGATAAAGAAGAAACTAAGAAAAACCAAGAAACTAAGCCACTGGCATAGCTGTTTTCTTTTCTGCTACTTCCAATAAAGTGAACAATACCGCTTTTTCATGGAAAACATGGCACCTTAATACACGACCGACTGTGTGTGCAGTGAAATGTGTGCGTTGGTTATTTTATTATTGCTTTGTTCTGAAATTATCCAATCTACTGATTCAGGACTTATTGAGAAATGAGAAACACACACACACACACAGTATTTATTTCATACTTCAAATCATCCACACCAGAGTTCACAGACCTGCTTCAGTCTGCTCCTTTGGTCCTGACCAGGACTGAAATGACTTCCCATTGGCTCTAAGGAACCACCATGTGTGTATGTGTGGGTTCCTTTCGGGGGTGGGGAAGGGGAGGCAGAGAAACTTTCCTGTGTGCGGATTTTCTACCTTCCAGAGGCGAAATCCTGTTGTGTGTGGAAAATCCGAGAGATAAAAACAGAGGCAGGAGGGAAAAGAAAACGAGGTGAGGAGAGAGTGAGAGGATGAGAGGAGCAGACAGGTGGAGTCTGGGGAGTTGCCTCGGTGATGGCGCTTTATATTGGAGCTGACAGCAGAGACATAGACACCTGCCTGCCACTCCACCGAGACATCCACACTACATCTCTCTCTCTCTGTCTGTCTCCCTCTCTCTTTCTCTGTCTGTCGCTCTCTCACTCCCTCTGACTGTCTGTCTCTTTCTCTCTTTTGCTCACTCTCTCGCTGTATCTCTCTCTCACACTCTTTATCCCCCTCTCTCTCTCTCTCTCTCTCTCTCTCTCTGTGTATCTTTTTCTCTCTCTGTATCTCTCTCTCTATGGGGTAAGAGTATAAGACTGCTGGGAGGGGGCCCGAAGGTTGCCAGGGGTGATTTCCCTTATCAAGCACACCTGGTATGTCTCACCTGTTAATTGCCAGGTTCAGGAAGTGTGCTTGAGGAAGAAGAACTGCCAACTTGTGCAGGACACCGCCCTCCAGGACCGACTTTAAACACTCCTGGCATAGACCATTGCACTGGCTGTTGGAGGAATCCGTCGTATATGATGCAAGGTTGTCTTGGGCCATAGGTGTGTCTACTGTGCTAGAGACTGCTGGACTGCTCACATTGAGGCACTTGATGGACACTGCAGGTCAGGATCTTGGTGACGCTTCTGAGATCTGAGGGCCTGAAGGATCTGCTTTTTGACGGACTGTCAGTAAAGAGGTGTGTCAGAGTGTTGTGCTGAGCCTCCCGGGGAGGACCGGTGGATTCTCCCTGGAGGGCTCACTTTGGCCTCAGCAGTGAGTGTCGGCCTGCATGACCATTGGCCAATACTGCGGGGGATTTGCAGTGGAGGACGATTGTGGTTAACGCTTTTGTATTAATTCTGAATCTGGCGGTTTCCTTTCTGTTCTCTGAGAGACGGGATTTCACTGTTTTACCCAGTGTTCTCGGCTAGTTCCTCTTTTTAAGCTGTAAAAAGTTTTTTTTAGTGCAATTGATGTGGTTTTTAGCCTCTGTGTCTTTATCTTTGTGTTTCCCTACAGCCCAAAGAGGAGACAGGTGTCAGATGATGAATTTTGTACTGGGTTTAGACTAAATCTGCCGTTTATTTTAGCAGGAAACAGAAGCTGGACACTGGCACTGACTGTGATGTGTGTTTGGTTTTTAAAGGTTTAGTACGAGCTCAGATTTCTGTTGATTTTATGTATTATAATTCAATAAGGTGTTTTAGGGTGTGGGGTTCTGGTGCTAACTTTTACATCATTATTATTGATGGATATAGATTTTGCTGATTTTTTTTGTGCTGAGTGTTTTCATATTTTTTTTAATGAATTAGTTAAATTGTTTATTTGTGTTGGTTAATCTAAAGTGTTGTCAAAACTCACAATCTCTATCTCTATCTCTCTTTCTCTTTCTATTTTTCTCTCTTGTGCTGACTGCCCATCTCTCTCTCATACTCTTTCTCTGTATCTCACTCGTTTTTATCTCTCTGTCTGTCTCTCTTTTTCTCATACTCTGTCTCTCTCGCTCGCTCTCTCTCTGGTACTATCTGCCAGTCTCTCTCTCATACTCTCATACATACATACTTTATCTCTGTCTCTCGTTCTCCTCTCTATCTCTTTCTTTGTCTCTTTTTCTCACATTTTTTGTCTATCTACCCATCAGTCTTTCTGTCTGTCTACCTATCTCCCCCCTAATTTTTCTCTTCTCTTGCTCTCCCTTTCTCTCTCTCCCCTCATTTTCTTTCTCTGTTATTCCCCTCTCTCTCTCCTAATCCCTACACTACATCAGCACCGCTGCTTGGCTGTAGTGTTAGTGAACTTTGAAGAACTCTGTGTTGTGGAGGCATGTTCATGCATGTGAGGCTAACAGTGCTCGCTCTCTCTTTACCCCCAGGGATGAGGAGCATGCTCTGATTTTGCAGTATTGTCAGACTCTGGGAGGTGAGGGGGCGTACAGTCAACCCCAGAGCCCTGCCAACGTGCCTCGCTCTCCTGCTGCAAACCCGCCCAGCCCGGGACAGCTTCTGCAGAGCCCCGCCCAGATCCTACAGGCCGTGGAGAGGGAGGAGAGAGGAGAGCTGGAGAGGGTGATCGCCCAGCTGGAGGAGGAGCAACGGTAGGCAAAGTACCACCCCTGTCCTTCACTATCCAGATCACCCGTTTCCATTATTGGGCCACACACATAGCAGGTTGTTGCTCAGTATGTTAGGTATCGGTATTGGGACCGGAAAAGTCAAATCGCTGCATCTCTGTTAAATAACAGAAACAAAAGCATCTAATTAACCTGAACAGACATTTCGCACTCACTCACTTACTTTCAGCTAAGACTGTGGCTTAATGCGACCGCCTCACTATCCGCAGAACAATAGCACATTTTCTGCAGCATCTGCTGGGCTGTTTGCTTTTAGAGCTTCTTAATTAGCTAAAAGCTGAACGAGCGAACTGTTCCTCACAATGGTTGGTGTAAATAAATCTTCCCCAGCAAACATTTCCTCCCAACTGTGTCGTCAGTCCAACAAATGGTGTGAAATTTAAACCTCACATGTCTGACATTTGCGTGTACGTATGTGTGCGACATGACAGCAGTGTCACTGTTGATTTGTTGCTCTCACAGTGCGTTTTTCCTGCTTCTTCACCCCCTGTCTCCATCATGGTGCCGCGGCTGCTGTAGTGCAGGCAGTGATCAGAGCGTGCAGAGTGTGTAGCTGCAGGCTGGCTCTGTGTAGCTGACTGCTGTGTTGTTGGCTGCCTATGACACACGCCCCAGCGGGTTCAGCTCATAGGAGTCAGTCATAAACAGTACAGAAGCTTTCAGCAGCTATAGCACTCTCACAGTGAACGACGGCCATGTAGTCAAACAATGCAGCCAGCTCTCAATACCCTCACTGCAGGTCCACTGCCTGCTACCCAGCCTGAAAAAGATCAAAAACCTTTGTGTATTAATAGCCTGGTATTGTTTTGTGTAGTTGTGAAGCAGATTTGTTTTTAACTGAAAAAACATCGCTCAGATTTCTCACGCTCTCCTTTACAGTCTTTCTGAAATCTGCTATTTGCCACCATTGGTGGATGCAAGCTGATTAAGGAAGGCAACTTTAGCATCATCCATTTACAGGATATTTTGTTGAACAAACTATTAAGAACATTATCACAAGATGTATTTTTCTGTATTTTGCTAAGATTGAACAAATGAAAACGTACTAAAGCACTATATGAATTGAAATATATTCCACAGCATCTTTAAGTACTGACAGTGTCACGATATGCTCAGGAAATCATATCCTGACCACAATATATAACAATAAATATCATATACATTTACATAAACATTGATTTAAATAAACATATTTTAAATAATATGGAGGACTGTGCAAAAACCTGAGAAAATTATATTTGAAAGCTTTTTTTTTTCTCCCCCAGAACATTTATATAGTATAATTGTA
The DNA here is from genome assembly GCA_037576955.1 of Lepidarchus adonis. Taxonomy (NCBI): domain Eukaryota; kingdom Metazoa; phylum Chordata; class Actinopteri; order Characiformes; family Lepidarchidae; genus Lepidarchus; species Lepidarchus adonis. Next base: position 2,613,293 of record JBBIGC010000131.1, on the reverse strand, counting down.
AATAACAGTAACAGTAAAAACTGACTTTGTGTGACTGTGTTGGTTTCACCATTTCCTGATCTCTCATGGAAGCACAGTGTTACTGGTAGTTGCCATAAATTCTCTAGTTCCGCCTCAGTCCGTTCTTCCTTCCATTAAATCAGGTTCTGCTGGAGGCCTGGAGAGAAGATCTGGAACCAAACCTGTTCTTCTAACCAGCTCACAACATCTCGATGACTTTTACAAATCTTTACAAAGATCAAACTATTGATCCTTTTCTCTGCTTGTTGCTTTTATTTTAATGAGATTATGGCTTTAAACCATTTGCGTAGGGGTCTAAGACTTTTGCACAGTTCTGTACATGCCCCCATTTCCCCCAAGTGTTGTCATTTAGCCAAGACATTTCTAGTGTAATTAAGCAATGTGTTACCTCTAGGCTATGAAATAAACAAGGTATACAGTGTTTCTGCTATCATTCCTCTGTAGCAACCCACCACAGCAACATCTTTACCACTGCAGCAATGAAAAGAAAGCAGCTGATAATATAAACCTGGTTCATGGTTAGCCATGTTTCTTCACAGCAGGAAGGTCCTGGGTTCGTGCCACTGGTCAGTAACTGGTAAAACATCACGACAGTCTCTCTCCATGTTCATGTGGTTCTCTTCCAGGTTCTCAGGTTTCGTCCCACTTTCCAAATGCTTGTGGTTTAGGTTGATTGGCTACTCTACGTTGCCCATAATGTGAGTGTGTGGATGGTTGTCCAGGGTGAAAGCTTCCCTGGCCCATAGTCAGGACTCGAGCTTCCCTTTAACCCAAATTGGATGAATGAATGAGTAAAAGAATGAAATAAATGAAATAATGCCCCACTCCTTCACCATTGCTACTAAAAAACATCTGCTATGGTCAATGAAATGACCAGTTTACTACTGTGTCTAGTTTCAGGTTCTGCTTGGCCTTATGAGGACTGTGTGTGTGTAGTTCTCTACAGAGGGAGTATGATGCTCTGCGGGAGCAGCACAGACAGCGCAGTGTGGAGGGCGTGTGCGTGGGGGTGGAGGAGGCCGACCTGTTGGCTGAGGCTAAACTCCTGCGACAGCACAAAGGACGACTGGAGGCTCGCATGCAGATCCTGGAGGACCACAACAAACAGCTGGAGTCACAGCTGTACAGACTACGACGGCTACTGTATTAGGTAGGGGGGGGGGGGGGGGAGGGGGGGGGGGGGGGGGGGGGGGGGGGGGGGGGGGGGGGGGGGGG
>JBBIGC010000131.1:2596548-2610382 GCA_037576955.1 Lepidarchus adonis | reverse complement strand
CCTTGTAAAGCACATTGAATGACCTTGTGTATGATAATGTGCTATATAAATAAACTTGCCTTGCCTTGCCTTGCCTAAACGTGGCGCTCAGTGAGCGTTTTCTTCATCAGAAAGTTCATCGTTTGTGAATTTGGGCAGAAAAAGTCAGGAATTGAAGGTTCATTAGCAGATTTAGTTAAAAATCCATTCCGATCTCACTGCCTGTGTTTACTCATTGACTGTTTTAGCAAGTCAGAGCTACACAGAAGAGTTCCACCGTTAATTTATTTTCTTTTTTGAGCTGAACTTTTTCCATCATTTATTAATAATCTGCATATCGTGTGCGAGCAGAAGATCGTCCCTCAGAGAGGCAGCCGTTCGCTTGTTACCTCAAGCTTTTAGAACGACTCTCTAATGGCAACAACTGATATGAGGACAGTGATGAATACGATTTGTCACCTCTGAAAGTTTTTGTGATACCTTGAGGACAGCTGTAGTAAATTATTGAACTCTAATGAGGTTTCAGCCATGTGCAGAATTGCTGTAAGCTGTTTTATGAGGTTGTTTGACAAATCTCCTGTCTTTTGAGAAATTTACAACTTGAAGTTGCCAGGTTGCTGGCTAACCCATTGGTGGTGGTCTAGTGGTTAGGACCTTGCCCTTGAGATTGGAGAATTGTTGGTTTAAGGCCCAGCCCAGGCACCTCTGAGGTGCCCTTGTCCAGGATACCAGTCCACTAGGTGCTGTTGATAGCTGCCCACTGCTCCACATCTGTATGGGTTAAATGCAGAGGTCACATTTCATTGTGGTGTGTTCACAATAACAAATAGTCTCTCTCACATTACAGTTATTACACCTGAAGGCTTTATCTCCAGGATATGCAGAGCTGTGTTTTTTGTAGCGTAACCATTTCTAAGTCTAGCATTTACATTTACCTGCCTCAACCAATCAGGCTTCATTATATCACTGAACAAATTCATCCGGTATCTGGAGAGCACCAAGATGTCAGGAACCCAACCCGTGTTCTTCTAACTGAGATATTCTTGTCTCACTTCAGCATCCTTATGATTGTGTTTATTCTTCTATAGTGTTTTTACCTGCACACACTATGCTGAGATAAACCAGCAGGTCAAGGCTACCAAACACCTGGGCATGGCAGAGATGGGCAATGTGACGATTATTGTCATTATCGTGATACATTGTGGTCTCAGTTTGATTTTCTGATTATATTATGATATTGTCAGAAAAAAATATTTTAGTTTAATGGGAGCTTCATTAATCTCGCTTAAATGAACATGTGAGAAACACCTGAATAAAACAATTTCTACTAATTTTATCATTGTGACATATAGTGGCATATCGTGTATTAGTAAAATTTCTCAAAGTATCCTGATATGATATTTTTGCCATATCGCCCACCTCTAGTGAATGGTACTATACCTCCATGATTTTGCTGTAGTGCTGTTGGCTGAAGCGGCTTAATGCCTTGCTGGCTCTACAATGTCAGTTTATGCTCAGTTTTTAACTGAAGGGACCAATTTCAGGAGTGTATGGGTTCTTCTGAACCTCCCATCGGTCTGCCCTCGCCTCCCTCTAGAGTTCATTAGCAGCACTTCAAAAGAACTCCATTTCCCACGAGCCTCTGTGTAGACTTTAAATGAAATGCTGGCCTGTGTGTGTTTAGCTGTATCACACTTTACAAATGTCAAAACTGAAAAGGCATATACATTACTAATGCTGTCTTTCTCTCTCTCTCCCTCCACTCTGCTTTCTCCTTGAAGCATCAGGCCTGTCCTCAAGACCACAGGTAAGCCCTGACTGCACACACACACTGGCATCTTATGAGCAGATTTGCACCCACTAGAAAACTCTTTAGCTGCAGTGTTTGGTCAGCACTTCTAAGTGTACTGAGTCAAGTGCACTCGGGAAGTGTAAAATCATACTGATTGAGATTGAGCACGTCTTTCCTACAGAGGCTTGGGCATAATAACGGGCTTCTATGGATAAACACACTGTAGAAATGTTGTTTAGTGAAAATATATTTATCACAAGCCAGTGATAAGCAGTGTTGGCTGGAAAACATGTGGTTGGGCTGATTGGCACAGTTGGCAAGTGGGAAATTAAAGGGAAAATGGAGAACAAGACCTCTGCAGACCCTTGACTTGTGCTATTGGGGCAAAAGTTGTCCCCTTTAGAAGAGTCCCTACCACACAGCCAATGGAGGTACTTGGACTGGATTACGTCTATACTGATGGGCGTGATGACAATGCCCCCAACCACAAGACACAAGGGGTCACAGTGATTCCATGTGTATGAAACTGGTGTAAATCATGTTTTAAATTTTTAATTGGAAGAAGATAAATGTTCAGGAAGGGCTGAGAGAAAAGACACTTTTAAAGTTAATAAGTAAAATAATTTTTTAAATGTTAATTATTATTATTATTAACTCTACAATAATAATAGTAACCGCAGCAATAATAACCCTATTTATTATTACATTTTTACACTAGGTTTTACGATATGTATCTTTCCATCATCTGCTAATACATTGAAAAGAGTAAAAAAAGTGAGTTTTATTCAGGGTTTCTCAAACCGCAGTAAAGTAAGGTCACTTAAGCGAGACTAATGATGCTTTTTTATGTGGAACATGATTTTCAACAGTGTATTTTTAAAGTTCTGATATCACGGTGTGCTCAGAACATCACATTGTGGCCACAATTTATCATAATAATCGTAAACATCATCATATTGCGCAGCTTAACTCCAATTTTGCTTGATGACCCACATCTGGGTTAAGTAGAAAAATGGATAAATTGTGGTGGTTTTTTTCCCCCAAACCAACCCTGATCTTAGCCAAATCTCTTATCCCAATTTGAACGTGGGCGTAGGTTTGTCTCATACGCTACACATCTCACAGTCAACCCCTGCTGAAGCCCCTGCAGAGAGGAGGCCGTTGCTAGAAGTGATGAGTAACACAGGCTTTTACCTGTAGCTGTAGCTTTCTGGACGTGAAACGGATCATTCTTTAACTTTACCGATCTGTCAAGAGCTTGAGGCTTTTCTACTTCTCTAGACATCAATTAGAGGCCATTTCACAAGCTGTGTGCTTTTCCTGCTCCACTCTGCGTCTGTAAGCACACCTACCCTTCCTGCATTAGCCTGTAATGGATCAGCCCAGCGTGGGCTGGGGCCTGGGAGTGCATTCCAAACCTTGAGTCATTCTCCTCGCTACCGTTGAGGCCCAGTGGGAGCAAAGCCAAAACCCATTTTTTCTTGCACCCCCAGATTTTTCCCCTCACCCCCTACGCACTTATCCCACTTCGTTCTTTTTCTTTCCATTTCTTTTGTTTCTCCATCGATAATGTGCATAATAAAGCCATTAAGGCTCTTCTTTTCTTCTCTAATGCTTTTTCTTTCTCTCTCTATTTCCCCTATCTGTTCTCTTTGCCTGTAGTAATTGTGATGGAGCCTCAGGTCTCTCCGTCTCCGTCTTTCTCCGTCTCTCTCTCTGTTGTTAGTAATTGTGTAATGGTGGAGTAGCCGAAAGCCCTCGGTCTTTGCAGAGCGGATATTTAATTAAACTCCGTCCACTGCGGTATTTATGTTCTTCTAAAACAGCCTTTAATGCGAGATAAGCGTATGGCTATGAGGGAAATGGGCCTTTCCTCTTTTATTCATTTCCCTCCTCTTATCTTCCCTCCATTCAACTTTATTTCTTTAGGGTTTTAAAGTGGAGGATGGTGAACGGACTGAGAAAAATGTCCCTCTCAGCGCACCGTAGTTCAAAGAGGAAAATGAAGCCAAATGGCAGCAGATAAATCGCCTTTTCCCATCCGCTTTGAGCCCACCTGCTTCTAATCCTCATGTAAATGAGCATGCGACGAGCCAGGGAAGCGTTGGGCTTTTATTTATTCATTTATTTTTCTTTTTATCACCTTTGGCTCGTTTGCCTGATTGCATTTTTTTAGGAGCATCTCAGTTTTCAGGCTTGAGGAGGAAGATGAGGAGGGGGAATGGTGGATTGGCCTCATTAACTCTATTGACCTGTTGTGTGAAATGGTGAATTAAGGAGGTTTTTTTAATAACCCAACTCCACCAGGAGCGCACACAGAACCTTGCAGATCATTGTTTTAGTGCCTTCACGACAGAGCTTCAGAGAGTTATTGGTCTCTGTTTGGTCTTAAAGGGGTGGAATAGTGGTTAGGACCTTGGGATTAGAAGATTGCAGGTTCAAGTCCCAGACCAGGCACCGCTGATGGTGCTTTTCCTCTGCACTGTGCTGGTGCCATTCCGGGCCGCGATTTTGGAACCTGGTGCCCTGCTTTTCCACTGCAAAAAAAGTTGCTGCCAATTCTGCAATTTTGGCTTGTAATTGGCACCAACTTTTTCTTTCTGGGGCCAGGAACATGTGATGCCATCGGGTGTGGGTTGGCATTTCAGTTAACGCTAGACTGTGACTAGAAACGCTAAAAGTCATTGCAGATCTCACCTGTTGTCTTGCACGTAATTTTTGTCGTTTTGGCTCTGATCCGGGCACCAGTGCAGTGGAAACACAGGTCTGTTTGCGTTGGTGCCCAACTTTGGAACCTATTGAGAACTGGAACCGGCAGTGCAATGGAAAAGGGGCATGAGGTACCAGGGTGCTGTTGATAGCTGCCCGCTGCTCCATTTTGTTGTGGTGAACTACATGCGATGAGGTGACGGTCACTTTCACTTTTTTCATATTTCATTTTTATATTTGTTTCCCCGTGACCACTTTCTTGAAGGTCATAATCGCGATCAATATCTCAAGTCAGCAGCAGGGGGGAGGTTTGCAGTGAGGACTGGACACAGATGCAAGTAAAATTATCTTTGTTAAATGGGAAACAAGTCAAAAACAGGAACAAAACCGTGAATCTAGAACCGTACTCTCACAGGCAAAGATTTTCAACGGAGGCAACACTAAGTGAAGTATAAAAGCAAAGATCAAAAATACGGAACTAGGGGGCAGCCGTGGTCTAATGGTTAGAGAACTTGAGTAAAAGTTAATGGGTTCAGTTCCCGGAACCAGCACCTAAGCCATACTGCTCACTGGGCACCATTATAATTGTTATTATAATAATAATTATTATTATTATCTCTCATCACATGTTACCTGCTTTGCAACTCAGACTCGCCCTTAACTGACATGCGGCTTAGTTCAGCCCTTCACTAACTAATCACTGACCTGGTATTCGCCCTTAACTAGTTACTTGACTGAGTAACTCTTGACCGACTTGTGACTCAACGTAGACTCAAGTCTCACCTACGACTCCATGGAGATCTGTGGATGGACTCTTACTTTTTCAAAAGACAAAATTGAAGGCAACTTATGTGAACAGCACTCATTCACCACAATCTGTCCTGTTGTTGGTATATTCTCTTTCTGTATGAACCCTGCAGTGTAGAACAGAACACTATGGCAGTGGTTCTTCATATTCATGCGAGTATTTGTCTGTGTATTCCTTCAGGTAATGTGAGGGCTGTGTAACGGTCTACTGGAGGATGCCCTGAATGAAGTGAGAAGCTTCCGAGACGATGGTGAACATTCTCTATAGTGGCAGCGTGGTGAACCCCAACCCCCACCTCGTCTTGGACAAGGGGAATCCAACGTTCCTTAGATAGAGATGGTTAACCTTCAGCCCAAAGAGCAGCACCACACAATTCCCTTCTACTACTTCTATTTCTCCATCTGTCTGTACTATGCAACTGTAAATTTGATGAACTTGTAGATTGTACCTGAGGTGCGTTCGCCAGTGATTTGTATGAATATGCAGAAGATATAATTTAGGGTAATGGGGGCTTTGTACTGTATAACCTGTTACGCTTCTATTTTTGTGTGCTCTCCAGGACCCAACCTGTTACATTTCTCAAATGATTAACCCCTCTTACCCCGCTCTGTGCTGGTACCTGCTCCAAAACTCGTGGATTCGCTTCGATCTCTACACTTAAGTGGGTATGAAGACAAATTGTATTATGGCCTCCCTCAAACCCTTGATGAATTGCGTCGTGATGATAAATGCATGTTGCTCCCAGAATGCATTCCTCTGGTCCGTTTCTCGTCCCTGTTTACAGCGTTCGTTTGCCGTAAACGACCTGGTGAAGTATTAAAATTTCGTTGCGAGCATTTTATGCGCCGGTGTCCTAGAGTCCGTTACACCTTGTGGAACCGCTGTACGTGTTCGAGAATGTCGAGACGTCGCAAAGCATCAAAACAGCCCTGTGTGCCTATACAGCATCCATTCCAGAAGAGGATATATCATGATGGGAAATGACACTTAAGATGTAGAAACATTTACAGCAGACAGAGCTAAATTAAGATTTTTTTTTGGGAACGTTTGGCCCCAAGTTGATTTAATTTTGAGTAGAATAGTTTTATAAATTTGTGTTTTAAAATGAAAAAAAAAATCAGAAGAAAGCCATGATTGCCTTGCTACCTCAGACTCAACAGCACTCATTCGCCGCAAACTGTACTGTTGTTGTATCATTTTTTCCCCAATCACATCACAGTTACATAACAAGACCATCATTGAATGTCTGTCTAAATCTTCGAATCGGAAAATACGGCCAGGAATTCTCCAGTGTTTTTCAGCCTAATCTGCTGTATCTGTAGTACAGGGAATAATTCCAACATGGAACAAGCTTATATGGTCATGTGCATGGGTTTTCTAGGGGGAAATAAGTCATGAACATATTGATGTACGACTACTTTTATTTACCAAATTTAACCTATTGGAGAAAAACGGAAATGCTCTTTAATAGTTATGTTTTATTTAATTGTTTTCCTCAACAATTGCGCAGCAACCAATCAAAAAAATGTCGTATTTGAATGTTCCTTGAAGAGAATGCGTGTTTAACTTTGATTACAAATATTGTAGAAGCCAATGGGCAGAAGCTGAAGCCCATTGGCCTCTGCAGTGTTGAGTTTAGAGTCAACAGTGTTATTGACCAGGGTAATCAGCCATACACTACAGATTTTACAGATAATTAAGCTGAAAGATGCTTAAGTATTCCTTTAAACAGTGAATGGGAGTTTATGGGATTCTTTCCAGCACCGAAAATCGAATAAAATCAAACACCTGAACGAGTAGTTTCCAAACTGCGGGAAGCAGTGCAGTTGTGGTTTGATCTGTCTGCCCTGATGACCATCCCATACGCTTTACTTTTCCATCGGTCTGATTGCTCACTTTTCTATGTGGTGTTTTTCGTGCTATGCTATCTCCAGTGAAGCGTTAGTTTTTAACACTACGATAAGACGGTCAGACATGTTGTCCAGGACACCAACTTGTACGTTATCAGAGCAGTGTCCTCCAGCTGAGCTACAATCAGCTTTCGACTCGTATATCTAAATATATGATGGGAATAACTGATCGTGGGTCAGTGTTTAGTACATACAGGTCCTGATGCTGATTTTTTTGTGATGTTTCACGTCCACTGAGCTGTGTTGTTCTTACCAGAGGTAGATAGTGTAGACTGACCACACTACATGTAATATGGTTCCATGTTTTATTCAAAATAAAAAATTTTATAACAAGCATTTGGGGTCTGACTGTCATTTCTCACGTTTCACATTTAATGTGTGGAGCTATAAAGAGAAGCACTGGGGTTTGAAGCATCCTTCCGCCAATCAGTGCTTAAAAGACAAGGCCTTTTTTTTTTTTTCATTTTTGTTTGTGCCACACTTAGAATTTTGGCTCTTTGGGGGAAGATGGTAGGTGGTATAATTTATATTGGGTCATGGTGTGTACTTTAGCTGTTTGGTCAAATAGGTGTTGGTCTTGACCTGCACATCACTACTAACCAGGCTAAACTGCAGCATTAGCTTTAGCAGTGTTACTATAATGTGAAAATAAAATACAGGGGGTCCTTTACTTACGTTGTACTCAACTTGCAAAAACATACTGCTCACTGCTCACTTTCACTTTTGTCCCCCTCCTCAAACACACTCTCTGAATCTGCAAATTAACAGGTGAGTTGAACCGGGGGCATCACCATGTTAAAATTAGCTGTTGGAATTTTTCATTTGTAGAGTAGATTGTTCCATCTCAAATAGCTGTAGACCTTTAGCAAGAGTCAAAATTAGGTTGACATTTATGCATTTGGGCGAAATTCAACTTTTGAGATGTATTAGAAATGTAGGAGAATGTAGATTTGGGAGTCTTGCCAAAGGACTTTTAGGTAGCGTCGTGTATTTTCCCAAGCAGTAATCAAACCTCAGTGGAAGTTATCAATATTATATCTGCAAGTCCTTGTTTAATCATGTTAATTAGGCAAACTTTCCATAAAACCATTATTTAGCTGTAGAGTTCCTGTACCGTAGATTACTTTAGAAACACTCATGTCACAAAAATAAGTGGGAAAAACCTTAGACCATGTAATCGTATTAAAAGCAGACACATTCAGCTCATTAGTATTCGCAGTTGAGGAAAGTGTCGCATTAAACCGACTCCAATTAAGAGAATCATTATCATATTAATTTCAAAACGATGTTGTGGACCATTGAACTGTCTGCAAATTGTAAACAGGTGTAAACAGCACTTGCAGTCACTACAGCTGGCCTCAAACGACATGGCAGAAAGGCAGAGTGTACGTTAACATCTGGCAGAAGAGCAGGCAGCTATAGTGACCTTGTCCTGCGACTGGCAGTTCTCACCGTGGGGTTTCCCTTAGGTACGAATGCATGCTAAGCGTACGGTTAGGTTATTACGTGTCTTTAAATAGTGTAAACAGCCATGTGCATTATGTTAAGTTCATTTGCTGATCAGCCAAAACATTATGACCACCTGCCTAATATTGTGTAAATAAATAAATAGAGCAAAATATTTAAAAAAATATATATATATATTTTAGAAATATAAAACCTTAATTATACAGTTAGACAGAATAAAATAAATAAAGTCCTTCCTTAGATCACTGTTGGTACTAACTACTGTAGATCTGGAACACTCCACAAGAACTGCTGTTCTGGAGATGTTCTAGCCATTATACTAAGGCTCTTCTGCTTCCAGCATTTCATTTTCTAGAACTGACTGTTCAAATACTTCTCCAGTCCCCCAACAGGTGCCATTGTAATGAAATGAGGCCAGTTTTACTCAGTTGACCTGTCAGTGGGGCTAATGTTATGGCTGATCAGTATATATCCCTAAATAGATTTCCCGGGATGTGTTCCATTTGTCTTGCTAAAGACGGGAGAACCGGTCACATGGTCAGAATGACTCTTTGCAATAAAGGCAGCGGAGAGAGAAGTGCTTTTCCCCTGCAGGGTAAACAGGACTCGCTGACAGTGTTGCACAAACACATAAATAACTTCTCTAGGACTGTATGGCGTCCCAAGAGAAATGGACAGAGCTGGAAGTGAAAAGGGACGTGACGTCAGCCTCCTCCTCCATTACTCCCCGAACAGCTCTTGAGATACTCCATGATGGGTGGTCTCATTAACTGCTCTTAGGAGTGTGGAGCACATTCATCTCGGTCCAACTCCAGCCTGCTGTAACGTTGAGTTCGCTGTGTTCCAATGGGCACTCCTCCTGGAACTTTCTCTTCCTCTGTAACGAAGTTGTAGGTGATCCCATCTCCAAGAGACGTGAAGATGATGCATTCTTCAATGCTGTAAGCAATATTAATGTAAGATTAGTCTTTTTTTTGTACAGTTTAAGAGTAAAATGGGGAAATAACATGCAAATGTTTGGACAGCCCTAGAGGTCTGAGGTCTCAGAACTTCTACCAATGTCTCAGACCAAACAGTGATCCAGGATCTGGTGATGTTGATTTCACAGCTTTATACTCTTGACTCCTCAAACCTAACAATCAGAAGCCATGGGCTCCTCTAAGCAGCTGCCTAGCTCTAAAAATGTAAATAATTGATTCCCGTAAAGCAGGAGAAGGCTATTAGAACACAGCAAAGTGGTCTCCGGTAGCTGTTTCCTTCATTTGTAATGTAAATAATTAAAAGTAAAGTTAAAAATAAGTTAACAGGAGCAGTGGAGGTCGATGGCTGGGGGATCTGCTTGTAGAGCATGTTTCCACAGTGATAGGCCTTATACAATGATTTTACAAGCCTGGTATTGGGTGCAGCTTTCTTAAATGGGGTGTCCTATCTAACATTAAAACACATTCATTAAAAGTGTATTTCAGTACAAAAAGACAACATCCCAAAATGATTAGTTGAATTTAAATGCACTGTTCATTGCAGCAATGAACTGTTTGAAAAGCAGCACAAAGCAAAGACAGTGATGTTCTGCTGCATCCAGCTTCTCTTAAACTTTTTCAGCTCTTTGCTACATTACATCATGGTGTATAATACACGCTGAAAAAAGCTCAATTTAACACAAATAAAGGAACAAAAGTTTATTGTTGGCTGGGAAAATGATTGGAGGGTGGTGGTACTGCAGTACAGCGATGTCAATCATCCGTCTACATGTAAATTCTTCAGTATAAAGTTAGCATAAATAATTAGGCTTCTCTTTCTTCAAAATCAGATCCATAATTATCGTCAAATTCGATCTGTGCTGCTTTGCTGTCGCCGATATTGCAGATGTGGCTTCATGACAGCAACGACCTGGAGCTTAAATTCTGCAGTGTATTTATATTCAAATTCAAATTTTATTTGTCACATACGCAGTCATACACAGTACGATTATGCAGTGAAATGCTTTGACGACCACACGTGATCTTAGATATAAAACACAAGACAATTTTAAAGATGTAAAACTCTTAACAAGAAATAAATAGAACAAAATATTTAAAAACTTCTAAAAAGAAATATCTAAGAAATATTAAACCTTATCTAAAATAAAAACCTTACCTATAGATAGATAGATAGACAGATAAATGGATAGATGGATGTATTTAAGTGGATTTAAATGAAATAATAATGATGGACAAATGTGTATGAATGTGCAATGTACCATGAAAGTCTGGGGTATGTGACACTGTGCAGGAGTGTCCAGTTCTATGTATTGTGCAAATATGCCGAGATGTTTATTCCTGTAAAATTTTAAAAAAAATCCATAACTGTGTAGTTCTTGCGTTGTGATATATGTAAGTTCCAATTTTTATCAGTTTAATTGTTTATGCTGAACTATGATATAATGTCACTACTGTTATAGAGCTGCAAAGGCTCCAGGGGTTAAATGAGAGAAATTCAGTAGCACTAGTAGAGTTTTAAAAGATATAGAACAGGGCGATACAAACTGAAATCAAGCAGCAGCCAAACCACCCTCATGCCTTAAGAAAAACGTAAAAATGAAACGTTTTCGCATTGGGAAACAGGAAATGTGGGAACAATATCGATTGTGTTTATTTACATTTACATTGCATTTAAGAAGGAAAGAGATGGAAAAACTGTATTTAATTTGGCAACTGCTAACGGGAGCAGCCAATAGAAAATTATTGATTGTAAGAAAGTTTGTTTTCTTGTCCTTGGAGCTCGTGACGGCTTGTGGTTTGTTTGCTGCTTTTATACTCTGAGCTGCTTTTTTAGTAGAGCATCCAACTCCTGGATCGACCAATCCCTGGGTCGACCACAGGTGCCTTTCTGTGTGGACCTGGCATCTATCCCTGCGTTTGTACTGTCCGTGGTGTGAGTGTCCTTGCCCTATGATAAATTTGCCTCCTGTCTTGCTCCCACAGACAGCTGGGATAGACTCTAGCTTCCCCATGTCCCAAATTGGAAAAGCAGTTTTGGCAATGAATAAATAATCGGCAACTCGTCCAATGAAAATATCCTCTAATCCACAACCAGAATCAGACCCGCGAATGAATTGGAACTTTGCTGCTTTGGTAAATTTCGACGTTCATTTTTTGGAATTCGCTGAGCGGAGCTCGTCAACGGCAGGACTGCTTTTTAAGATCACAGATCAGAATGCAGAACATTCACAGAAGAAACTGATCTTCCCGTTTCGATTTCGAGGCTGCTGTTGATCATTATTGACAAACTGATCAATACTGATCAAGCGATTCCAGGCCTGGACGTAGGCGGGTGTCGACTGCTACTGTGGACGCTGATTCATTTCAGCATTGCTGCTAAATCCTGCTCCTCTGGACACACTCTGGCAGCTTGCCCATATACTGCAGCAGTCTCTCTCTCTCTCTCTCTCTCGCTCTCTCGCTCTCTCTCTCTCACTCTCAGCTCTTCAATAATGCATACACTGGGCTTCTTTTAAAAACACAACCTTCCTCCTGCTCGTGCTTCTCCTCCTACTCTTCCTCTTCCTTTACCCAGAGTTCCAGAGGGCCTGGGTTAATATGATCACTCACACACACCAGGCTCTTTATCCTCATGAGGTGCACAATTAGTTCTCTGCGTGTCCAAAGCACAACCTCGTAGACAGAGATAAATCAGCGATGAAGAAAGAGCCCCGGGCTGGAATAAAGCGGGCAGAGAAGATCGGATGTGCATAATGCAGCCGACTGTGTGTGTGAGAGCGAAATGGAGGCATTTGTACCATTGCGGGAGATTACACTTTAGATCGCAGATACAGCTGAAGTGCCTGAAGATGCCAAATGGTGCCTCACGCCAGGCATCATGTACTGAGCTACGCAGTGAAGGAACATTGAAAACTTCAACAGATGGAAGCCCAGTAGTCACAGGGGAGGATATGGAGGCTGAATCACAACTTCAGAAGGTCAGTGCTGTTTTGAGTTGGTAGGTAGGGAGGGAAGCGTTCCTGAGGTTAGGTTGCTTCCTCTAGAGCAAGGCAAGGTCAGACCAGGTCATTTATATTGTGAATTCTCATTCAAAGAGGTCATTCAATGTGCCTTACAAAGTTAAAACAAAAGTAGAAAGCAAAGTAAGCAATACAGTGAGAAAAGAAATCAGAGGATAGACTCTATGATGGAAGTAAGTGCACCATCTTTGGCTTTCAATAGATGAGATCTTTCACAAGAGTTCCTCACTGCTGCCTCAATCTTCTGTCCACACAGGCAAGTTGCTAACCACCAGTTATGGATGGAATTATGGACGTCAGCATATAACCTTAATGGTTTTAACCCTTTGATCTCAAGGACAAGGTCCTAATCATTGGCCTGTAGGCCATGTGGTGACCAGGAAGGGAACCGGGGCCTTCTACCACTAAACCACAAATGTAATAAAGGTGCCATGATAAGGCTGTGCAATAAATGAATTTTCATTTGTGATGTTGGATTCCAACTATTGAAATCAAGATAAAATGATTCTATATTTCAGATTTCCCATGATGCTCTCATTTGGTCTTGGATTTCACTGGGGTTTTTCAGGTTGTCATGAATGGTAGCCTCTCCAGACAGTGCTTGTGATTCAGCAGGTGTGTTTTTTTTTTTGGTTTTTTTGTTGATAAAAAAGACATTTTAAATAGCTAAATATATATTGAGTTTTTGCATTTAAAAAATCATGGGGTCAGGATTGACCAAAATAATCTAGATGTTTTATTTTTGCAATATAGTGAGCAAAATCAATATAGAAGAGAAAAAATAAGATATAAAGTAAATTCAACCTAAGTACAAAAAGCAATATAAATGAATACATATTAGCAAGTATTGATTAATCAGAATAAGTGCAAAACAAGAACAGAAACAAGATTTTAGCTTCTTTTTTAAAAAACTGGCCACATACTTGGCAGATCCGCACAAGAAAGCTGGTTCCTAAAGCTTAACGACTAAATTTTTTTAAAACTTTCTTTCTTTTGCCTTTTTCCTGCTTACCTGCCTTCCTTCCTTCATCCTTTCTTTCTTTCCTCCTTTCTTTTTTCTTTGTCTTTGCTTTTTTTCATCCATTCTCTTCTTTTTTTCTTCTTTCTTTCTTTCTTTCTTTCTTTCTTTCTTTCTTTCTTTCTTTCTTTCTTTCTTTCTTTCTTTCTTT
>JBBIGC010000131.1:2566149-2577121 GCA_037576955.1 Lepidarchus adonis | reverse complement strand
AAAGAGTCGACTCCTATCGTTCACTTCAAAGAGTCGACTCATATCGTTCACTTCAAAGAGTCGACTCCTATCGTTCACTTCAAAGAGTCGACTCATATCGTTCACTTCAAAGAGTCGACTCCTATCGTTCATCTCAAAGAGTCGACTCCTATCGTTCACCTCAAAGAGTCGACTCCTATCGTTCACCTCAAAGAGTCGACTCCTATCGTTCACTTCAAAGAGTCGACTCCTATCGTTCACTTCAAAGAGTCGACTCCGATCGTTCACCTCAAAGAGTCGACTCCTATCGTTCACCTCAAAGAGTCGACTCCTATCGTTCACCTCAAAGAGTCGACTCCTATCGTTCACTTCAAAGAGTCGACTCCTATCGTTCACTTCAAAGAGTCGACTCCGATCGTTCACCTCAAAGAGTCGACTCCTATCGTTCACCTCAAAGAGTCGACTCCTATCGTTCACTTCAAAGTGACGACGCTAAAAACTTTTTCGTTCACAACCAACACATCACTACTCTAGAGTTTGTAATAGAGGCTTCACTTTCTCTCACTGGAAATAAGCTCCATATGCAAGGTGTTCCCATCATCCACTCCCGGGCTTCTTGAATATGGTTCATTCAGTACAAAAGGAAGGTACATAAGGGTGCTTGGGAAACCTTGTGATGATTGTATCATCTTTCCATATCTGATTACAGTTGAGGATAAAAATGAAAGGATCTGGAGTAATCCGCTTAATCTACAGGAACATGTCTGCAGTCATGAAATTCGCAAGTCCTGTTTGCTTTCGAGTCTCAGTGGGAAGAACGCTTAAGCTGCAAGATTTAGTGAGATGAGAGAGCCACTGATGGTTGTAGACTCAGGGGGGTCCCTGAGGTGCGCTGGCAGCTCAGCTGATTGACGGCTCATTCGGCGAGTCATTTAACACGTCCCCGTCTCTTAATTGCCACGTTAAGAATGCTGTCAGGCCTCACATCTGCCTGTTGTTATTTTGAACAGTGGGCGATAAAAATATCACAAAGGGGAGAGTTCATCATTTTCCTCACACTGTGCGTCAGCTCACCACACTTTAGCCAGAGTAATTACATACAAAACACAGGAAAAGTGGCAATTGTCATTCCGCACATGTCCAGGAATGAGTAGAGCCTTCAATGATGACAAAAAGATGAACTGACTGTAGAAAATTGATGAATTTAGTTTCATCATTCATTCGCACACTCATTTTTTTCCTTTACATTATTATGAGAAATGAAGAAAAGTTTATATTTTGCATAAAATAAATGATGCAGGCAAAAACCTAACTGGATTTACCATGATGGGATGTGTAGTTCACTGGACAGTGGTTTTAAAACCCTCAAGGCTGAAGCTTTAGCATTAGCGGTAGGAAACAGTCAGTCTGTTAGAAATAAGTGAGTCATTTAGAGTGAGTCAGTCTGTGAGACAGTCAGTCTGTGTGTCAGTCAGTCTGTTATAAATAAAGTCATTAAAGTCATTTAAAATGAGTCAGTCTGTAAGTTAGTCGGTCAGTTGGTCACTCAGAGACAATGGCTATTCTCGAGCAACCTGCTGAAAGCATGATCCGCCCCATGTGGCAAAACTGAAATAAATGCTCCAGCTGCTTTATGCTCTGAGCCTGTAAGAAAAGCAACACGGTTCAGACTGATAATCCGCTGGGCTGTTTATTAGACAGTGACTAGAACTGTTTACTCATAGTGTTATCGTTTATTTTTACTGCAGCGAGGCTGTCAGAGTGATAGTTAGAAATGACTATCAAGGAGAAATGATCGTCATTAAAGCTCTTGTATACTCATCTCCTCATCTTCCTAGTTGTCTGGAGGTCAATTCGTCCGATATATTAGCCACAGAGGAATGACGAATGATCCAATATTGGAACTAATTGGAGAGGAGAGTGAGTGATGTGTTTCGATAAAGCCATCCCTTCAGCCCCTGCTGTGTTGTTGCCTGGTTCCGAGCAGTACATGCCTTTCCGTTTGGGATATGAATGGCAATAACACTGATGCAGGCTTATGCTACATTTCAGGACTTGGATTTATATGGTCGTAAATCTGCATTAGCTGAGCTGTGGCTCTGGGAGCTAAACGTGGGCTTCTACCACAGTCTCAAGACTGGATTTGATTAATTCTACCGTTGAGTTTAAGCAAAGCTCTTAGTTTGATTAAAAATGAGCCGAAAGGAAGTGATTCTGGGGCTTTTTTGTGGCGCAGCCTACGCCCAGTCAGGAAAGAAATATTAGCCTTGCTTTGCAAGCTGTAAAAAGTCAAACTGGGTTTTCTTGTTTGTAGCCTGATTAGCTCTCAGCAAAGCAATTTTACCATTGTTCCCGAAGAAAGCCCTTCCACTTTCAGCCCCGAATAATTAATCTCCAAAGTGTTGCACAAGCCAAACATTTACTTTAGAGAAAGATTAAATTATGCAGCTGTTTCTCTGCTGTCTTATCCTTGATTAGGAATTATCGTAGGACTAATTAAGGTGAGCAAGTTGCAATAGTACACAAACAAAAAATCTCCTAAGAAGTTTCAGCATATTAGAAATGGCCATTTTGGAGTGTACATGACATTAAACATAGTTATTTTTGTTATTTTATTTTAGTTATGTTATTTGAATTTATGTTATTTTACAGAGAGAGAGAGAAGTGGTAGATTTCATAAGAAGTTTTTATTAAGCAAAAGAGCAAACAGGCAAAACGTCTCAGAAACTTACACAATTGACAGATGCCAAACCAACATGGAACGGGATGACATTAGTCACAGATGGAATTCAATGCTCCAGCACCATGAACAGGTGACAAAGAAGCATATAAATAGAAAAACAAACAAGGGTCATCAGACACAGGTGAACATCAGGGAAAGGCAGAGAGGGGAACGACCAATGGGATGCGGAGACAGGCAGAAAGGTAGACAGGACCAATGGGTGGCCCACAGACACAGACGAGGCTGCGAACAAAGACAAATGAGGGAGAAACCATGTGGGAAAAGCAGGGAAGGAGGAAGCAGGGCAGGAAGGAGAGGAGAGGGAAACTAGCCCTGGGTGAAAAATGAACATGTACATGTGAATGTAGTTCACATGTCAGAGCTGAGCAAACATTGATGTGCATTTTCAAGAATGTACATGAGAAAGTACAAGTTACTTTTTAGAAGCAAGCTAACTCTGAACAGGCAGCAACTCTAGATGTCCATTGGGAGTAAAGCCTGAGCGTATGATTAAAGAATTTCTCTAGTTAAAAAAACAAAAATAAAGGAATAATCTACCTACTGATGTATAACCAAAGTAATTCGCAATGTTTTAATGTGGAATACTTCGTTGCTAAGAAATGTACCATCTCTGGTGTCTCTGCAGTGCTGGAAATCTAGTCCAAACATGACCATGTGATGTACCATTCAACACCATCAGTGATCTGATCCTTTATATGTAATGTTAATAATGGTAAAATAGTGGCAGAGCAAGTACTCCTCTTTTTTTAAATAATACTTAAATGACTTTGTGTTTCAAGCATCAGACCATAACTTCCTGTGCAGAAGATTAACTCAGACTCTTCAGATGTCTGGTTCTCTTGTTGTTGTTTTGGTTGTATTACTACTCCTTAAGCCTTGTTGGCGTTGCACCATTAGACAAGATTACGAGATCACTGACACTGTCGCAATCTCCACAGTTTTGTACTTGTGTTCCTGTGATCGGGCGTCTCATGCACAACCACACGACTGATCTGTGACCTGGTTGTACACTGATGTTGGTAAATGTTTCTTTAGAGAGACGCTGGATCACCAAACTAATTTGAAAGATTTATTTAAAAAGAGAGAGAATGTTTTACAAGTTTAAAAGTAAGGTTATAGAGATTTGGTTTTCTCCTTTGAAAAAGGATCCCAAAGAGCAAATTAGCAGGAAAAATATAGAGCACAGACTTCCAACCAGGTGTTTGGAAAAATCTGAGCATTGGGTTTGGAGTCTTTATACCAGTGTAGGCTGGGATGGGGGGGGGGGGGTGTCTGCCAGCAGGTATTGTCATGGGGTGAGGTACTGAGGAGTCTGGGTTCGTAGTCCTTATCTTAAGGTGACGATAGGGTTATTTGGTTTGAATCAGATAACAAAGGGTTCTGTTGGGTTATCAGGCCATTTGGTGTCTGAGGCTATGCGTGGCCTACAGGTGGTGAGGTGTCAAATGGTCAGAAATTTTGTAAATGTTTGGACAAAGCAACTAGCTTCGCAAGTTATGTGCACTCAGATCTACAACGGGAAGAGATGAGAAAGGAGGACAAGGATTTGGATGAAAGAATGAGTTGCTGCACGTGGAGTGTGTATGTTGCCTGTTCTTCAAAATGAGTTAGAGAGGAGTTCTATGCCTTGAATGAAAAATGAAAACGCTGACATTAGTGGTTCTGCGCTATTAGTAAGTACTGTACTGTATATATCCATGTATTCTGACAAGGACTCTTGTACCTTTCCATCAAAGAAATAGATGAATAGCAATTGGCTGTTGCTCTTTGTCAGTCTTGTATGATTTCTCGTGATATATGGCATGCTAGTTATTCAGTCCCAGATGGCGACAAAGTTGTGATTTTATTGTCCTTATGTCTCAGGTTAGTCTACACATAAAGACTTTCCGCAGATTATCTGCAAATTCACCTCCAATTTAAGGCTTTTGTCAGCCATTTCCAAGACTCCGTGACCTGGAAAATCGTGGTTATAGTCTTGCAGCCTGAAGAAGGCATTAGCTCTGCCATTTTCCACATCAGTTTTAGTTGATACTTTAGTAGATACAAGCCATCAGCGCACACAGAGAGGTTAAAGATTGACAGTATTCACTCGAATCACGACATAGAGTGAAGCAATCTTCCTGTTTGAATGGCTATAAATGTTTTCAAATCACAACCACTGAAAATGCACAGGGTTTTACTCTCAATGCGCCACCCCTTTATTCTAGTGATGTTCACCTTATTTTTCTTAATGGCACCAGTCGTTTTACTATTCAGCCTATTGAAGAGAAACTGGCAATTTTGGGTGATGTGAGACATTTTACATTTTGTCCAAAGTGACTTCCAGGTACAGGAACGATGTGGGAAGAGCACAATGCACAAGTGAAGTAGCAATTCAAGTAGCTAATGTCAAATTGCAAACAGATTGCAGAATTCAAATAGTAAATTAGACTGTAGTATTCAAGTAACCTGCTAGATCGCAGGGTTCCAACGGCCAATCAGACTGCAGAATTTAAGTAGCAAATCAGACTATAGTATTCAAGTAGCCTGCCAGATTGCAGGATTCCAACAGCCAATCAGATTGCATAATATATGTAACAAATCATAGTTTAATACAACAACAGAACAGATTGCAGGATTTCAGCAGCCAATGAGATTGCAGAAATCTACCAGTAAATCAGATCAAAGGCTCACAGCAGCCAATCAGATTGCAGAAATTAAGCAGCAATTAAGAACAAGTAGCCAATGAGATTTCAGGATTTCTAAAAGTGCTCAGAAAGGAGGACTCAAGCAGTAAGTGAGCTCTCTGGCCTCCACCAGCCAATCAGGTCACACAATGTGTCTTTACACACTGTCATTGGAAAAAATACACTTATAGTCTCCCCCTCCTGAAAGCCTGAAGGGCAGCTTCTGCTCTGGCCGCCTTTGTGCCCTTTAATTCAGTTTAATGTGCAATGTCACACTAGCTCAGGCCGCAGCTCCATGTGTGTCATTGTGCGTCAAGCTTTTGATGTCATAAATGATTATGCAAGATGTTTTCTTTTGTGCCAAGTATAAAAAGTAAGTGCCATGACAATGTGCAGCGAGTCAGAGCTTCTGAAATTCAAGTGGAAGTTCTGCGCTTTTAATGCACTGGTGTTCCTGACCTCTTCTTCTATTACACAATCATACATGTAGCACAACAGAAGTTCTTTCTGCAATGAAGCTCTCGTTTTCTTCTTTTTTTTATTGTTTTATTCCTCCTGTTCTCGTTCTCCCTTCATTAACATTGTTCTATGCATCCACTTTATCTATGAGGTCAGATCAGGGTTGTGTCGCATAAGCATCAGCTGAAAGGGAGTAATGGATCATAGTAGTGTCTATATCATAAAAACACTGCTTTTCCTCAGAAGAAATGATGGCCAGGTGTAATATTTTTGCCTTATTTGTATAATTGGGCTGTCTTTATTCACTTTTAGGATACTGTCTTAGGTCAAATAAGCAGAAAATTTTTAAATTCTAAAGGGTTCACAGACTTTCAAGTTCTTTTTATTGACTATTTGTCATTGTGAGCACAAAGTGCACCACAAAAAATGTGACCTCTGCATTTAACCCATCCAAATATGGGGCAGTGGGCAGCTATCAACAGTGTAGCATTGCTCAAGTGGTGCCTGGCCTGAGCTAGGCCACCACAGCCCCAAAAAATTAACATAGATTGAAGTAAAAGAAAACAAGAAAAGCTTTGGGCCTTTTCTCCCAGTCTTTTTGCTGAACGGCTGCTGGGATAGGCTTCAGCACCCTCCACGATGATAAACGCTTTGCATAATGAAATGAAAGATCCTTGGTGGGTCTCAGTACAGATAATACAATAGTCCCTCATCTGTCGCGGTCCAAACCCCCCGCAAAAGCTGAAAACCAGTGATTCACGGACTCCACCCCCATAATGCTTTTCTTAATAGTTTAAGCTCTAAATGATCCTCCCACACTCTTTAAACACATTCTAGACATAATTCAATACATTAGAAAACATTTGTTAGCATATAGCAAGATGAATTTTGTGTCAAATTCATAGAAGCATCACATTAGAGTGAATACAGTCTCCTGAAGGAGAATGTCTGACCATCTGTTTGTGACCTCAAGCTGAAACAAACGTTCTGCAGCAGAACAATGATCCAAAACACACAAGTCCCCGTCTGACTGAAAACCAAAATGAAGACTTTGGAGTGGCCGAATCAATGTTCTGACCTGAAACCTATTGAGATGCTGTGGGATGAACGTAAAAAGACGTTTCATGCTCGAAAACCCTCCCAATTCTGCAAAGATGAGTTTGAGCCAAAATTTCTCCACAGCTGTAAAAGACTCATTGCAAGATTTTGTAAACGCTTGATTGCAGTTGTTGCTGCTAAGGGCCCAACCAGTTATTAGATTTATGGGGCAATCACTTTGTCACACAGGGGCATGTAGGTTTAGATTTTTTTCTCCTTTAATAATGAAATCCTTTACTTACAAAACACATTTTGTCTTAATTTGTGTTGTCTTTGACTAATATTTAAATTTGTTCGATATCTCTTTCTCAAGTTATTGCTGTGATAGATTCAATAGATAGAAAGAATTCCTTTACCAGACATTTTGGGTATAATTCACAAAACAAAAATTCACAAACAAAAACTCGCTTCCAGTAGAAGAAGTCATGCAGTTCATGCAAGAGCCCAAGAATTTACAGGAACTAGAAGCTTTTTTGCAGCAAGAATGAGCAGCTTTACCATCTGAGAAGATAAAGAGCCTCATCCACAACTACCACAAAAGACTTCATTGGGGGCAATACATGGTATTAAAAACTGTTGTAAACAGTATGTATGTAAACTATTGATCAGGGTCATTTGGGTAGTTTGTGTTGTGATTATGATTTTAAAAGAATAAACACAGGTGATTGATAATAAATGGCTTCAGGCAATCACTAACCATGAGTGAAAGAAAGGTTTTTGTGTTATCTCTGAAAACGGTTAAGAAATTGTAATTTATGTCATGGTATGTTAACTTATGAGTACAACTGTATATAAGCTTGAATTAATAAATAGTGGGATTTAAAATTCAGTTTGAAAATGCAGTATAAATGCAGATAGTTCTCAAGCTTTAAGAATATACACTTAAGGTTAATTTCCTTTTCAGTTTCATTTTCCAGAAGCTTGTGTTTCTGCTATTCCAGTTGTTCAGGTTATTAAACATGGGGTTGTATTTGAGAAGGCCATGCTGGAGTCTTTATCCTAGGTTTGTCTTTTAGATTCCGACATAGGCTGTTTGATCCAGTCCTCGTCTCTGTATTTCGCTAAAGTTTTATCTTGCGTAAAATAGTACAGATCTGAACTCAGATGTCAAACAAACAATAAGCTTATGACAATTTACCAATTTTAATGGTCTCTACCACCAGCAATTACTTCTAACTTTTAGCAGAGCTCTTCCAAACAAGGGGAGGGGCTCTAAGGGCCTTGGTTGAAGATACAGAATGTTTAAAAGACTCTTCTGACATCCAATGGAGATACTTCTTTATAGATGACGTAATGAAACCTCTTCTGATTGGTCATTTACATGACCAAAGCTGACAGGTTACAGAGCACAATGCATTCTAATCAAGCAAAAGTGGAGAAACACACCTTTTCAGTGGATAATGACTGAAACATTGACTAGCATTTTAATTGTAGCACACAAAATGTGAATGAACAAGCGTAGACAAACACTTTTGTCTAGATTTCTGTCTGAAACGATGTTGATCCATTTTCAATAAAGACAAAATGTATATTCCATAACATTCTTATGCATAGACACAACAAAACAAAGTGGATAACATTAATTAGCTTGCAGCAATGGCATCTGTCGGGGGTGGGATATATTGAGCAGTGAGGGAACAGTCAGTTTTCTGAGCTGATGTGGCGGAAGCAGGAAAATGAGGATTTAGGTCACTTTAAAATTTGTGATGGGTGGATGTTGGAGTCAGAGCATCTCTAAAATGGCAGGAGTACAGTAGTACTACTGTAGCACAAAATGGGGGACTTACACAATTAGGCAGGTGGGTCATTGTATGTCCAGTTATGACACTGAATAACTTCATTAATCTGTGTCATAACATATTTACATATTTATTTAGATCTTTGCCAGGAGCCTGTCTACATTTGGCCAAGATAATGTAAAAGAGACACTGGATTTATGCTTCTGGAAACCAATGTTTTTCCCCCAGTGTAGTTTTGTGAATATATCTTCTATGCCATAGAGAATATTCCAGCTCCATAACCTTTAACACACTGGTGTAATGTCCCTGCATTGACAGAAAACTATTTAGCGGCAAATTGTTTTGACAAGAAACCAGTTTGACCAAATGTTAACTTGGAAAGTTCAGCATCGTGGACCTTGTCATTACTGAGACAGTTTAATGGAGAACTTAAAATGCTACATCTGTAAAGAGTTGTTAAGTAGTGAGAATTACAGTAATCTATCATTCCTACTTCTTATTTAACTACTCTGCTTAAATAAACAAGCACTTTAAAGGAAAGACACACGCAATACTCTCCCACACCACACCCAAATAGCACATTAGTATGACCTCACATACTACACCCTACTGTTCACATATGAGAGAGATAATGCTAATAAAACAAATAAGACTACAATTATTACTTATTAATATTTACTTTATTCAAAATGAACTAGAATGCACAAAAAGTATGTTTTCTTCAGTTTGCAAATTGGATTTTATAATGCTTTATAATGCTAAGTCTTTTTTTTTAAATTAATTTTATTAGAGTATTATACAGTCTTCAGCTTGGGTGAAATAACAAGTATCGTTAATTTAAGTACAAAAACACTTCTGCACATTATAATGCAAATTCTGTATAATTCACAGTCAGAAAATATGTAGAAGAATGAAAGAACACCATCATTAGTTTCTTTGATTGTTCTTGTGCTTGTGTTGAAGGGTATCTACTACAATATGCTATGCGATCTCCCAACCCTCACAATGTGTCCTCCATAAAAAAATGAAATCTGCTGATTAAAAAACAATATGTAGGTGTGTTTCTGGTAGAGAACGTGTTCTTATTTACAGACTGAAAGTCAACAAAGGGTGTAATCTGAGAGGTGGTGTTCAAATGATTGCCTAAGGCTGGAAGCAGAACGTCAGCAAGGTAGAAAAAAGGAGAGGAATGTGAGAGACTGACTTGATTAGTTTCTCTGATAAGGCTTGTTTGCTCTGTAAAGTTGGCGCTGTGTGAGCAGCCTCTCCTTTCTCAGAATCCCTGAATTACACGCTTGCTATTTGTTTCTCACCATGGACTGCAAACACACTTTACTTTTCCTACTTGTTTGCGTCCACCATTTTACTGGTATGTATACCCACTTACATTTTCTTTTAAAACAGTGTCCTTATTGAAGGTATTTACTTTATAAAATACACGTTAGATTTGTTGGACAAGCAGTTTAAGCTAGAAAGCTAGAAGCATGTCTCTGAAAGATTGTTGAAAACCATTATGTTTACTGACTTTAGAACTGAATACTATTGTTAAGCTATTTTGTGTGTTTCTTTTATTAACAGCTCAAGTCTCAGCTGTTTCCCAAAACAAACCAAGTGAGTAAATAAATGTTGGATAAATTTACACTTAATGGCCCTTTAGGCCTGTATTTTATTAGGGAATGAAATTGTTCAATTATGTTCGGCTGGATAGCTTATATTATACAGATTATTTTGATGTTTTAGTCAAGAGTTAATATAAACTTTATTTGTGTGTATTTTACCTTAGAATTTTATAATTGTATGCTGTTCATCAAAATGAACTTTTACTGCTATTATATGTGAACATTTAAACTGACTATCCACACAAAATGCAAGAGAACAAGTCTAGACAAGCACTGTTTTGTCTTGGTTAGACTTCCATTGACTGCATGGTATTTGAACACACATGTCTGTGGTGCAGAATTATTATGAACTTGATTAACATTAAATGTACTTGCTCAAATGAAATACATCAAATTAAGGCCATTTATTATTATTAGGAAGACGAAGAAAATGTCATATTCATCAACAGTTACAATATATTTCAATATATTCAATATAGACTTATCATTTTACTAATATTGCCATTTAAAAAAAACCACTACTGTAAATGGACAAATTGTACATTACAGCCTAGAAACAAATTGTTATAGTCATGACTGGAACATTGTCATTATTACATTTACATTTACATTTACATTTATTCATTTGGCTGACGCTTTTATCCAAAGCGACTTCCAGGTTCAGGAAAC
>JBBIGC010000131.1:2535638-2555508 GCA_037576955.1 Lepidarchus adonis | reverse complement strand
TGATGTGTCGGTGATGACTATAATGTGTCGGCGATGACTATGATGTGTCAGCGATAAGTATGCTGTGTCGTGATGACAATGATGTGTCGGTGATGACTATAATGTGTCGGCGATGACTATGATGTGTCAGCGATAAGTATGCTGTGTCGTGATGACTATGATGTGTCAGTGATAAGTATGCTGTGTCGTGATGACTATGATGTGTTGGTGATGACTATGATGTATCGACGATCACTATAATGTGTCAGCAATGACCATGACATGCCATGGATTACTTTGATGTGTCTGCTCAGAATATACTGTGTCAGTGATGACTATGCAGTTTCAAAGATGACAATGCTGGGTGGACAATGACTGTGTGTCAGCAATGACTATAATGTGTTGGTGATGATAATATTTCAGTGACGATAATGATGTTTCAGTTATGACCACGATGTGTCGGTGATGACTAAGTTGCATCAGTAATGACCATCATATATGTTAATGAGAACCATGATGTGTCAGTAACAAGTCTGATGCATCTATGATGACTACGATGCTTCAGTGATGACTGCATCAGTGTGGCTTTCATACACATTAAACTGTCAAAATACTTCCTGTCTGGAGCAATTGCCTTTTGACGACAATAAAACAATCTATCTATGTGTTGAACCGAAGCCTGAAGCAGGGCTGTGTGTTTGGAAGGCTGCACTACCAGGTGGATCTGAAACTTGGCACACAGGGAAACTGGGCCTAGATCCACACGATGCAATCAGCGCACATTGTTTTAGTAACTGTGTGGTGAGAGTGCTCTGGAAGTTGTGCTGCTTGCTGATGAGACGGAAATTACAGCATGCCAATAAACACAGAAATAAGAGAAGTGAAAAGATTCCAAATAAGGAGAAAAAGGAAAATATGCTTAGGCTTTCAACCGCCAGTTAAGCAGTGAATCATGAATGAGCCCCAAGAACGGAACACACTGGAACACACACAGAGAAACTGAAGCCCCTTAAGAAACACAAAGGTCCAAGAGGGAGACGTTACCAATGCTTTTCACTGAAAAATCTCTACTGATACTCTGGCTCCACAATACTCACAAAAGCTTATACACTTGGGTATCAAGGAAATTGTATGAATCTGACATTACAGCAATTCAACCAGGGCCTTGAATGAGGGTCTCCATTTCTTATGTGTCGTTACTGCCATCTAGTGGTAATAATTCCCTGATGTATTACCTTTATTTAAATACATTTTAATTCTAATTAAAAAATTGAAGTATTTCCATGTAAGCACAGTAAGCCACAGCTATAGGCTGCATGGGATTCTTGCAGGTGAAAGAGGCCTTCACAAATCCCAATAAATATATGAATATATGAATCCATAAGCTTAATGTAGAGCATGGCCACCCCTCCCATTAAGCCTCTTGTCTTTACCTGATTTTGACTAGTTCATGACACTCTGTAAGAATACTGTGGGTGTTGACCTGAATTAACTTGTTAAGATTTGCAATTTGTGATAGAACTGCAAAAAGTAAAAAGAAATGGAATTTAAAGTTTGCCTGACCAACTTTTATTTTGTTAAACTTAAACACCTTTTGAATTTGATTCCTGTATTACATTCAAAACAGTTTTTTTTTAATATTCCACAATAAGCAATTAAACTGGTAAAAGGTGAGGGGAACACGACTGGGTATAAGCGTTCACCAAAGGCTCGGCCTTTTCATGCAAAAATGGATTTCAGACAGTGAGTGTAATCAGACAGCGATGACCATGTCCTGTTTGGCACCTTGACAAACTGCAACAATTCGTATCCTCAGTTCCCAAAAAGTTGTACATTAACGAATCGGTGATGTCCCAACCTTTTTGTGTATCTTGCAGGCATCACATTCTAAATTTGTTCATATTTACAAAATATATTTAAATTGGTCAGTGAAAGCAAGGAAAATCTTTTTCTCTGTACTTTAGTTGGTTAAATAAATGTTCAATAAAATAAACAATGACATTATTTTTTATTTTACAAAAAAATCCCAACTTTTCCTAAAATATCATTTGAAAGTGTTAGCGAGAAAAGCGCAATATTCCACCCTATACAACACGTCCATATCAGGCTATATTTGATTTAAAAAGTCTTGCTGAACAAATGAAATGTACACTGGATGAGCTTTTCAAATCTGATGAGATCTACTGGGAATTCTCTGACAGGTCAGACTTATTGTAGAAACTAGCCTAGTGAAGATGACAGCTCGCTTACCATGGATAACAGCCTGCACAACAGTCACACCATCCAAACGGCGTAAACGGAGTCTACTAAAGGCACTTAAGACAATTGTCACTCTAAATGAAAAACATTCACTAATATACTCCAGCCACAACATTAAAACCACTGACAGGTGAAGTGAACAACACAGATCATCTCTCTACAGTGACATTTGTCTCAGGCTCACTGGTGCACATGACCAGTCTATCTGGTCTGATCCCACAGAAGAGCTACTGCAGCACACACTGATGAGAAGGTTCATGACAGAAAGGTCTCAGAAGACACAGTGCTCCTGCGTTTGGGTCTGAGTAGCTGCATCTCAGTCAAACTGCCCATAGGCTACTGACCCCTGTCCACCACCAAAAGCTTCTACAATAGGAATGCAAGCATCAGCTCTGGACCATAAAGCACTGGAAGAAAATAATCTGAAAGATCATCTGGATGGCTGGGTGTGTGTGCACTGCTTAACTGAAGAACACTGGCCCCAAAATTTCTCCAATCTCAATCCAATCAAGCATTGTTAGGATGAGCTGGACCAACTAGTCTGATCAATGGAGCAACTTTGGCGCAAGATTCCACAGCTCATCTTCAGAAGTCTTGTGGAGATGTTTTGTTGGCACAAAGTGATGTAATTAATGACAGACAGTTGTAGATCTGCTGCGTGGTCTTACGTGTGCGGTATTCCCAAAGCAATTTCCTTAGGGACATTCTGTTTATTTTGATAGGCAGGGCTCTGCGATTGACTAGTAATGCCTTTGTGATCGCCCGGTAGCTCACTATAATATATATATATATATATACTATATATATATTGTAATCTAGTATAAACAGTATATTTAAAATGTGTGTAATTTATGCAATTTTGCATAAATACTTTAATATTCAAATTAGCATGTAATTCATAGATAAATATTAAAATGTTTGTAATTTCATGTAAATATTTTAATATTAAATTTTTTATGTAATGTAGTATAAATTACAATGTCTTATATTATAATGTAACTGTAATTGCCTAAATAATTTACATACTAAAGTCACAATGTAGGGTTAAAAGTTTTGGAGAATATTCCCATTCCTGGGCTCTGAAGACATGATAAAGAATAATAGAAAGTGTCTAGGCTGATTTTAACAGCGATCCTCTACTTCTGAATGTTTGTAAGGTCGGGTACCTTCCCAAATGTAATTCCCGTCGACGCGCTTGATGAACTTGAACCAGTGCTTGTCGGTGTACGGCTCGGGGAGCTGCACCTGGCCCGTCCACAAGCAGGGCTCGCGGGTGGACGGCAGCGGCCGGGAGGGGCTCATGCGCACGGCCTTATCGGGGTTCCAGAAACCGAGCTCCGGACGGGAGCCCAGTACCAACACCTCGACGTCCGGGCGATCCGGCGTCAAGATCACCCCGAACCTAAAAACCAGCATCTCGACAGAGAAGTAGAATATAACCGTTTAGATTTAGGGATTTAGGGAAACTCGAGCCTGCGCGAGCACGGACCTCTGCCATTAGCAGAGCTAAAAATAAAGCGAGTGGCATCTTTCACCAAGAGGCTCGTTGGAATGTAGGTTATTTATGAAAACTTAATTTTAATTTTTAAAATTTAGCGCTCTGAGCAGTATGCTTAATGTTCATAGTTGTTATTTTTTAGCAGTTCGGTTTCGGTACTAGCATCAAGGAACGTGTTTTGCACAAGTTGTAGTTTCCGAAGGGAAACAATTCAACGCATTAGGGGCTGGAAAGTTGTGGCGGAAAACTACATTTCCCATGATGCAATGCAGTGAGGGCAAATACTTGAGAGAGCCGCAAATTAGCGACCTCTTGAGGACGAGTTTCCAGCAGTTGAATTCCCTATTTTAGGGACACGAAACAGTGGACGTCTGGTTCCTATCGCTCCCACTGTAAAAAGAAAACAACTCTCTAGAAACATTTTTGTTGCATTACCCTTTGTATTCTTTTACATCTTTACACAGAAATGGAGAACATCAGAATTCCTTTCTGAGTGAAGGTGTTGGAGTAGAAGAGTGCTGAAGGGACTTATTTTAACTTTGCACACACTTTCAACTCTAGCTGTTGTGCAGAAGCTCTTTGGTAACATCAGTCATGGGCCAGGGCCAATGAACTTACAGATAATAAATTGTAAGGAAGAATTTAGGATGGATAGGGCATAAACAGGATTTTTTTTTGGTTACCAATAGTGGAAAGGGGGTGGGATTTAATAAGCTTTTGCTTCTTCCTACTCCTTTTGAACATGTAGTTATTTATTATGAATATTATTGTTGTGTTTTCCTTTTGTCTTGTTTGTGTTTCTTTTTTCTTTGTGATTGGTATATTATTTTAACAAGTTCAAATAAAAAGATACAACAACAACAACAACTTGGAGCAATATCCTCAGCTCTTCTTTGACCAGGCTGCTTGGCTTGGTTTGCCTTTCTGCTTGGGAGATGACAAACACTAAGACACTTGTGCGTCTATAAAGTCATTAGAACGGTCCGTACAATCCAGAGGTCTTGGCGACAACTGTTGTGGTGTAACATGTATAAACTGTACTGTTGCATAGTTCTTCACATTAAGCTGCTTGTTTTGAAATGACTCGACCCAAACATTTGGTCAATCAGTGTAGAAGCTGCAAAGAGTGAACTTTTGTTCCTGTGTAACATTTCCACCAACAAAATAAGCTGTAGGAAACATCTAGACTCACTTAAATTTGACACTGAATTCATGTCCACACTTGAGTCCTGACAGAAGATTCTACACATTTATCTCCTCACTTCTGCACTCGAGAAGAGTGAAGATGTTCATGTTTAGACCAAGTCCCAAAAGAACCTGGCATTACTGCATGAGTGTCTATGGCTTTTCTGGAGAATTTTAGCTGTGATTTAGTTTTTTTCTGATTTCTCATGTGACTTTAGTGCCTTTACACCAAGTTTACACAACTTTAGCTTCTTCTTGCTCAATGAGCAGTGGATTCATGTTGTGTTTAACTTGTTTTAACACTATAATCTCCAGCAGCAGGTTAAACCTGTACTCACCTCCAAACAGACTCATGTAGAATCAAATAACTGGAGCTTAGAAAACCCAACGAAACACCTCATTACTTCACAAACCATCGTCTTCATCTGTAGAGTGGACTGCAGTTTACTTCAGGTATCAGTTCCACTTTGGTCTTATTACAGCTACACCTGAACCACTGAAAGATCCAGTATCCACCGTCCCATCAGAGAATTCTGAACTACGGTGTTAAAACACGTAGATGTTTACATTTAAGATCTATTTTAGGATGTAGTGGATGAAATCTGAATGTTTTTAAGACCATTTAAAGCCTTAAGTTGTTACATTTTAAGATCTTACAAATTCTACAAAATTTTAGCATAATTATTTAAGTTGGTGTTAAATGGACCCTACTAAAGAAACTGCTAGGGTGAAGATTGTTTGAAGTGGTGGTGAATGAATCCGGGTGAAGTCTGTAATCATCAAACCAACTTAAGGGGCTTTATTTACGTCTCAAAATTCCACTTTAAAGTTAATTTTAATGTATTTTCTTTATTCACCATGACAGCACATTTTTCCTCATGATCGGTCGGTGTCGTAAAGCGTTGTTATCCATTTTCTGAGCTGCTTATCCTAACTGGGGTGATGTGGTTCAGAAAAACATGGTGGACTGGTTGCCAGTTAATAGGAAGGAGGAAGGAAGGAACTCAGTCACAATCTAACCCTGTTTACACATCTCCAGTTCACTCGACGAACAGGTCTTTGGACATATGGAGGATCATACAGAATGGGACCAGATGGGAATCGACCCAACAACCTTGTTGCTGTAAGGCGACCATGATGGGAGATGGGTAAAAGTAATTGCACTCTCAAAGAAAATGCTTTTGTCTTTTAAAGGATAAAAGAAATAAAGATCTTTATGTGACCAGTGGACATGATCAATCACAGTGAAGATCCATTCTGATTTCAGCTCGACTTCAAAACACCATTGAGTGAGATTCCAATCACAGAGACCGGTCAAAGATCATAAAATATCTTTTAATTCAACACAACCAAAAACCACATGCATCTCCCGCCTATATATAGTCCTGGCTATCGTCTCCTGTATGTCTTTCTGTTTAATCCGTTCAGCTAACACACTTCAGGAGAAAGTAGCAGCAGCAGCAATTGACAGTTGCGTACACAAACACTTGGTAAGGCCTTCGTTGGGTTTATACAAAGATTAAAAACATGGCTTTGGGTAACAGGCTAGTTCAATAGCTCGTTATTTACCTCCTGGGGAGCTCATGCACTGAGTAATGGGTTTTCCTTCACCATGAACCAGGATTCTGCTTGTGAAAGGTTCATTAGTTGTAGTTAAAGGGATGCTCCAGTGTTTTTCAATTTATTTCACCTCCATCACTCACTACGTACAGTAATTCCCCTTTAATTAAAAAAAGAACAATAAACTCTTTGGCACTTAAAATAGAGGCCAATGGGAAGTTGTAACAGCACCTGCTCATTGGTTTCCATTTTCTTTAGTCAACAGCCTTTCTTTTACCTTCAGGAGAGGGCGACATGTTGAACTGATCGTCTATGGGACACTACAGGTACAGCCAATGGAGATTAGGCTGAAAAACACAGGTGTGGTCCCTTTAATCAGGAGTGCACTACTCCAGTCTCTGAAGGCTGGTGTCCAACGCTTTTTGACAATTCTTTGACTCAAATTTAGTAGAGATATGACCAAACTATGATGAAAGAGCCCAGAAGACTGCAGTTGTGTAGGAAATATGTGCAGTTCTCCAATCAGGTCCCCAGTAGAAGTTACTAAAAATCAATGCACTTAGCTGAAAGAGGGCCGTACTTTTACTGCACACCTGTAAAGTTCTCAGAGATGATGAACAATTACAATAAACGCATACTGATGACATGCACGCCCCAGTGTGCACACGACTAAAAACGGTTCAAACAAGCCATTCTATCACATGTAAACAGCTGAGTGTTTTCAATGTTCAGGAAAGTGCTACACGTTTAACAAATGTGTTACTAAGTGCTTGTGAAGTGCACTTTAACCAGCGACCCAACATTCTATTGCCTGAAGACGAAGAGTCTTTGCCGGTGGCAGAGTTCAGTAAAGTGCTGGGTGTAACTTTCGCTACACAAAAACAGGGAGAAAAACCCAAAACAAAAAGATATGGCCGACACACAGATATGGACTCAAACTGATTCGAGCTTCTATCCTCTGATGATGAAAAATCACTCGTATAATCGATTACAAAGCACTAATTCAGGATCAGCTCCAGATGCACAAGTGACTGGATCAGCGTTTTTACTCAACGACCTTCACAATGCTTCCTGACCTGGGATCAGCCCTCAGTCTTCCCGACTGCTCCTGAACCCAGAGACTGAAATGGGAAGTATATTCAGGATCAGCACTATGCTGAGGTTCTCAACACTCACACAGCAAGTGTTGGCTGGCAGGGGGAAGTTCACACTACACTAACAGGTCTTCAGGATGTTCCAGTCACTGTTGGCACTCGTTCTAGAAGAGGAGCCTCCTCCTGTACGGGTACCGTTCCATAAGCAAAGCATGTAGATGCAACCTAGCTAGTGCACTTGACTGGAGTCAGCACTGGAAGACCGAAGTGTGAAGAATTACTGGGATTATTACCCCTAGAGTGTCCAGTTAAATAAATCAAATGCATCGATTAAGGCTCTTCATTTAATTCCTCTGTTAAGTCGCACTTGTGTCTGCCTCCTTGCGGAAAAGCTCGAGATGGGACGATACACTTTTTTGGGACAAGGAGGGCAAAAATATTCTCTCTCAGTGTATCTGTATTTAAATCACACAACCTGAAATTATACATAATTTGTGGTGTGTGTGTGTGTGTATATATATAATACTATATAATACTATAATAATACTCTTAACATCAACGCAAAAAAATATTTCGTCTTATGTACACAGTGACGGGCGGTATTGATGAAAGAGGTAAGGTCAGGTAATGTTTTAGCTCTTGCGCTCTAGTGTTAAAGTGTTTGTTATAATACTGGTTTGAGGACGGAGCGTAGTGACCGTCCATCACGCGTGAGCTCCCTGGTTGTGCACATGCACGGCAGTGGCACCGCTTCCACTTGCTGGTGAACCTCATTATATGGGCAGCGCTTCAGGTGGTCCGCCATGCTGGAAATGTCCGCAAATTCCCACCTGGTCACGGGACTGAAGGCTGTACTGAACCGCCAAATCTACAGGAAGGAAACAGTACAGTGTTAGAACTGTGCTAAAAATACAGCAACATTTATTTTCACAACATATTGAATTGTAGTAATAAAAAAAGCTTTTCTGTGAGGAAGAATCTTCTTTAGCCTGTGGTTGAAATACAATCAGAGAGGTTTTGGGATTTGCTCCTGTTGATGGCGCAGTACGGCGAGGTGCTTTAAAGTAGTGCTGGGCATTTCTGGAAAAGCGAAAGCCTATAGCTGGGGTGCTCACCTCTGGGCCTGGTGGGCCGGTGTCCAGCACAGTTAACAAAAGTTGCTAAACTTGCTCACTGATGCCATTACCAGGTGGAAAAGTGCATGTGACCTGCTGGAGCGTTTTTCACTCAGATAATTTGCCAGTTCCATAGAAAATCTATTTGAAATTAAATTCTGAATTATTTTTTCTGCTGACTTAGTAATATGTAATGCATTAAGACCCCCCAGACAGCAACTTGAATTTCACATCTGTTTTTACATATTTAGGGAACTATGTAGAATATCTCAAAGTATCGATATAAGCAAGGTTTCACCATAAGTTGTGGTACATATTGCATCGTGAAGTCCCTGCCAAGACCCACCCCTAACCTCTAGTAGCGCTATTATAAAGCTGCGCTATGTAGGCAGCTGGGAATATTAGTGTAGTTTAGCGAATAATCATGTGCATTAATGCATTTGTGTGGCAAAACATTTGAATATTGTGAAAAAGTTGAATATTTCTTGACATTCCTTTCTGAAAGTGAAATGCATATATATATTATAGCATTACACAAAGTGAAATATGTTAAGCCTTTATTCCTTGGAATTTACAAAATTACGGCTTTCAGATAATAAAACCCAAAATTGGGCATAGGCCCAAGACCAGGAAAAGGGAGAAGTTTAGGTGAAGAAGCAAAAAGGCATAGCACATGAGGGACAACCAGAACATTCTTGCTGTAAAAAATTTTTCATATTTTCTTAGCACAGGCCACAAAACTGCAAAAAATATATATATATATATATATATACTTTTAATATATTCTCTTCCATAGACTTATGGTTTCTTGCAATATTATGATCTGTGATTGCTTAGCCATAAACTGAACGAACTGTATTTTTGTAAGATTTCTTCATGAGTAATGTCCATCAGTGTCAGAACTTGGGACACCAAATATTTGGACTGATAGACTTCAATTAAGCTTCAATTAGGCTAAAATATTACAAATTGTTCCCCAAGTGCCTATAAAATAAAGAAAATAGATAGATCTACCTTATCTTTTATTTGCCAAGATCGCCTTCCATCTGGGTACTGTCTTTTCTCCCACTGCACCACCACCATGCCCCGTGTCTGCAGCAGACTAGCGCACACGTCCCTCATGGTGCGGGACACCATGGACAGCTGGCACAGGCTGAAGCCGTCCAGGAATCGAGCTACATGCTGTAGAATCTCAAAGGGCAATCCACTCAGGCGGTCGCAAACGGGTTCCACCACCACATTCACCAAGGGCTGCACTCCGAACGACCGGAGATGACGGTCGTGAACAACCCTTGACCCGTGAGTGGAAGGGCAGAACCTGCGCTGTGAATAGGTGCAGCCGTAGTAGGCAAGTGGGCAGCGGTGCTCCATCCAGCCGTTCAGGCCCGAGTGTATGTCTCCGTGAACGTTGCGGAAGTGCGAGAGAAACTCTTCCCGGCGGAACAGCTGTCCACATTCAAATGTGAACATGGAGCATTCACGTGGGGCCCAGCTGGGCCGGGGCACCAGCTGTTCCAACGTCAGATCCAACCGTAGGGTGCAGAAAGGACTGGGCTGTGAGAGACGAGGGGCAGCCCGGTCGCATGCGGAGGCTGAGGCCACCTCCCCAACCATTGTGCTAGTAGCCAAGATGGCGGCAGGGAAGCTGAACGTCTGGGTGCCAAAATCGACCCGTGAACCTCCAAAAGCATAGACGGTGTCCGATATCCTCCGGGCTCGGGGCGACTCCTCTAGGCAGAAGAGCAGTGCTGCGGCTGTGAAGTCGATCTCTCCGAGGCCTAGGGGGTCATACAAAGGCTCTTGCTCGAGGTCGGACGTATCTACAGCTTTGTCTTCCATTTTGCAGCGAGGATACCTGTGCGTGAAGCTGTCTGCAGGACAACTTCTCCGTCCATTAAGGGCAAGTGGCATAAAGTTACGCAGCAACTGCAAGTTTTGGAGTTTCCTCTCAAAAGCTCGATCTTCAAAGTCTAATGCCATGGAATGCAGTGCAAAGTCCCTGGGAATAACCAGAGCCTGAGCATGGACAGGTGCCTGCAGTAATGGAGCCTGGGGTCCTGATGCTTCCTGCACAGCAACAGGGGCTAGATCATGCCTCAGCTGTGCTCTGTGGGGAATTAATGGACCAACAATCTCCAAAGGACCTTCATGATCTACTCCAGCTGGTTCTACAGTACACTGCTGTGGATCCACTGTGAATGCTACAGAACTGTGACAGTTGTTGCACAAGTTCTGCTGATCGGAGTCACCTAAATGGAATAAAAGCCCTGAAGACTCTTGAGAACAATTTTCACTAAAACCTCCAAGAAGTGCATGTCCATCATGAATTCCACCAACTGCCCCAAACTCAAGCTCTGCTTCAGATGTAACATCCTTCATTTCGATGTCTGCTGACTCCACAGTTTCTAGCAGACTGATCTCACTGTTCGTATCAATGATGTTGGAGCTACCGACTGGCTCAGAGCCTTTAACAGCGTCTCCTAGTGCACCGAGGGCAGAGGCCAAGCTTCTGCCTAGTTCCATCAAGGTTTGATGTCGCTGAGGCTGCAATTCCTCATTTAAACCACTTATCCCATTGGCTATCTTAGCACAGTTAGACCCTTCATCTTCTTTCATGAGCAATGCTTTATGTAACTCTCCATTTACCTCTGCCTGTGCTGCTGGCACACTTGTGGTATGACACTGTGTGTCTGAGCCATTGAGGTGGATCAGGACATTGAGGGCTGCAGCCAGGCTTTTAGTCGTCTCTGCTGTGGTTTTGTAAAGCTCCTCATTCAAACAATTCATTCCATTGTTCATTTTGTCTTTTGAGGAGCAAGCGACAGGGGCCTCAACCGCAGACACCTCAGCTGGTGCGGTGGAAACCGAAGCACCTGCAAGTGAACTAGGCTTTTCGCTGTTCTCCAGCGTTTTTTTTCTCCCAGGGCCATTAGTGGGCGCTAGAGAGACGAGTTTGAGCGAAGCCAGCATGGTGCGCTGATCCTGTAAGGCGAGGGCCATGTCGAGCTGCTCATCCTCATCCGCATCTCGACTCAATCTTTCGTAGGAGCGGTAGTCCTCATCGTTCACAGGCCACCTGTTCCACTCCATGGTGCAGCAAACCACACCGGCAGGACAAACCTCGAGGTGCTCCGCCATCTTGCCCCGGGCTAGCATGAAAGGGCAGCCGATGCTGTGGTTGAGGCACGGGACCCTCTCGAACGGACACAGCAGCCGATGCTCATCCGCTTTACAGCCGTGGAAAACGGCGCCACAAACCAGCGGGCAGGTGAGGAGATCACAGGAAGTGCCAGGTTCAGGCTTGACCATACACCTCCGACTCACGCAGGAAACACAATGAACGTGGGGCTCCTCCATCTTCAGCAGCTGAGCCAAGGAAAACGGCAAGCTTCTGCAAAACAATGTTGAAAAACAGACTGAAATTTTTTATGCTACTCTAGCAACAAGCAAATTATGATGTAATGCATCATGATTCATTATAAGACTATTTCAGTCAAAATAATCAATTTACTTTAATATTTTCTGCGTTACAACCTATCGAACATGAAATCCAGCTAGGGATGCACAGATCTACTTGGCAGATGGAGGATTTTATTACACACGTAGGCGAAATGATCCCATTAAACATTCTAATAATCCAAATTACAATAGTGAGATTTTAAACTACATAAATAAAATATATCGCAATTTTAAAACAACATGAATTTTAACAGAGCTAAATCAAAAATAAGAGACATCTGGACTATTTAGTGCTATGACTAATACATGAATTATGATTTGACTAAGTAAAAGAAATACACAAAAATCAATTTGTCAGTTTTTTATAGGAAGTCAATTATTTTATACAATTAAATCTAGCAGTGTGCATTTTAACATACAAAAGAATACTAAAGAGGTCAGTCCACACCAGTTAAATTTCTCATTCTTAAGATTACTGATTATAAAGACTGGCCCACAGCTTTGCCCTGGTGAACTTCAGCAAGCGTGCCCAGCTCTGGTCTCAGACGCCCCAAATCAAACACATCTGGATCAACTTAGGGGTGGGTGACATGGTAAAATATGATAAAAATATCATACTGTTTTATCTTCTAATAATAGCCCGTCTCTTATTGATGCCCGTAGTCAATAAACACCAGGTTTGAAGAGATGTTGCAAAAAATAGACTCTGATCTCCAATAGCAGCCACCTCCCCAACTTTCACTTTCTACCTCCGTGTTTTAACAGAATTTATTTCCTAAAAGGTATGAAACTGCTTAAAACAAACCTCTGATTTCTGAAGATGATATATGAGTTATATGAGTGTAACGTGCAGAATTACTCATTTCTGTCGTGATACCTGAGGGCTATAGACGGATGTTAAGCGGCTCTGTTTAAAGTTATCACTCCCACAATAACAGCAGCATCACAGACATGTATCACCGCCGAACAGACAGACAGATGATTTTAGTTGTGATGTTTTATCTTCTGTCAAAATAAATGTAAATAAGCTCCATGACATTGTGTGGCCATAAATACCATCACCATTCCGCCTGTGAGGAGAAAAATAGCCTCTATTAGTCTCTATTAAATGCAGACTAATTAAACATCCCAATAATTTTTTAAATAAACGCCGGGGCTACTTTTGGAAATTATATGGTATTTATATCTCCATCATGTTAAAAAGAAATCTATGAAAAAGGGCCAGCAGTGCCATATTTGAAAACAATCAATTGAGCATAAATTATTTTTAAGTCAGTGTTTCTCACATCACTGTACGATACATTTAACTAAGTGGAACTAATAAAAACGTTCAATGTTCAACAATTAACATCATTCAGTGAGTGGAAGATCTCTATGGCCAGAGTTGTCCTGCTGGAGATACTTCTGATTTGATCTGTAGATTCAATATGAGCTTTCTGAATTCACATACAACTGAAAGGCTGGGTAAGTTACCTCTCCAGCATGGTTTTGAACACTGAACCCATTAACTTAAACACAGAGAAGACACTTTGACCCGATCAACCTCAGGTGCTCAGACAGACAGGTGGGTTTGGTCAGCGGTAAGCTGAGCTGAGCCTTTTACACATCAAAATAAGCAGTGCTAACGAGCTGACAGGGCGGTCAAGCTCCAAAAACAACACTGAAGTTGAAAACAAGACCTTGTCTTGCACAATTAAGTTGTAATGTGAGGTGAGGGACAACAGACACGTCGTGTTTAGTGTTCACAGCGCTCAGGGAATTGGAGCAGTGCTGTTTCTGGGTGTAAACAGTGCTAGTCTTGCTAGCTCGGAGAAACTTTCTGGCTGGTGTCCGAAACCAAACTCCCTCCGGCGCTCAACTTACCAGGGCCTTTCAGGCGCCGCGGGCGCTCAACTCACTCTTTCGCGCTGTGTTTAGTAAAAACAAGTTCCTACGACAAGCTGATCTCGGTTTTACACCAAACCATCACTGCTTGTCGATAAAATCTTCAGAAACATACAGCCCGTCCGCTGCCAGCCTCCCTCCCTCCGGCCGGGACGCCAGTGAGTGTCGTCATCACGCACGACGCTGGCGTTGTCGTCATCACGCACGCACGCACACATGACGTATTTATTCTTATTTTAATGACATGAAAATGAGAGTGGAGATGTTCTCAATTTAAACCATGAATATGTGTGATGATTCTTTACCTTGTAATACAGTTAATGACGAGTTAAAAGGCAATATCACCAAATTATTAACATTTTAACGAAGTCTTTCAGGTTTGATGACGGGAAATCTTCTGTTTTGCTGTTTTTCTTAGCCTTGGTTGTTGACCTGGATTTGAATTTCTGTGCCTTTCCTTTAGAGCATGTCTGTAGCAAAGCAAGGAAAGTTTATTTATATAGCACATTATCATACACAGAGCTCATTAAATGTGCTTTACAAAAGAAAAATATAGCATAAACCAAAGTTAGATTAAAATAACAGGTAATTAAAACTTAGAGAAAGAAAAAATAATGTATAGAAGAAAAAAATAAAGGTAGAAATAAAAGATAAATAAATTAAGCCAACTGGGGCCATTCTGATCTACATGGGGAGCTGGTTCCAGCAGGGGGCAGCATAATGACTAAATGCCATTTTACCCTGTTTAGTTGCAGCTCTGGTCTTCTACTGACCTAATCAATCTTCTAGGCTTACATTCTTCAAACATTGAGGCGAGATATGTAGAAAATACGCTAAAGACCAGGGCTAGACGCAACCCCATGCTAATGCCCATGTAGAGATTTCTCATCTGTGTAGGTAAACGGTTGTGTTCACTCTAATATGCAGTTTTTCTCTGTCATCTGTGTAAATGTTGAAGAAAAACAGATGGTGAGAGTTCATCCAGTCCATGGCTGCCTTGGAAAGAGATATTACTGAATTAACGATAAGAACATGACACAAAACAACTCACTGGCTCCTAATAGAGAAAGAAGTAGTTTAAGACATTCACATTGTTTTATTCCTCAGTTTTTTGGCTTTTTCTTTAATAAAAAAAACTATTGAAAAGGGCTCATTCACAAGTCATATACATCAGACAATATCATATACAGTTTAAAATATTGCTTGATAAATAGCATTTTATTTGCTCTATCTACATTTGCATACATTCATGATTGAAACAATTAATGCTCCCAATACAGAAAAGTACCTTTTATTGCACTTACAATATTACAACAGTGAATGCATTCAGCTAGGAATTAAAGTAGATGGAAACAAAGACAAAAATTAAATCAGCTGACATCTATACACGAGTTATAATTCATTACGTGTGATCAGATATTGGCTTTTTTCATTAACAGTTTAATTTTGCTGCTTAATTTAGAGTTCTACACAGACGGCCTAGAGAAAATCAAGAAATAGTTCAGCCTACAGATTTCCCATTTGGTTCTGCAACAACAAAGACCTTCAGACAACAAATCTTTGACACTTAAAACACTCAAACAACTATTTCCTGCATAGAGCTAGTAGTATTTTTTTCCTGACCTCCCTGATTCAAAGCAGATAATCGATCTGAGCTTGAACTAAAGTGTCTAAATGTACATTTATTATTCAAACCAATGATAAAAACTGTAGGAGCCATAACTACATGTGATGTCTTCACTACTACAGAGCTCTAACAGGTTGAGGAGGGAGAGGTGGCAGTTCCAGCAAAGTCCACTCAGGTTAAACAGTCGAAATGTCAATCACATGTTTGCTCCAGTGGTGAAGCACACGGGTGAGGAATACGCACTCTGGGTGACGGAGTTCTTTGCAGACAGGACCACGCAGTAGCGGGTGGCAGGTTTGAGGTTGGCGACTTCACACGTTTCATGATAAACGGTCATAACCTCTCGGAGTGGCCGAGAGGGCGTGTCTTCCCTCACGATCAGGGTATAATAACTGGCTCCTGCCACTGGGACCCACTCCACGTGCACGGTCACCCCAGTCACCCGGGCAACTTTTACTGCAGGCACCTTCAGCAGATCTGGGATGGAAAAATGAAGACATATTAAAACGTGTTTCAAGAAATGTCCACTAGAGGGAGCTCATACATTTTTCATTTATTTCTCTACCCAGCCACTGGACCTCAAAGGTTCACTTAGATCCGAGGTTCTGGAGGGCCATTGTCCAGCACAGTTTGGTGATTTCCCTGAACAAAGACACCTGGACCAACTCACCTGTTCATTGGTAGGTGTAGTGAGGGTGCTTGAGAAGGGGGACTACCAAACCGTGCTGGACACCGGCCCTCCCGGACCGACTTGCATTAAAATCCCACATTCTTCACAGTCATATTATTAGGATAAAAATATTACATGTTTTAAAAACCTGTCTGTCTGTCTGTCCTAGGCCAGGGGACCCAAGAGAAAGTCCTGGGGGGCCTGTGTTCCCTTCCTCACACACACTCAATAGTTAATCATGGAAATCATCAAACATCCAAGACTGACTTTGGGCACCCCTGTCCTAAAGCAAATGGCGTATTGGGAAACTGATGACCCTGATGATATTTTTTTGCAATTTCAGCCATCTCTATGTGTTTGTGATCTATGACTTCTTACCTTCCTGCTTTAGCCAAGCCTGCATTTCTGCTTCTCGCAAATCTCTTTTACGACGACCACTTAGGCCTGTGGAACATCCCTCACATTAGACACAGAGACCGACTTACGAGAAAACTGATCAAGTGTGCAATTCAGTTTCAAGCGTTTAATCTTAGAAGCGCATGTGATTATCATTAGATATTAATTTTTTAAAAATATTCAGTATCATCATGTATGTGTGTAGGTGCATAAGAGACCTGTGATGTTGATGTTCACCGCAGAGCAGGGCACTGAAAAAGACAGGGGACATGTCATTTTTTCAACATGTATTTCTCCAGCTGTTAAAACATGACTTATGTATTTTCTATTATCATCAGTACAAGTACAGGACAAAAGTAGATCAATGACTATATTGGCTTTTTGTCTATGTTTCTGCAGAAAAGTGAGGTACAGAGTCAGAAACCAGATCTGTGTCTGATTATTCCATACCTCCACACTGGGATCATTAAGACTAATCTAGTTTGCCTGATTGTAGTTTGCCTGGCCTTGTAGCACCATTCCAAACATTTCTATCACTTTTGGCTTTAAGGAGAATGTCTGTAGTACCTAAAGGTCCAGTGGCGGCCGCAGACGGTGCGCTGACCCCTCCTTGGTTTCCTGCCCTGACTGTCACTGAGTACTGCACATCGCAGGGCACCAGAAATTCAAAGTATGTCCTATTTGTCCAGTAGGATGACACCTCCACCAGAGAGTGGGGGTCATAACTGAAATTCCCATTCAGCTCTGCCAGGTACTGGACGCTCGGGCAGGACACTGTGCTCCAGGACACACGGACCAGGGTGGCATTTTGGTTAGCACGTGTCTGGATCGTTACTGAGGCTGGAGGACATGGAGCTTCATGGGGGAAGAAGAGGAAAGAGGGTAAGAAACAAGGCAAAGAGCTTTTTAATATTTGTAACATGATTCAATATTTAAAAAAATATTAATAAAAAATCATGTTTTTGGAGTGAACGTGACTATTTGTCATTGTGAACACACTCAATCACGCCACATTGAAATTTGAACATTTAACCCATCACATTTATTCATGTGGAGCAGCAGGCAGCTAACAACAGCGCCCATGGAGCAGTGTAGTATGATGGTTATCTTGCTTGTTAAAGGTTACCTCAGCGGTGCCTGGGCTGGGATTTGAACCTGCGACGTTCTGATAACCAATAGGTCATCACTGCCCTAAATGATCAGTGCTGAACATATACTAACCACAGTGTGGTGTCAAATTTGGCAAACTTATGTGAATAACCTTTCAAAATAAATAAAAAAACTGTTGCAACAGCAGATGTGCCCTGAATACTACATAGAAACTATTAGGGGTGTGACGATTAATTGATTAATCGATTAATCGAACAAACAGTGTTCT
Source organism: Lepidarchus adonis (assembly GCA_037576955.1). Lineage (NCBI taxonomy): Eukaryota > Metazoa > Chordata > Actinopteri > Characiformes > Lepidarchidae > Lepidarchus > Lepidarchus adonis. Next base: position 2,537,404 of record JBBIGC010000131.1, on the reverse strand, counting down.
GATGTACCGATCTGACACATGAAAATCAATTTGTTTTCATGCCACAAATGTACAGCCATTCCACTGTTCAGAAAATAGTCTACAAGTGGAGGACTTCCAAACTGCCAACTGCCAACATGCCCACAAGATGCTAAAAGAAGTCTCCAAAACCCCTAAAATGTCATCATGGAACCTACAGCAGACTCTTACTACTGTTGCTGTGAAAATGATAGAGAAAGACCAGGACTGCTGGAATAATGTTCTTTGGACAGATGAGTCAACAACTGAGTTATCTGGACACCAGAACAGAGGACATGTCTGGTGTAAATACAGCATTCCAGGAACAGAACCTCATACCAACTGTGAAGCATGGCGGTGGAAGTGTCATGGTTAAGGGATGCTTTGCTGCAGCAGTGTATCAGAGGATGCTTAAGGAACATGTGAGATCATCTACTGTATAAGAACATTAAAGCTGTAGTGGAACTGGACCCTGCAACAATTATCCAAAACATACCAGTAAATCCACCATTTACTGAAGACTGAAAACTAAGAAACGGAAAGTCGGAGACAAAGCCCAGATCTTAATCTCATTGAGATGCTGTGGGGTGACCTGAAATGGGCTGTAGATGCAAGAAAACCCTCAAACATCTCACAGCTTAAACTTTCTTCATACTAATGTCAGGGATGGTAGCTGTTACAAGAACTGTCTCATTGTGGTTATTTCAGCCAAAGGGGGTAACACCAGCTATTAGGGGGGTAGGGTGTCCTAATGTCCTCAGTTAGAATACACATTTTTGTTGATGTATTTTTTGTTTTATGAATAAAATATGGTTAATTTTGTTGTTTACCTGCAATTACATTACTCACTGTTCCAGAGAGAAATAAAAACAAGATTAGAAATCGTTATGTGAACATTTCTTAATAAAGAATGGAATATTTAATGGGGTGTCCTAACTTTTTCACATGACTGTATGTTTAAATGTTCACAATGACCTTTTAACCCTAAGTCTTATGCACACAATTGAGAATGTATTATTGTCTTGTTACCCGCTCCTGTCTGCAGCAGCTGGCCTGTGGAGCTGTTACAGGTTCCATCTGAGGCCTCCACACTGAAGTTGTACATTGTCCCGCACTGCAGCCCCCCCACGTGACAGGTAGTGCCTGTGGTGTTGCAGTACAGCACACTCCCTAGAGTCGTCTGAGCGATGCCGTAGTACTTCACAGAGCCCTGACTGGGGCTCCAGGAGAGCGTAGCCAAGCCGGTCTCACACTGCACAGAAACAGCCAGGCCTTGTGGACCACATGGAGCTGAGGAGAAGACATGCTGGTGTTAGAGGAGCATGAGGGCGGATAAACAGATGATTGATTATAACAGCAATGCTGGATTACGTGAGCAACAATGACGATTTTACACTAAGGATTAAAAATTAGCTGTAATTAGTCAAACTGTAGCGTTTAATGTCTACTTTAATGTAGCACTGTTCTCTTTGAATTTATCTGTATATTCTAACATAAACTGCCATAATACCACATATCAAAATTCTTCTGGACCAGATCCGACTCCCTCTGTCCTGAATACCATGAAGAATGATGGCACAGTGTCGGCCCACATACAGTTTTCCAGATTTGAGCCCAGAGCCCACAGCTCAGTCCGAATCGAGCCAAATGTGCTCACTATTCTTACACATACAATTCTAATCTGTCTTTATATGTGTGTGTGTGTGTGTGTGTGTGTGTGTGTGATAGAGAGAGAGAGAGAGAGAGAGAGAGAGAGAGAGAGAGAGAGA
>JBBIGC010000131.1:2513969-2535538 GCA_037576955.1 Lepidarchus adonis | reverse complement strand
TCTTTCTTTCTTTCTTTCTTTCTTTCTTTCTTTCTTTCTTTCTTTCTTTCTTTCTTTCTTTCTTTCTTTCTTTGCATTCAGCTCCTCATCTTCTCTGCCCCAGTGAGTTTATTCTCCACCAACATTTTATCATGTGCACAGTACTGAATAGAATACTATTAGAATAGAATTTACCTAAACTTATCTAAACCTCATGTATAATAAACATGTTTTAAAAGCTTTTTTATATTGTCATTTTCAAATCTATATAAATGCAGATGTGATTAAAGGAGAAAAGGATAAAATTACATTTTAGATGCTGCTTACAGGTGAGTTTTTGGAACTGGCCCGTGGGCACCTCGTGGGCACCTCAGTCTCTTTAAAAAATAAATTTAAATACTCAAGTAAATGTACTTAATTACTGTCCATCCTGCTTATATTGTTATCCTTGAGGTACCCAGAAGTGGGGGGGATCATGTGCTATGAGATATGTCCAAAAATCTGATTAGTTTTATTTTTATTATTTTATTCATACTTTATTTTTTATTGTTGATGTTATTAATTCTTAGCTATAATATTATTATAATGTGTGAAAATACAAAATAAATTAATGTACTATTATAATACTACTAATAAAAGTATTAATTTATACTATTATTAATTATACTAAATCTCTGGACAGTCTTGACAAACATGCTCATGCTCCCTGGAGGCCTTGTGGCTCAAACACTGAATTTTGGGGAGTATATTGTTTTATGTAGTACACTATGAACGGCATTAAAGAATATTGGAATTCAGTCCCCACAATGCACAGGGCACGCACGCGCTGACGTTATGGATGACGTAGTGACGTATTTGGCACGAGCTGCCAAAAAACCCCCAACACAACAGGAGTCAAGATGGCAACCGGGGCAGAGCACGGGCTGAAAAAAGTAGTTTGGCAAAGTAAGTGCGTTAGGCTATTTTGCCGCATGATACAAGCCTCGAAACTTTGCTGCGAGGTAGAACGGTCCACGGGCTTTTAACGTCCCGCTGGAAGCGCAGAGCATAGTTAGCGTAATATCAACAGTAGTCGGCTCTCCTGAGCACCTCCCTTCCTGTTAGAATATAAAACATCACATTCTTTTAAACTTTCACTGGGATTTAATGTGTACTTTCTCAAAACAGGTGTCTTCTTACCGAACCTGCCCGTTTTTTCACTCTCTCAAGCTTTACCAAGCTAGCTGCAGTTAGCCACATGCTAATGCTTCATTTGTTTACAAGTTTGTTTACTCAATTCCCACAATCGTAACTGTGACTTAAAGTGGTTCACCAGCTAAATGAGACAGTTAAACGTTTCCCGTCCGATTTAAACCTATATATTTAAGTTACTTATCCCTAGTTTGGTTAGTGGTAAGTCTGTTAACACCCTTCCTGTTGGTCAAGGATAGCTGGCGGCTGTCTCACTGGGTCTTTGACCACTCGTACTATGGAAAGGAATGGAGATTTTTCCTCTCACTCGAGCCTAAACTGGTTCAAACTGTTAATAATAAATGAGGCAATGTGAACAAAGTCCCAGAAGTGGCTTTCAAGAAAGCTTGGACATCTCTTACTTTGTGGTAGACACATCAGTAGACATGTTTCAATCCATTTCAAATATTGCAGTATATACTAATGCAAAAAATGTGAAAATCTACATTGGTGAAATTTGACAAAGTGCCATGTAGAATAAGCAATCTATAAATTATGGAATTTGATGTAACTGCATTGCAATTCAACAGGCCAGTCCAGCAAATTCATGTCCTACATCACCCTCCTGCCTTCCAGCTCTATGCTCATTAGCAAACTATAAAATGAACACACTCATTTCTAATTCATATTTCATTTTAAATATTGTGGGAATGTTCAGTTTTGAGCTCAGTATCACGAATCAATTCAAATCACAGTATCATTACAGCCTGCAGAGTAAGGACGCGTTTGTTTTTCCCACTTGATAAATACATTTTGAGCATGTCAAACTGTGAGCATCTGTTGTACTGAGTTGGTTGTTTCATTATACCCCATGTATTCAGTTACTGTTATTTTTCATTTATACTGTTTTGTAATATGCTTATATCAACCAATCTACTCATTTTTTGTGTGATTACACAGAAATCAAGGACACCATTATAGCAGACTGCAGAAAATCAGAAGTATGGAAGGTAGGTGCTTTTAGTTTTTAGTAGACTTTGTCCTAACAGGGTTGCCCACACCTTTTTTAGCTTGTTAGCTACTTTTAAAATGATCAAGTTAAAATTATCTACCAACTATAAAAATGCATAATAATTATATATATATATATATATATATTTAAAATATATATTGTTTATTAATTGTATAGCAGAATGAACATATATGGCTCAATTGACATTGACTAGATTTTGATTATATTGGGTTTCCTTAGATAATGATGCTGGACAACTTCACCACACGGCTCCTGTCATCATGCTGCAAAATGTCTGACCTGATGGCGGAAGGGATCACAAGTAAGTATGGGAAGAGAAAACGTATAGTTGCTTGTTGGGAAGGGCTGGAATACATGGCCAAATTACTATGATGACAAAGCTTAGTTAAGGACCAGCATATGTTATTTTTGACCAAAGCCTCATTTACATATTGCTGTCTTCTGCAACATTGCACGGGCTAAGATCATGTTAATGGTTAACCAGTGATCTATAGTGCGTCACTACATGTTTGATTTCCTATATCATGTGTCTTACTAATAGAGCCTATGCTACACCGTTATTCTTCAGTCGTTTGTCTTCACAATAAAGTAAGAGATACTCTGTACTCAAATGCAGAGGTAGCACAGAGATTGCACATGTAATGTTTTGGGATTTGATACTTGAAATCTTTTGGTCCCTTTCAGAAATAAATTAAAGTTCCTTCTGTCAAATCTGAAGAGCTCATTTAAATTTGCATGAGACAGTATATTTCTGTGATCCCTGCATCTCTGGTTCTGATCTCTGGTATTCACAAAGCAGTCTTCATTTACACTTGCCGTCCAACCCTTCGGTCACAAAACCACTTCTCTAACCCTTAGGCTGATCAATGTCTTTATGTGAGAATGAAGCAGATGTACTGGTGTTAATGGCTTAGTAAATATGTTATGTAAAATTCCTTCACTTCTGTCCGGTTTGCAGTTGTGGAAGACCTGTTCAAAAGCCGGGAGCCAGTCCTGGAGATGAAGGCTGTGTATTTTATGTCTCCTACCACAAAGGTCAGAAAATAGTGTTGGTTGTTGAACATAATAATTAATTCTCAGTGTCATACCAGTAATAAATAATTTACCTCCTCTTGGTCCTTTTGTTTTGTCCTGACAGTGTGTCGATGCTTTCATCAGTGATTTTAAGCTCAAACCCAAGTACAAAGCAGCATACGTCTACTTTACCGACTGTAAGTGCTTCTGTTCTTGCTTGACTACTGAGAAATCCAGACTACTGTACTTGTTTTGCCTTCTTTTATGAAGTAACAGAGGTTTAAACTGCTCAGACATGGGTGTTTGCATATCTTTGCCCCTCAGACTGTCCAGATGACCTGTTCAGCAAAATGAAACTATTCTGTGGGAAGCACATCAAAGTGTGTAAAGAGATCAACATATCCTTTCTTCCTTTAGAGGCACAAGTAAGTGCTTCCCTTTTCTGTGCATTAATAACATCAGATGGGACCAGAAAACAAATGTAATGGTGCTTGACTGTCATATTTTCTAAATATGTTTAAATTTCAAGCAAATTCTTTTAAAAAAAAGTTTATTTTTGCAAAGGAAATGAGTGTATAAAACTGCAGTAAACAGAATCACATGGTTCATGACTCTGAGTGGAAAAGTTGTCTGTGTAGAGTAATAACACAGTTCCGCATTCACTGAGTGTTGAGTCTAAAAACAGTATTTTTTATTGGAAAGAGAAGAAGATTAAATGTTACTTTTTCCAACCCTTGTCGGAAATGACTGCTGTACTTGTGTTCAGATGAACCATGTAATTGTAAATGGCCTGAGGCTGCTACAAACATGAGAAGTGGTGGAGATATTTGCTGTGTACTGAAATGATTTATCTGCATATGCTTTTACAATGAAGCTTCCCAGATACCACTTCTCTTTAGGAGTGCTTTTCCTTTTTTCACTGCTTAAAAGAAAGATTGCATTTGATAAGTGGTCATTGATAAGATTGGCGTGTATGTGTATATATTTGTACGTTTGTGTGTGTAGGTGTTCACCTGTGACAATCCAGAGGCCTTCAAGAGCATCTACAGTCCTCAGACTCTTAACCGAGGCCAAACTCTGGAGACCCTGGCTGATCAAATAGTCACTCTGTGTGCCACTCTGGACGAGTACCCTGGAGTTAGATACAAAAAGTGAGTGAGCACATGTAGTTTTTTGCTGGATGGACATGCACATGATTCAGATGCACATTCTAGGCTTGGGTGATTTGAATATTGTTACCTTGATAGCATGACTGCTGCAACTTTGAGACCCGTGGTTGGCATCCTCATATTTTATTTATGTCCATTAAGATATTTAGGAGACATTTAGCTAGGGCATGTGGATATTTAAGGAAAACCTGAACTATGACTGGGCTCTAATCGCAAGCTCATGTCTTTTAAAGTTGCCAGGAAGAGTCCCTTTTGTGTTTGCCTCTCTCACTATTGCACATTTCTTGCACATATTGCACCACCCCTGTGAATGAATTGTATGTAAATTAAGCGTAACTTAAATGTAGATTATTAAATGTAGCTTTCCCACTGTTTGCATACACATTTAAAATCATTCCAATAAAATGAGTAATTAATTTAAACAATATTTTAATGCAGATTGATGTCTACTAGAGTTGCTACAATGATCATACTGGTGTGATTGGATGTGTAAGTGGTATATCAGGCATTTATGAAGTGCCTTGTTTGAGAACTCAATATATCAAGGCATTTATTGTTTCATAGTCATTTATAGGCCACATTCCCCAGTCCTAAATCAATTAACCTATTTCTCCTTGTTACTTTTATGTCCCTCCATAATTAGTATAGTTCATCTTATGTCATTAAATGTAACATCACACAAAAACAATGTAACATCAGACAAAATATTGTTTATCCACAATCTGTAATCAAAATGTAATGTTGCCTCTAAAATAAACTAGTCTACTGAGATATTTAAGAACATTCTAATTAATGTAGGGTCACAAAACACGTTAGGCCCTGTGACCCCATTATAGACTGATTCAATGTAATCTCCAAAACCATCATGCCAGAGCCTCCCTTTCCAAACAAAACGTCACGTTACCTACTATGTGGCACCTAACAATTGTGACATCAACAGCTGCCTGAAACTGGTTTAATTAATTCGATCTGAATAGTGTAAAACCTCTAATGACCATCAGTTAGTGTGCTCAGAGACCTTCAATGCAAACTGAAATTCTGTGCTCCACACTTATATCCCCCTAACCTTCTCTTTTGGAGATCCCCCCCCCCCATTGGAGAATCTGTACTTTGTAATTTTCTTTCTTTCTTAAACAAAACCTTTGAAAATTAGTTTGGTGACCTGTCATCTCCTCAAAGAACATCGACAGCATTCTGTGCAGTCATATCTGTGTATGATATTAATCAATTATTGAATATTCATGCATTTAACCCTTTTTTTTTTATAAAACTGTCATGTTAGTGTTGGTGTGCATTGAGTACATTAGGTGATTTGCCCTCTTAAGTGTTTTTTTGTTGTTGCAGAGATTCAACATTGGATTATGCTAAACTGCTGGCTGAGCTGGTTGACAACAAACTAGCCCGACATTATGAGCTGGATGACAATGGCAAGAAAAAGGTGAGTGCTCTCTTTCTCTTTATTTCTCCAACTCACCTCATCCCGCCCACTTTCTGTATACATAACAAATATTACCTGTGGTCTGAGAAATCCAGCAAAGCCTGTTGAATCAGTTAACAATATTTAATATTTTGTGTTTATTATCTGTTTCATATTTCATTTATAGTGTTCAGTAATATTATCCATAGCTGTTATGCTAATATTGTAAATACATACTGAGCTCCTCTCTTACATTACCTTACAAGAACTTCTGTGACCTCTGATGTTTAGGAAAAGACACAGGCTCAGCTAGTTATTGTTGACCGTGGCTTTGACCCTGTGACTCCAATACTACATGAGCTGACCTACCAGGCCATGGCTTACGACCTCATCCCCATCAAGAATGACACTTACAAGTAAATTCATACATTATTTACAAATTTTTTTATAACTTCTACTAACACCACTTTCAAAATGTCTCTACACACTGATATGGTGATATGAGCTGTGATTTATTTGTCAGGTATAAAGGAAAGGACGGTTCAGAGAAAGAAGCTTTGCTGAATGAAAGTGATGAGCTGTGGATCAAACTACGGCATCTGCACATTGCTGAGGTCACTGAGTAAGTAACTAACCTATTGCTGTCCAACATAAAGTAAAATGCAGGGGGGATACAGTTGGGCTGTACGATATGGACTAAATATCAGTATTGCATTTCTACTGCTGCATGTTGCAATGTTTTTCAATATTTGAAAGGGTTCGTATCACATTTAAACATTTAAAAACATTTCACAATGTCTCTACCCATACGGCCTATATGAGCTTTAAAAATCCCCATTTTCAAATGTTCATATCTGTAATATCACACAACTGACACATTTACTGTTGTGCCCATAAGTTTACACACCCTGACAGAATTGCCATTTTTCAGTTAATATGAATGATAACACAAAAAAAATCTTTCACTCAAGGTTACTGGTTGGCTGAAGCAATTTCTTTTTAAAATCATAATCACAACACAATATGATAAAGTTTACATACCCCAGTTCTTATTACTGTGTATTGCTCCCTTTAATATCAGTGACAGCTTGAAGTCTTTTATGGTGGTTGTGGAGGCTCTTTATCTTCTCAGACAGTAAAGCTGACCATTTTAGCTGCAAAAAGCCTACTATTCCTGTAAAGTCTTGGGCTGTCTTCCATGAACTGCATATTTGAGGATCTCCCAAGAGTGGCCCAATAATGCTGGGGTCAGGAGACTGAGATGGCCACTCCAGAACCTTCACTTTAGTTTTCTGTAGCCAATGACAGGTTGATTTGGCCTTGTGTTTTGCATAATTTTTTATGTTGAAATGTCCAAGTACGTCCCATGTACAGCTTCCGGGCTGACGAGTGCAAGTTTTTCTCCAGTATTTTTTGATAACCTACTGCATTCATATTGCCATCAATTCTGACAAATTTCTTGTGCCTTTGTAGCTCACACATCCCTAAAACATCAGCCATCCACCACCGTGTTTCACAGTAGGAATGGTGTATCTTTCATCATAGGCTTATCCAAATGTAGCGTTTATGGTTGTGGCCAAAAAGTTCAATTTTAGTCTTATCAATCCAAATGACTTTGTGCCAGAAAGTTTGAGGCTTGTCTCTGTGCTGTTAGACATATTGTAAGTGGGATACGTTGTAGCGTTTGTGTAGTAATGGCTTTCTTCTGGCAACTCAGCCATGCAGCCCATCTTTCTTCATGTGCCTCCTTATTGTGCATCTTGAAACAGCCACACCCTATTTTTTAAGAGAGTTCTTTATGTCAAGTTATTTGTGTTTGCATCCTGAACAATTTTCCTGGCATTTGTGACTGAAATTTTAGTTTGTCTTCCTGACCGTGGTTTGGTTTCAACAGAACCCCTGATTTTCCACTTCTTAATTAGTTTGAACACTGCTGATTGGCATTCTCAATTCCTTTGATATTTTCTTATATCCCTATATAGAGTTCAACTACCTTTTCCCACAGATCCTTTGATAATTCTTTTGCTTTCCCCATGCATTAGAATTCAAAAAACATCTGTGCCGCACTGGATGAAGAATGCAAGGGTCTGTCAGAAGTCCAGAAACTCATTGACCTTTTATACTCACCCACTAATTACAAGCACACATCACTGGTGAAGATCGTTCCTTAAATAGCCATTCAAACCTGTTTGTGTCAAGTTGTGTGCATGTTATCAGACCAAATCACCAGGGTATGTAAACTTCTGAAAAGGGTCATTTGGGCAATTTCTGTTGTCATTATGATTTCAAAAGGGTAAACACAGTTGTTTGACAATAAATGGCTTCAGCCAAACACCAACCATGAGTGAAAGAAAAGTTTGTAATAGTGTTATTATTCATATTCTCTGACAAATGGCCAAGAAATCTTCAATTCTGTCAGGGCATCTTAAATTATGTCTTTAAGGACCTTGCTTTGTGTCCACTGGTGTGCAGTTATGTTGGAACAGGAAGGTGCCATCCCTAAACTGTTTCCACCAAATTAGGAGCATGAAATTGTCCAACATCTCTTGGTATTCTGTAGCATTCAGAGTCCCTTTCACTGGGACTAAGGGGCCAAACCCACACCATAATCCCCCCTCCTCCAAACTTTACACTTGGTACAATGCAGTCAGACAAGTACGGTTCTCCAGGCAACTGCCAAACCTAGACTTGTCCATCAGATTGCCAGATGGAAACGTGTAATTGGTCACTCCAGAGAACGTGTCTCCACTGCTCTAGAATCCAGTGGTGGCGCTTTACACAACTGCAACCGAAGCTTTGCAATGCACTTGGTGATGTATGGCTTGGATGCAGCTGCTTGGCCATGGAAACCCATTCCATGAAGCTCTCGACGCACTGTTTTTGAGTTAATCTGAAGGCCACAAGAAGTTTGAAGGACTGCAGTGATTGACTGCAGAAAGTGGGAGACTTCAGCTTACGCTGACCCCGTCATTTTACACGGCTGAGTTGCTGTCGTTCCCAATCGCTTTCACTTTGTTATAACACCACTGACAATCGACTGTGGAATATTTAGTAGTGAGGAAATTTTTACCACTGGACTTGTTGCACAGGTGGCATCTTATTACAGGACCATGCTGGAATTCACTGAGCTCCTGAGAGCGACCTATTCTTTCACTAATGTTTGTAGAATCAGTCTGCTGCCTAGGTGCTTAAAATTATATACCTGCGGCCATGGAAGTGATTTGGAACCTGAATTTAATTATTTTGATGGGTGAGTGAATACTTTTGGCAATAAAGTGTATATCTCCTTTTTAAAAAAAAAAACACTTTTGCCCCGTCCCTTCACAAAAGTTTGCTTATTGCAATCTTCTGCAATATCAGTATTGCAGAGATCGATATTGCAATAAAGATGTACAGAACTATATATTGCATAGGTGTCAAACTCTGGCCTGCAGTGTAATTTATTTGGCCCGCGAGACAATACCACATCACTACTATAGCTGGCCCGCCGGTATTTTAGTCAGTGCATGTATCGCTAATACTACTGCAGAGTGCAGTACAACACAATAACTACAAACCCCAGAATGCTCTGCGTGTCGATCAGGACAGGACCCATAAACCTCTCCTTTGTTGACTCCTCTGTTGCCATAGCAACCTTATTGATTTTGCATGTGTGCAATGTTAAGTTATATTTTGCATATTATTAAGCTTTGCTTGTTCCATATTCAATATTTAAGCAAAACTTGTTTTGGTTTATATTAAAAGGTTCATTGTTATATCTGCGTAAAGATTTTTTCAATAAATATCAGTGTTGGCCCTTGACTTTGTCCAAGGTTTAAATTTTGGCCCACTGTGTATTTGAGTTTGACACCCCTGATATATTGTGTAGACCCAATGCCCAGCTTTAAACACAAGAGTGACCACTTCTGGTCTTGGAGGGTCAGGATCAAGCTTAGCTTCTTGTTCCCCTTCTCTGAGTAAAGAAACTGATAATCTGTGCTAGACACCAGTCGTACCAAGAACTGAGGGGGGTTCTGTATGTCTACACTTCGGTTCTCCACTCTAATAACTCCAACACATTTTTATTGTGTATTTTATATTCTTATTTATTTATATTCTATTGTGCTTGCTGAAAAACTGACCTTAAGATTAGTTGTGATCAATGGGTGAATACTACAGTTAATAGCAGAATACAGACTAACAATGCTCATTTTAATTGGTTTTCAATTGCAGGCAAATCCCTAAACTGGTGAAAGAGATTTCTGCTAACAAGAAGCAAACAGATGGGAAGGTGTGACCATGGCCCTTTTCTCTCTCTCCTCACTTGGAATAATACCAGCATTCTAGTTCAGTTTTAAATGTACTGTGTCCTATTTTTCTCTTTGGTATTTCATTGTGTGGTTTCATTTGTCCCGAATGGCAGATCTCAATAGGAGGCTTAAAGCAGCTCATGAAGCAGATGCCCGCTTTCCGTAAACAGGTGGCTCAGGTATGTATCACTTGACGCCCTACACTGCCTCCCATCCTGCCTCGAAGGTGTTGATGCTTCTCACTGGAAAGATCCATTTGCTGCGCAGATCTAATCTAATGCCACATTATCCTGCCCTCTAGTGATTTCTCTTTTTCTCTGTCTAATAATACATGATTAAATGGCTGCAACAAAGGAAAGTATGTAAGAATCATTACAGTATGTTAACTGATACAGTTTCCATTCTTGACGTTATTGGAAGTAGGGATGAATATTACCCCGATCGGCCATAACATTAAACCACCTGCCAAATATTGTGCTGCTCTCCTTCGTGCTGCAAGAAGAGCTCTAACTTGTCAAGGTATGGACTCCACAAGACCTTCTGAAGGTGTGGTGCTGTGGTATCAGGCACCAAGATGGTAGAAGCAGGTCCTTTCTGCTGTAATAATCACTGTCATATTTGGAATACTGCTGCCAAGAAGGGGTGTGCTTGGTCTGCAGCAGTGTTTAGGTAGATGGTACATGTCAAATTAACATACCGATAAATTCCATGACCCACTAGAACCTCGCTTTCGCTGGCTTGCCTTCTTCCCATAGTGCATCCTGGTGCCACCTCTTATTCAGGAAGATGAAGCACATGCTGTAAACTAAAACAATTAATCAGACCTGGCCTCTTTCTTTTATTGCTCCATTGTCCAGTGTCATTGCAGACATTTTTCACAGTGGACATGGATCAGCTCTCTGATGTGGCCCTTGTGATGCACTGGGCTCTGATGCTTTTCTGTCATAGTTAGCATCAGCTTTTATGCAGTTTGTCCTCTGTGGGATCAAATGATACAGGTTAGCCTTCACTCCCCATACACATCACAGAGCCTTGGGTGTCTCTTTCCTTGGAGGTAAAAACCACTGGCCATTGGGAACCCACGACTTTGACCCCGTCATCTTGCCATTTTCTCTGCTTTCAACATATAAACTCTTAAGAATCGACTGTCCCCTTTCTGCCTGAATCTACCCCATCCTTTGACAGATGCCACTGTAATGAGGTAGTATGGGTTAACACTTTAATCCCTGAGGGAAACTTAACTGAACAGTAAGAGATAAAAGTGCAAAAAAGTATTTGGCAGCCACTTTAGTCCCATTTAAAGATGAGGGAGTTCTGAAATGTTCATCATAGGTATGCTTCAATTGTGAGAGACAAAATGAATCTACAATAGGCAACAGCTTGGTGAGAAGAAAATTTGAATAAATACAAGATGACACTCTGACAATCTCCCTTGACCTGGGGCTCCATGCAAGATCTCACCTCGTGGGGTACAAATAATCAACAGCGAGGAAACAACCCAGAACTACACAGGGGGAACTGGTCAATGACCTGAAGACAGCTGGGTCCACACTAACAAAGGTTACTATTAGTGTAACACTACGTCGTCATGGATTAAAATCCTGCTTAAGGCAGCACATGTCCAGACCTGTCTAAAGTTTGCCAGAGACCATCTGGATGATCCAGAGGAGGATTGGGAGAATGTCATGTGTTAAGACCAAAAAGGAAACTCTTTGGTATAAATGCCACTTGCCATGTTTGGAGGGGGCAGAATGTTGAGTTGCATCCCAAGAACACCATACTCACTGTGAAGCATAGGGGTGTAAACATTGTGCTTTGGGGCTGCCTTTCTGCAAAGGGGACAAGATGACTGATCCATATTAAGGAAAGGATGAATGGGGCCAGGTATCGTGAGATCATTGAAGATGAAACATGGCTGGATCTTCCAGTATGACCATGATCCCAAACACACCACCTGGGCAATAGAGAATCTGTGGAGGGAGTTGAGAATGGACCAAAATACCAGCTACAGTGCAAACCTGGTAAAGACCTACAGGAAACGTTTGACCAACCAAAGTTACATTACAAAGTATTGAAGTGAACTTTTGTTATTGACCAAATACTTATTTTCTGCACCATAATACAAATAAATTCTTTAAAGATCATACAATGAGATTTTTGGGATTTTTACATTCTGTCTCTCACAGTTGAAGTGAACATATGATGAACATTACAGACTCTCATCTTTTAAAGTGGGACAACTTGCAGAATCAGTGGCTGCCAGATGCTTTTTTACCCCACTGTAGCTAATTTTCTGTCAGCTTAAGGTGTGATTATCTCCTGTTTTTAATAACTAAAGAAATTATGTCATTTTATTTTTAGCAGTTATTTGGTGTTTTCTTTCCGCTTCTCTTAAATATTTATTTATGCAAACATGAAATTAACATTATATTTGTTGGTAAATTGTATATATCCTAGGTTGTTTACAAACCTCAACAATTGCATATAGTTTATTGTATAATGTGTAATACTGTGTTTATGAACACATTAGATTCTGTTGTTTAGGTTTTACTCCATTTCTTTCCTCAGAAAACAGTCCATCTATCACTAGCAGAAGACTGCATGAACAAATTTCAGAGCTCAGTGGAGAAGCTGTGCAAAGCAGAACAGGTACTGGGACATAGAGGTTTATCAGATAAGTAGGAAACAATTTTGCTTTGTTAATAATGACTGGAAATCATAGTGATAAAGGATAGAACTAATAATTGTCTGCATTCTGCATTTATATCTGTACATGCAGGACCTTGCTGTTGGCTCTGATGTTGAGGGCCAGAAGGTGAAGGACCCCATGAGGACACTGCTTCCTGTCCTTCTGAACCAACACTCCACCCATGATAAAATCAGAGCAGTGCTGCTTTACATCTTTAGCCTCAATGGTGAGACCTAGCATCCACTAGGCGAGGGGGAAAAAATAAATCCATATTGATATTTTGGGTCTAAAAACATGTTGATAGTAACATGCTTTCTGTTGGCGAGTTGGATCCTATTAGTTTATTATTAGCCTTTTATTAGCAGGTGTTGTTCAGACAGGTTTTCCATTTATTGTTTTACTAAAGGAGTCTAGTAAAGACAATTTAATGTCAGTTAAAATCTTTGAATGTCCATGTTTAAACTTAATTCACTACCATTAGCTTAGTGCTAAAATTACAGGCTAAGTTCTATTACCAACCAAATTAAAATTAGTGTTGTCCTTGGTAAAAAGGTTAAAAACGCTCTGAACTGTATGCAGCAGTTACGACCATGGGAACACCCCCTACTCCACCCTTTCCATTGAAATGGCTTTTGGTACGTCCCATGCACAGCTTCCAGGTTGACAGTATTTTATGATATCCTACTTCATTCATCTTTACAGCAATTCTGACCAAAATTCCTATGCATTCCCAAAATATCAGTGATCCACCACCGTGTTTCACAGTAGGAATGGTGTATCTTTCATCATAGGCCTTGTTGACTGCTCTCCAAATGTAGCGTTTATGATTTTTCTCTGTGCTGTTTGGCATATTGTAAGTGGGATACTTTGTGGCATTTGTGTAGTAATGGCTGTCTTCTGGCAACTTGACCAAGCAGCTCATCTTTCTTCAAGTGACACAGCCACACCACATTTTTTCAAGGAGTCCTGTATTTCCCTTGAAGTTGTTTGTGGGTTTTTCTTTGCATCCCGAACCATATTCCTGGCTCTGAACACTTTGAACACTGCTGATTGGCATTCTCAGTTCCTTTGATGTTTTCTTATATCCCTTTCCTGTTTTATAGAGTTCATTTCCCACAGATCATTTGACAATTCTTTTACTTTCCCCATGACTTAGAATAAAAAAAAACGTAAGTACAGTACTGGACTAAAGATATAAGGGTCTGTCAGGAGTCCTGAAACTCATTGACCTTTTATACACGCCCACTAATTACAAGCAAACAGATCACAGGTGAAGATGGTTCCTTTAATAGCCATTCAAACCTGTTTGTGTCAAGTTGTGTGCATGTTATCAGGCCAAATCACCAGGGTATTTAAACTTTTGATCAGGGTCATTTGGGTGGTTTCTGTTGTCATTATGAGTAAGTATTTTCAGACCTGAATAATGCACAAAAATCAAGGTTACATTTTCAATCACTCAGTACTTTTGAAAAAAATTCAGACATTACATTTCTGAAATTGTGTGCCCCTTTTTTAAATTCGATTTTTCTGTTTGCTTTGAGCAGGGACGACTGAAGAAAACCTGACTAAACTAATCCAGCATGTGAAGATTGAGGGAGAGAGTGAGTACATTACAAACTGGAAAGAACTGGGCGTTCCCATCATTTCCACCGTGAGTCAGAATCAATCTGTCTTGTCTGTTTCTCCTTGTCCCACTTTCTTTTTCTTCCTTTTTCTTTAGCAATCTGTAATAATGACTGTTGTTGGAACATTTGTATCTGACTATCCAGTGGTAATAAATAAAATACCATTTGTATGTCTATTTGTTTTCCAGGCAAGTTTTTTCTCATCCAAAAAGCCCCTTCGGCGAGATCGCTCCCAGGAAGAGACGTACAACCTCTCACGATGGACACCCATCATCAAAGATGTGATGGAGGTGAGCTAGTGTCTGTGCACCTTTTTTTTAAAACATGCAGGGCAGCACCGTAGTGTATCAGCTTTATAATTAGCTGATAATTATATCTCTGTTTATGAAACCATTTACCCTTTATTGAGAAAATAAATTGGAAATGATCATTGGTAAGTTGGTATGGGTCCTGTAATATTTTGTGCAATATTTTGTTTGATAAACGGATAATTGCAGTATTAGTGTTGATGGGCTTCCTTACATAAATGAACCTCTAACCAATCACTGACCACATTACATGCATGTTTACCATAAACATATGCAACATATTATCTTTTGCCACTTGTAACATCACAAATTTTCATGAAATCTAAATGTAATTCATACATTGAGACAATCCATCAAACAAATCTGCCTGTTTTTCACAGTGTTGCCTGTTTTCTGTGTGTTTTGAATAAAGCAATAAATGCTCCTTATTAAACTCATCAGACATGTCATTTGCCTTAAGAAACAACCGTAAACCGGCTACTTTGTGATTAAAAAGACATAATGAGAATATTGTTCTTGCTTGAAATCCCATCAGGAAGTGTGATTGGCCGTTACTGTTTGTAGTGCCATGGCCTGGCTTCTTTTCAAAATAAGTTGGTGACACATGAAGCTGAAGGAATGTTGTAAAAAAGGCTTATTTGTCAGACACCACAGATCTCCATAAGTAGGTCAATGTGTGCTTTAACTCTGCATCTATAGGAAATTAATGGGATTGGATATTCACATGCAGTTCCGAATGGAGTGTGAGCACATCATACAGCTATTGTGTTCCATATCTCACAGTTTTTGTATCTGGACAAACAATGTGTTCTCTATAGGTGGGGTGGGACGTTTCACACACGGGTAAACTTGCACCTCAAATTACAAGCACGCAAAGTCAGAAACTATTATTATTTCTTTTAAAAGACTGAATTAATTTCTAATAGTTTGTGAATAGTTTGCTTTTATTTTTTTTACTTTAGTTTTATTTAAATTTGTTGTAGAACTGAAAAGGTAGAACTGTTGTTTCTTTTCTTTTTGAATGGCAGGATGTGGTTGAAAATAAGCTGGACACGAGAGAATGGCCACACCAGTCTGAGTGTCCTTCTGCATGGAATGGATCACGAGCTGTGAGGTAGGGCAGGCATAACCTTATCACTGTCCATTTTGGCAGCTCCACTAACCAAGTAGGTACACTTTGTACTAACCCCATTTCCAAAAAAGTTGACTGACAAAAGCGCAAAGAAAAGATTTTCAATAGTTTTCCAGACCAACAGTTTTATTTAGTCAAATTTAGAATTTTATAGCTACAATACAGTCAACAAATGTTGGGCATGTTTACTGTTCCATCACCTTTTTTTTTATATCATTTTAAAAGAATTAAAATTTAATCATTTAATTGTAGCAGTGTGCTTAGAAATTTTGTCCAATCTTGCTTGGTATGAGACTTTAACTGCTCAACAGTCTTGTGGCCTCGTCCGAGTCTCCTTTTCATGATTCAACTTACGTTTGCAATGAGAGATGGATTTTGATTGGATAATTTTATTAATTTTTTCATTGCATTTTGGTACACTATGCAGCATGAGTTACTGAAAACTACCAAGTGCACCTGGATGATCTGCAGATGATAAATTGGACGGCTTGACGGTGTAGAAGCCCAGTATTTTTAATAACATTTATTCATTTTGTCAAAACAAACGTTAATTGATGCAGTGAGCTATGTTCATACTCTGAAATAATTGCAGTTCAAGAGGAAAGATGAGCAAAGTTCACTAGATGAGATGCACACTGTGGTTTGAAGAGGAAATGGAAATTTACTTTGATTACATTAAAGTGAAATTCTCTTCAACATTACAATTCCAACTGCTCATACGCACCTCTCTTTCCCCTCTCCCCCACGCTCGCAGAGTTGTGAGGTAAGGTTGGTTATGGCACTGTTTGATAAGTCCTTTTACTTTTTTTTTTTTTTTTTTTTTTTTTACTGAGTTTCACCACAATAGGATTGTATTATTTTTAGACATTATTTATTTAAACAGACCTGGCCAGCGGAGCTCTTTTTGTATGAAGCATTAGTGAGAAGTAGAAAATGCGAACGTGGAAGTTTGCGATATCAAACGCAATCCTCATTGTTTCAAAGCCAGAAGCTCTTCAGTGCCACTGTGTGGTCAAATTGTGTAATACTGTTTATAAAGAAGTTTATAAACTAGGCATATATGAACGATTATATCATCTTACAAGCTGTAAGACCTGCTGGTGATTTTGAAAAAATAATATTGCCAGACTCATTTTTCCTTGAGTTAATCAATAATCGCAGTACTGAGGTTTGCTGTGGAAGTGTAGGATTTGAAGTTTAGCAGTTTATATCAAGCCATGAATATCTCTCTCTCTCTCTCTCTCTCTCTCTCTCTCTCTCTCTCCCTCCCTTTCTCTTTCCCTTTCTCTCTATCTATCTATTAATTTATTTCAGTGCAAGGCAGAAACATAAGCCCAATGCTTCTGATGACTACAGGACTGGCTCCCGTCTCATCATCTTTATTCTTGGTGGAGTCAGTTATTCAGAGATGCGCTGTGCTTATGAGGTCACACAGGCCACCAAGTCCTGCGAGGTCCTCATTGGTTAGTGTCTGTCCACTGTAAAAAATTACAAGTGTCATAATAATAATATGATGCCCCTTTTACCTTACAGTCAAATAACACATTACGTTATCTAGTATGAACAGATACATGTTTTTTTTTTTCATCTAACCACTTTTTTACATTAGACCAGTTACATGTGAAGTATAAATTTACCTATTTTTTATCACCTTTTTTATTTTCTGCAGGTTCTTCTCACATTCTAACTCCAACCAGCCTGCTGGAAGACATTCGTGACCTCAGCAAAAAGCCTATGGAGACTTTCAAAGTAATGGATGAAACAGCCAGCTCTTGAGCAACCTGAACCTGGTCCCAGCTCGGTCTTCTGTTCACCTTCTACCCACCTTCTCTCCTCTGCTTTTGTGCTCCTCTTTCCAAAGCACACAGCACTCAACCTTTATAACATAGGACTAAAGGGAACTTGTATGTGATCAGTGTGTCCTCCTTTAGAGCAGAGGGTTCCAGCCTTGTCCTGTTTCTGTTGCACACGGTCTTCTACACCTGGCTCAGGTGTGTCAGCACCAACAGAATTATGGCACAGATTGGTTTGGGACCCCTGAGCACTGGAGCTCCACTTTAGGACCTCTTCATTCTGCTTTAACAAGGGTCATTATTCCTACCGGTGAAGATATGTTAAAAAAAATTATAACATTTCCCTCTCAACTCAAATGCCAAGCATATTGCATCTCTGAGGTTTGCTTCATTTGTTTTGGCTTAAATTTTTGAGCTGGGGGGAGGAGGCTTGTATAAAATAGTTATTATTCCTTAAAGAACATGTTTGTTATACATTGCCATGACTTAATACCAGCAGTTCATACTAACCGTCTTCACTTGCATGTGTTTTGATTTCATAGACGTTGTTAAGGTGGTGTGAAGAAGGCCTTTAAGCTCTGTTTGTATCATGAGGCTGCCGTGATGCCAGCCATGTGACAGGGCTCGGTTCTAATAGAGCATTTCTCATCAGAAATGTAAGTATATAGATAGTATATGTAGAAGGATTATATTAGCGACTGCACTGCTAACTGGCGCTAGCTAACACTTGGGATTTTATATTAAAAAAAGTGAAAACATTTCACAAACACATGTATTTATACACCACACTGAATTCAGTGTTTATATGCCTTTTTTCGGTCTTGTTTTGACCGAACTGGACCTCTTTTTCTGACTACTTAACCGTAGACATGCTCTGAAAACCAGTGTCATTCAGTGTAGATGAGATGCAGAACCAAACCATTTAGGCTGTTTGCTGACTTGAAGTTTCTAGTTCATATCCGGTCATATTTGTTACTGAACAGCATTGTGCAGATTAATTATTGCCCCTTAAAAGCCTCTGGTTCCATTTAAAGCTTTGCATCAGTTCTTAGGTTCATTGATGAATCCTTCTTTATAGAAACACCGTCATCGCTTATATGTATTACCCACTATTCACATCCGCATTGACCAGTTAACACAGACATTTCTCTGTGCTTAGAAAAGAACTGAAACCCAGCACCTTAAACACTTAGAATCCAATGTGCAATTTCTTCAGCACTGTGGCAGCACGGTTACTGTGATATTTACTTAATGACTTCAGCCCTTGTCCAGTGGATGGTGTTCAGACATGGTGACCAGTTAAGTGCCTGAAGGGCCCATGTCCAAAAAAGTCTGGTTGCTCCTATTCTTGAACTACTTGTGTTTGAGAGGGAAAGTCACCAGCTGTGCTTGACAACGGCCATCAGGACTACAGTTGGGCACACCTGCGTAGAATAAGTTTGTCAGAAATTCAATTTTTGCGAGTTTCCACTTAACTGCAGATTTTGTTTCTTTAGTTCAAAACTGGAAATATTAGACCGACATTACTAACAGACACAAAGTGAAAGGTCACCCAAAATGCATCCTCAAAACTTGTTCAAAGCACATCCACATTCCTTAAGGCTGAACAAACTTGTGGATGTGGTAAAGGACTCAGACTTTGCAAAAAAAAAAAAGCCTTGGTGTTTGGTTCATTTTTATAACTCAAACTAAGTCATATTTACTTGTAATGGAGCCTTTGGTGATGGTTTGGATTGTGTTAGGTGATTATAGAACTGTAGTTTTGTTAGCAGTGTTAGCACTGAAGCTAAACTAAACTAAAGAAACTGCATCCCGACACCACTAGGCCTCGGCTGATCAATTACATCTGCACTAATGGGAAAATTGGGGAAATGTAAGGGCTTTATTAACCAACAGTGGATCCCCTGGAATATACATTATGTATTTGTACCATGTGCTGTCTCTCTTTGAGACCTAAAGAAACAAGGGAACTAGGTGGTGCAGTTTTACAGTTCCTTACAGCAGGGTTTCCCATCTATGGTCCTGTCCGGCACAGTTTGGTCATCTCTCTGTTCACGCCTCACCTGTTCTGAAACGTTGCCTGGTTTAGGAAGGGAAATCAAACTGTGCTGGACACCAGTTCTTCAAGACCTGAGGTGGAGGAATCCTGCCCTAAACCATGTTCACCCTTGTAGGACTTGACTAAGTGCCTGTAGATTTTTATTCTGCTTGCCTTAATAATGACACGTCACATGATCATCCATCTCAATGCCATTGGTCGATGCGCTTTTCTAGAGCGACTTTCAGTCTAAATATGTTACATGTGGAAGTAAGTGTGGTTTTGCCCAAGGACTACTGGTGGATTGTGTTGTGGAGCACCAAGCACCACAATCGCTTCTGATTAACGCTGGAGTTCACTTGTGTGCCTTAGTGTGAAATAGAAGTGTGTAGCTGATGTAAATGCCTTAACTGTCTGCTTTATTGATATAACTTCTTTTGCTTGCTGTTCCTTTGCAGTCGCAGATATCAGCAAACAGTATTTTTATTAAAAAATGTAATTGTTTAACCTGTTGAACAACTGACAAATAAATGAATGATGTGGTTCAATTGTTACGAGAGTCTCTGTGACATTGTTTTTTTTATCGAGGGGTATACACAACATGGCAGAACAATTGGTAGCACATGTCCCACTTCAAAAAGGCCTTGGGTCCTTGAAAAAGGGTCAGTCGGACTGCAGCTGCTAATTGTGAATGTGTGTCTGCCCACCAACAGACTAATGACCTCTTCAGGGTGTTTCTCTGCTTTTTGTCCTATGAGCATTAGGATAGGTTCTAACTTACCCTGCAACCCTGGGAAAAGTGGCTCAGAGAAAGCAGAACACGGTTTTACAAGCAGCTGAAGTATAGGTTTAGAATATATTTAATTGGTGGAATATCAAGGTACTTATATTTTATGGACAAAATGTTACTTCAAACATATTTGTTCTTTTCACTGTGGATGTTTGCATCTTACAGGTCATTGGTCAGTAACCATCACTTAATGTTGGCTTGACCTCAAGGTTACAGCATGGGTCAGTAGGAATATCTGGTAAATAACATGGTAGAAAAATCCTGATAATAAATCTCTTACATTCCCACAATTCTTTACTTGTTTTCCCCCACAGCACAGCATGTTCCAGAAACATCTTTCATGGCCTGTTAGCCTACAGAGAAAAAAAGATGGGGTTTGTTTTGCTGTATTGACCTATAGAAAAGATCGTATCAGTGACCGGATGTGAGTAAATACTTGTGCGCTAACTATTGCTCCAACATTTCCACAAGGAAATATCATGTCTGATTTAAAATTCTAACTCTGAGTTAAGAGTCCAGCTTTCACTATATCTCAATTTGGAAAGTGGGTCAGCTGAAAAACCAAGTAAGCTTTGTAGGGGATAGTGCAGAAAGAAGCGAGTGAACTATATAGGGGATAGTGCAGAAAGAAGCGAGTGAGTTATATAGGGGATAGTGCAGAAGCAAGTGAGCTATATATTGGATAGTGCAGAAAGAAACAAGTGAACTATGTATGGGATAGTGCAAAAAGAAACAAGTGAGCTATGTAGGGGATAGTGCAGAAAGAAACAAGTGAATTATATAGATTATAGTGCAGAAAGTAGCAAGTGAATTTTATAGATTATAGTGCAGAAAGAAACGAGTGAACTATGTAGGGGATAGTGCAGAAAGAAACAAGTGAACTATGTAGGGGATAGTGCAGAAAGAAACAAGTGAGCTATGTAGGGGATAGTGCAGAAAGTAGCAAGTTAATTATATAGATTATAGTGCAGAAAGTAGCAAGTGAATTTTATAGATTATAGTGCAGAAAGAAACGAGTGAACTATGTAGGGGATAGTGGAGAAAGAAGCGAGTGAGCTATATAGGGGATAGTGCGGAAAGAAGCGAGTGAGCTATATAGGGGATAGTGCGGAAAGAAGCGAGT
>JBBIGC010000131.1:2494926-2510406 GCA_037576955.1 Lepidarchus adonis | reverse complement strand
CTGTGTGAGAAGCTCTTCTCAGTGATGAAGACTAACAAAACCGCACACAGGAGTCGTCTCACTGATGAGCACCTGCATTCCATCCTGAGCACCTCCATTCCATCCTGAGAACCTCCACAACACAGAACCTCACACCAAACAAAAACCAACTTGTTGGTTTACGCCAGGCGTCCAGCACTGATAAAATGACATAAGACCAAAGACAACTGAATGATTTGATTAATTATTGCTGAAAAGCACAAATTTTATTTATATTTCCAGGTTTTTTTATGCAGCATGTTCATAGTTTGAATTTGTATAATTTTGACATGATATATTTTTTAGAGCAAAATCTTTTGGGATATTTTAAATTTAAGTTTCTTTTTTATATAAAATGAAATATATAAGTAAAGAAATTTGAATTTTTGTTCTTTTAATATTTACTTTATTTCTAACTTGTATAATTTAGACAGGATATATTTTTATCGAGAGCAAAATATTATAACTTATTTAAGGTTTGAGTTGATTTATTCCGGAATAATATTCCTGTCTTTTTTTATTCATATTTATGTTTTTAAAAGTTTTAAAAGTTTAGTTTTAGTGTGTTCAATAAATGTTTATCCTGTTCGGCCCGCGACCTTAAACGTGTTTTGGATTTTGGCCCCCTGTGCAATTGAGTTTGACACCCCTGATTTAAAGGCTTTGGAAACCTCTGCAGTTGTTTTGAGTTAATTAGCTGATTAGTGTGAGACACCATGACTTTCCAAGTTTGAACTTAGACAGTGAATTTTGGGTTTTATAATCTGAAAGCCATAATCATCTAAATTCCAAGAAATAAAGGCTTAATATATTTCACTCTGTGTATTGAATCTATATATGCAGTTCACTTTCTAAAGGAATGTCAAGAAATATTAAACTTTTCCCATTTTCATGACATTCAAATTTTTTTATATGTACCTGTATATAATGATGGCTTTGTGTTCATCCAATGAACAATCTTTTGAGGGCTACCATTGACTGGCCATGGTAGAACGTGTACAGAAGACCATGTATGTTGTGTTCAAGATACCAGACCCAAACAAAGTGAAAGAAAAGGAGTTTCAGTGTGGTAGAACAAGCTGCAGTTCTTGAAGTGGAGCTGAATCTCCTCAAACTGAATTTTGATAAGAAACTGATAAGAAAGACGACTTATGAATTGATTTATGTTCCTCATTGACTCGTATGTTGTTCTGTGGTCTGAGAAGAACTGTGAACACACATAAAAAATTCCAAACTCAGTGCCTTTGGAAAAATACGACAGTTTATTCTTGTTACATGAAGGTGACTGGTGGTGTGACCCCTGAAATTGGTATTTTATGTCAAGATGTGGGACCGTATTGAGCTTGATAAAGGAGTCGTATTGACTATAATGCTTTGTGTTACAGTTCAACGATCACCTGATCAGTCCGAAAGAGTTTGTCTACCTAGCTGGAAAATCCACTCTGAAGGACTGGAAGAGGGCGATTCGTCTCAACGGGACAATGTTAAGGTATGTGGCTCTCATGATAAACTATAGGTTTCAGAAGGTGGTTTTGTTTAAGTGGGTGGCGTTTGTGACGAAGGCATTGCTTAGTGTGTTCGTCAGAGCATTTGTTTTACAGGCAATACCATTGTAATAAACTTTTGGTTCACCTTCTACTCTTTAATATATGCTACACTATCATTGTACCCTATGGAATGGTTTCCTGGACATGGATTAAGCCACTTTCTAGACTACACAGCATTTTGAATAGAGATTCTCCAGTGTAATTCAGGAATATGCTTAATCCATTTCTTCTGTTAGCACTTAGAATTTTGCTTGGTGATGTTAATCTCAGCTGTGGCTGTTTCACAGCCCCCCATTCTGATGGTAATGCTTTTCTATAAGAATGTTTAATCAATTTCTGAGGCCTCTACACTATACTTATTCTTTGATTCTAGAATCCAGATATTTAACCAGGTTCATAGATTATGAAATACACACACACTATACATGCCAACATTTTTTTTTCCTGGAAGCTGTTAACACATTCCCATGTTTCACCTGCAGGAAGATCATGGACTCTGGAGAGCTTGATTTCTACCAGCACTCAAAGTTGTGCTCCAACACATGCCGTAGCACTAAGATCGACCTGGTGGGGACACGAGGATCTCTCAGCAGCCAGCAATCTACAGAGACAGTCCCAGCAACACCGGCTTCTGCTGATGGTATTGTAGCCTGATTCACAATAGCTCAGCCCATACAAATAATTTTGGGTTTACACTTGTCTAAGAACATGTCTTGTTCTTTTGATGCAGTGATACAAAATGAAACATATACAAATATATAAAGGCAGTCTAGTTCACTAATCAATTAATATTTGTAACATTTTAATAATATATTACAAATTGTATATCTTTTCTTATATACAATCGCAGTGAATGGATCTCCAGCCACATTTTCCACAGATGCATCTGAGGACAGTACAGAATGGGTCACTGCTATAGGGGGTGAGTGTAATTTGGGAAAAATAAAACATTGTTTTTGTTGTTGTTTTTTAATGTACACTACTCACAATGTTAGGGATGTTGTTATTTACATGAGTGCTTTTCCTATTTGCTTTGAATTTTAATGAAATAAGTAAAAGTTCCCTTTGATAATTCTAATTTATGAGAAGAAACACCATTATTATTATTTTTAAATATTTATTACCCCCATAATTTTGACAATAACAGGAATAGCCCCAAATAACAAAAATGACAAGGTCAGTAGCAGGTGTTTCCACCATTTGCCGCAATGACAGCTTGACAGCAACGTCTCCTCACTAGCCTCATAATGTTGTTTTGAGGCTGTGTTCCACTCTTCACGTGGGAGTGGGGTACGATCATGCAGTCTCTGCTTTAACTGGTCCCAGACGTGCTCTATGGGGTTCAGGTCAGGGATCTGTGTCTTGATGCAAGTCTGCTGATGACACTTTGAGACACACCAAGTTCACGAGCAACATCTGACTGACTGCCACTGACCCGAAGGCGCCATGTCCAGGTGACGCTGCTCGTCCGTTAAGTGACGTCGTGTGTTCATGGCTGTTTGAATGATGAACTTGGAATGACTTACTGACAATAGCAGCTTTTTATATCCACAGAACATTGAAATTGATGCCACATTGAGAAAGGTTGTCTTTTGGTATTGGCCCCAATATAAGGCACCTGTACACAATGAAACTTTTACATGGAAAACACAAAATGAGGTTTGTCTATCACCTCAATACAATTGCTCCCTATCCCAAAAATGTCTGAAGTGAAACAAACACAGTATGTATGACATCCACCAAGTCTCTCACAATATCCCTAACTTATTGTAAGTAGTGTATATATATTATTAGATGTCTCATCTACGTGCAATGTAGACTCTTCTACAAATATCTCTTCTGAAAAATGACATTATTTGAGTGAAAAATCAGTTTGTTCTAAAAGAAGTAAAATTGCTTACATCATTGTAGTTACCGGTATGTAGATATTCCCCACTGTAGCATACAGGCATAAAATTAAACACACAAGACCTCATTAATGTGAATACATTTGTAGTGAATCACAATTTATCTTTGCATTTATGCATTCCAATAACTAGAAATAAATGATGGTGCAAACATTAATTAAAGGCCACTATTTGCTCTGTCACTTTTAAATAAAATATATTTTTATTTTTGTTATTATAAACACTTATTTATTATTTGCTCTCACGAATGTTGAAAAATGGGCATTATTTGGTTGGTGTAGTTTACCTAGTCAGGTGGGCTGACCCTCAATAAAACCATAAATATTTTCTGGGTGGTAAAACTGATGATGCTGTTTAAAAAAACAGTTTATGCCGTTATAAAAGCAATTAAATTGTTCTCATCACATTAAATATGTTCTTGTAGATACAAACCTTATATTCTTTGTATTAAAGTTTTGAAATTTTGAAATCAGAATTTTTATTTCACCCTGACACTCCTATTACCAACAATATATTGTTGAAATATATATTTTTAAATTTGTTTTATGTTTTTAATCAGTTTTGAAATTAAAATTGCACCCAGATATTTCATCCCCTTTACTGGCTTTAAGGGAATACTAGTGAATGACTTCAGTCTATAAAAAACCCCAGATTGATTATTGTACATGAAAATTATACTACAGGCTCAATAAGCTATAGTTTAAAAGTCAAGACAAAACTGCAACACACCTGTTTAGATAATTCTCTATTAAAATCACTACATAATGTGAAGTTCTTTTTCTCAGAGGACACCATGACTTTCTGGAGAGGTCTGAACGACGTGGGGCTGCTAGATGACATCATGGATGATCTGCAGAAAGAGATTGAGGAAATCCTCAAAGGCATGCACGAACGTATACAGGAAACTCCACTGCAGGTCAAAGGTTAGTGTGTTACACCTCTTTAGTGACAATTTTCCCTGTTTTTATTTGCTGAGAATTGCTGCACATACTGGTACATCTAAAAAAAAATTTGAGTATCCTGAAAAAGTTCAATATTTCTTGACATTACTTTCAGAAAGTGAAATCCATATATTATATACTAGATTCTTTACACATAGAATGAAATATGTCCAGCCTTTATTTCTTGGAATTTCTATAATTATGGCTTTTAAAAAATAAAACCCAAAATTCACGGTCTCAGAAAATTAGAACATTATGAAAAAGTCATACCCTAATCAGCTAATTAACCCAAAACACCTGTTTCCTGAGCCTTTAAATGGAGTATAATCTTAGAAATTTGATTGGGAGGGAAAAAAGTGCACCAGCAACAGGGACAACTGCAGCCTTGAGAGGATTGCCAACAAAATCCATTCAAGAATGTGGGGGGCTTCACAAGGAGTGGACTGAGGAGTCGGGACATCATGAGCCCATACACACAGACGAATCCTAGACATGGGCTACAAATGTCACATTCCTTGTGTCTCCACTCCTGAACCAGAGACAACATCAGAAGCGTCTATATGGATTAAGGAGAAAAAGCACTGGACTGTTGCTCATTGTCCAAACTGTACTTTTCAGATGAAGGTAAATGTTGCGCATAATTTGGAAATCAAGGTCCCAGAGTCTGGAGGAAGAGTAGAGAGGAACAGAATCCATGTTGCTTGAAGTCCAGTGTGAAGTGTCCACAGTCAGTGATGATGTGGGGTCATGTCATCTGCTGGTGTTGGTCACTGTGATTTCTGAAGTCCACAGTCAACACAACATCTACCAGGAAATCTTAGAGAACTTCATGCTTCCTTCTGCTGACAAGCTTTATGGAGATGCTGATTTCATTTTCCACACTGCCAAAGGTATCAAAAGCTGGTTCAACGACCAGGATGTTATTGAGCTTGATTGGCAGTAAACTCTCCTGACCTGAACCCCATAGAGAATCTATGGAGTATTGTCAAGAGGAAGATGAGAGACACTGGACCCAACAATGCAGACGACCTGAAGTGTCACAGGCTGATCTCCTCCGTGCCACGCTGCATTGATGCAGTAATTCATTCAAAAGGAGGAACAACCGACCTTGGGTTTGTGAAAGGCGTTATATAAATGTTATTATTATCATTTATTATTACAACCAAGTATTGAGTGCATAGGAATGAACATACTTTTCAGAAGCCTGACATTTCTGTTTAAAATATCCTATTTATTGATCTAATGTGATATTCAATTTTTTTGAGACAGTGAATTTTTTATTTTATTATCTGAAAGCCATATTCATCAAAAATCCATGAAATAAATGCTTAACATATTTCACTCTATGTGTATTGAATCTATATAATATATTGGATAAGAAATCTCCTTCTGTGGTCATACAACAATTTGTCCTTCTTTTTGTAAAAATGGCAATTTATTAACCCAGTCCCTTCCCCAGTGTCATATAACATGTTTTTCTGTAACATTACTGTCAGGGACATGTCAGGGTGCTTTAGCATTTAAATTTGTATTTAAGCCTGGTACAGTTATGATTTGAGTATGCATTTTAAAACGGTCTATAAACAGGGCCTTGTGCAAATTGGAACTTAAGTAAATATTTACATATAAAATGAATGCTGTAAATTTGCATACACACACAATGTCAGAGTGTTTTGTTTCTGAATACTTGTTTTTTAATCATTTGTAGATGCGACCCTGCTCAACAACATTGTGCAGAACTTTGGGATGCTGGATTTGGTGAAGAAGGTGCTGGCCAGCCACAAGAGCGAAATGGATCGATGTAGGGAACAGTACACCCGGAGCTTAGTGGGCAAGTATATGTTGTGAAATCAGTATTATAATTAAGGCTGTCACAGTTTTTATTTTGCTACAATTTTGATCCAGGTTCTTTAATGTTAAGTATATGCTGATTAGTGGGAATCACAGGGTATCTCACAATACGATACAATACGATAAGCTCTGCAGCGATGTGTTTTTACTCATGTTTACAAGTGTGGGAAAGAGATACTCAGAGATGTAATCTGGTACAAAATGATCCACTGTCTGTTCTGTCAGTTATAAAAGCTGAAGAACCCAGACTTTAGATTTAAATGTGGCCGGGGCATCTCTCAGTCGAGCGTTCTCTGCCATCTCCCTGTTGGTAACTTCCTCTTCAACTTTCAACCCATTTCCTACTCAGAGGAGACATGAAGTAGCAATGCTGGCGAGTAAAATTGCCACAAATGTTTGTTAATTAAATATATCACTTGTGTCAGCGTATCGATTATCGTATCACGTGAGCAAGACGATATATCGCCAAATCGATATTTTGTCCCACCCATAATTCTGATATCAAGTACAGATTATATGTATGCTTATATTTACATACATTATAGCCTAACCGTGCACATTTTAATGTTAGGTGTTGCAATAAATGAAGTTCAAGTATAGGTACAGATTAATGTAGCTAACATATACTACTCAACTAATTACTTAAATGCTTTAATAAAATCTTTTACGCTGTACACAACTATATGACCTTTTTTTCCAAAGGACCTCATTATGGTATCTAGAATTTTCTCCTTTTCACCTGCTTCAATTGTGCTGTTATTTTTACAACTGAAAGCATATCTGATTTTGAGATTTTATTTTTAATTAAGTACACGTGTACAGATAGCAAACGTCTGCACATTGGAATGAATACTGTATAACACACAAGGGATTAATCCAAATGTGGCCTGTGCAGAAGTCATAATTTGTTTTTATTTTTTCATGAATTCATTTTTTAATATAAAAATCCAGTTTACCTCGGGTGTTCAGACTTCATATAACTGTAAATGGATGAATGTGATGAATGTGGCACAGATGCAGCATATTGAAGTAAAATAACCTTCAGAAATGTTTGGAAATTAAGAAGCGTCTTGACTGGAGATAAATATCTTTCAGTTCAGCTTGGGACGTCTCTAATATTGCGTATCATGTGATGCAATCGAAATGTTTTTATTCTTGACCCTCTTAACACCTCAACATCAGAAAGTCACAATAGTCTTCAATGTAAAAGAGGCGACCATGTTGTCATCTTAGAAGAGAATCACAGAACCCCATTTTCACCAGAAGATCATAAATTACATTACATTTATTCATTTGGTTGACGCTCTTGTCCAACACGACATACATATATATCAAAGAGATGGCCCTATTGTCTCCTTAGACTAGAATCATTGACCTAGACTCAGCGGCACCTTTTAACTTTAAGGACAGTTTCAAAATCACTCTCTCTACAACCTCACTTTAACTTGTGTAGCTCTCTCTCTCTCTTTCTCTCTGTTCTTAATAAATCTTTTAAATTAATTTGGTGATCTAATGTCATTCTGAAGAAAACGTCGACACTTACAACATCACATGTGTTCTGTAATAATTCTGTATGTGATGTACCTGTCCCATCAGCTCTGGAGCAGCAGTGTGACGAGCACCGCAAACGTGCAAAGGAACTGAAGAGCAAATCCCAGCACCTCAATAACGTCCTTATGACCCTGACCCCTGTGGCCACGCCTCCACCTTCCAAACGGCCCCGTCTCACCCGGGCCGTGTCAGGCCCCGCCTCCGTCACAGTGGCTCCACCCGCCCAGTTCTCCCTGCCCATCACCCAACTCACAGGATTCCCTCTGGATAAAATCCTGTCGGCCATGGGGACTCCTGTCTCAGCCCAAGCACCCCTGTTCGGAGGCTACACGGTTCTAACATCCCCAGGGGGAACAGAACTGCAGCCAGAATCCAATCTGACTGTCCTGAGCTCGGCTGCAGTCCAGGAGGGGCCAGGAGGACCCGCTATTGTTAAAGTGGTCAGCCCCTTTCAGATAGTCACCCTGCCTACACTGCAGAACCTGGCTGCACCAGCAGGGGGCCCCGCAGGCAGCACTGTGCTGGCACTGCCTGTGAGTACAGCTGCCATAGAGACTGTAGGAGCTCAGGTAGAAGAGACAGCAGAGGAGAACCCAGAAGAACAGGCCAAAGATAAACAGTAAGAGTCGGAAAAACACAGGTAACATTCCACTGGTGTTTTTTTTTTTTTTACACAACATATTTTTGCTTGGTTGCAAAGAAATATAATGACTTGCATGTTGGGCCTACAAGTCTTTCTTCTTTTTCTTTTATTTATTTTTTGTTTTAATTTAGTCTTTTTTACGAGTTCCATCCACTAGCTAGTTCCTCCTGAATCACAGGGTTTCTGAGATTAAATTTCTGTTATCATTTAACAGTTCATTGTGATTGGATGCGAATGCTAGCAGCCAGGCTTCTTTCTTATCACAGTCAAACTATATTTTTGCTCATTTCTTTACGTCTGCAGAAAAACCACACTCTCCTCGCTGTGCCTTGTACATTTGTGTGTTACCGATAATCTAGTAAAATTAGTAAAAATAATTGTTTGTTAAAAGTAGAAAAAGGAAAGAGCTGTTATGGTTATGCGTCATTTTTCATTTTGCAGATGTGATACACTGTGTGCTTGGCCTTTTCTTTTGGACATTTGTATCTGTTTATATCAGTTACATAATAAATTCATTTCATTTAAAATGATTAAGTGTGATTGTTTAGATGATTAAATCCCAAATACGTTTACATTTCAACACAGCGGCCCAACGTCATGTTCGAGGGTTCACCGCTGGTAGGTGAAAATTGCAGGTTTTCTGCGTGTGAATATGTTGATGAGATTTATTTCATGGTAGTTACACAGGAGAGTGATGGATTATGGGAGGAAGGTCAAATGTTCCATTTGTTTTTTTGCAGACAAAATGTGTATGTGACCCTTAGAAGTAGTGAAAGTGATATTTACACTTTTCAATGCGTTAGTTCATAGTTTCTAGTTTTTAACTCGCCATGTGTTTTGTTTTCTCTTGAGCAGTTTTTATTTTTTAATTAAAAACAAAATTCCATCGCTTGTTTTTGTATATTTTTCCAGACTTTTTATAGCAGTGCTTTAATCAGAGTGAAGGCCGTGGTTCATTAAATTATGTTTCTCTTCTGTAGACCAGACCATTGCTGAACATTAATGATTTGGGTGGTGGCCCTTTCCCAGTGTAGCAGTGATGTGGTAGCGATACTGGCCACTTTATTGGAAACCCCCATTGTAGCTGACACTGATGTGCCTGTGCTACACACACACACTACCACACCTCACATGCAGGTGCTCAGAGTCTCACACACATTTAAATCTACATCCATTAAGATGGGGATCCTTCACCATGTGGCCACTCAGTTTTTATTGTCATCATACTTTTGACTCTAATGACATCTCGAGTATGTGCTCATGCAATTGTTTTTGGTCAGATAAATTATGAAGCAAATTTGAATCAGTGTTTCACCACTGTACCTGTAAAAGGGTATTAATTCAAATAATTTAAGAATTCATAACAATAACTGATTCATTAAGGCACTCCTGGCATTGTGGTTTTACTCTCACACACAGAAAAGGATTTCTGTTAATACTGTCTAAAGGGCAAAACCCATAATACATGTTTATACATATTAAGAACACCTTAACTTTATTATTTTTTTACTTTTTAGTGTCAAAACCTTGCTTTCTGAGAATTAAGCAGTAACTGTGTAGAAATCACAAAATGCTAAAGTACAATCCAACTACAAGATTACTATCTGCCAGCCCACAAAAGAAAATGCACTTCAATAAATCTTACCTGTTATTATTGAGTTATATTTTTTGTTGATGTTATATATATTATTACCCTCAATAAATTTACTATTGCATTTACATTTATTCATTTGGCTGATATTTTGCAATATTAATATCTGCTCCTAAAAAATATATAGTGTCCACTTAAACGGTTTTTAAAAATTAGGTCATAATAAATAAATAAATAAATAAATGTAGGTCTGAGAAGTTTCCATTGAGATCATCTGGCTGTTGCTTTTCTGGCCCTGGTCGTGTGGTGGCGCTCTTGCGCCAAACTCCGCGGGAGCTGCGGGTGACGTACCCGAACAAGCGCTTCTCGTGTTACTATAGTGATGTCGTTTTGACTTTAAAAACTCCTCTGAAATGGATGTGACACAAAACAGGTTTCCTTTGCAGATTTTGGCAAACAAAGCTCTTGCCCTTTATTGTGACTTTTTAATCAAGCGCTGACTGTAATGTTTGCACAAAGCTGAGGTTCTTTAAACGGTCCGTTCTACCTTAAACGGCGACAATTAAGGTGGAGCGGAAGAGGTGGAATGATGAGCTAACTTCAGTCTCGCGCTGTATACTAACAACAACACAACAACACGACTGTACAGTGGACATGAGGGAGGGAGGGAGTAGTAGCGAAGTTTTGAAGATTAGGACAGCATTTTTACACACGTTATGAGTTTTTTTCGGGATTTCTGTTCTCCCGGGGGTTATTTTAAAAGGCCGAACTGCTCTTCAAGTGAGGGCTCCTCCTCAGATCTGACTGAGATTTTAAAATGGCGCCGTAAAAAACCTCCGTATCTCTTCTGGTTGTCCCACTTTAACTTGGGGCGAATTCGCCTCATGAAGCCCCCGTATCTTTTTTGGAGCTCCTGTTGCTGCTCCCGGCTGTCCTCGCCAAGGGTCCCGGTGCTCCTTTTCGGGCCAAATTTTCGCCTGAATCCGCCGTATCGTTTCTCCACGCGCCCATAAATGCTCTTGTCGTCGTCGTCGTCTCTCTCCAGCAGTTTGAAGACGGGCTGCCTCTGCTTCTCCACCAGCCCTTTCTGCACGCTGTTCTCCCTCCACGGCCACAGCTTGCTTTTGTTCTTCTCGAGCCTCTTTATGAAGCCTCCGTAGCGCTTCACCAACTTCAGCTCGGCGTCTTCATCTTCATCCTCCTCTTCCTCGCCTTCCTCCTCCCCTTCTCCTCCTCCTCCTGGCCTGCTCTCCGGCAGCTCCTGGGAGGGAGCCTCCTCACACTCGTCCTCCTGGAGACCCCCCTCACATTCTAAAGCACACGCCTGGTGGGGAGGAACGAGAAAAAACTGTTTTAAAAGAGACATATTTTCATGTTTGTTTTCAAACCATGATGTAAACGGTTGTATGTGTAATTCTGGTGAATAGGACCAGACGTCAAAACCTCAACATGGCCACTGAACTCCCCATCAGACCCAGTATACTGAACCTACACAAATATACAGTGATTGTATATGGAGGAAAATAAGGCTTTTCTGGTATTTATTTTGCTTTACAACCACCAACATACACTTTTATAACTGAGGGGCTGTTTGAGACGTCTGGTTCCATTCTTCACTACTGTGAAGCCTTTCTCATCAAATCTCATGTTTTTTTTTTAATTATGCAGAAATGTTAAAAAGGGAAGCTCCCCCTTATTCAAAACGAGGCTAAGGCGTGTGACAGTCTGAGAATAAAACAGCCTCACTGCTTTAGTTTATTATCTAAAACTGCGCGTGCAGTTTGTTACGGGACCGAGTAGTGAAAGGCGGTGCGCGCGCACGGTTTCTAGGGACGCGCAACTCGTGAGCGCGCCTGTGAGGCGGTGGAGCGCGCGCGCTGTCCGTGGTGCTGAAACCGTCCTGCATAAAAGAAGAGAAATCAACGAGAAATAACTGTCCTTTCTGGAATAATGCACCGCTGTTGATGTGCAGGTGATCTTACCAGGCGACTGAGCGGCAAACTTAGCACTGCGAGTTGAGAGTTTTGATCTGAAATCTGTTGGACACATCTGAGACACTTCTCAGAGCAGCCAGCCTGGGATAGAGACGGCAAACTCAGCACCAGCACCAGAACGCACCACTCCATCTTTCTGCTGGGGTCCTGCACAAACACCAGAGAGAAAACAGGTTCACTTATTTTTGCTTCCCCTCTTGAGATTTTACAAGTCATTGTTATTCTGTAAAAGCTCTTCATTTTTAATAGAGAATGCCTTTATTATTATTATTATTATTATTATTATTATTATTATTATTATTATTATTATTATTATTAACATCAACAATAATATTATTATTAGAAACATTATTACTATTAGTAATAATAACGACATTATAATTATTATTAACATAATATTAATACCACTAATAATAATAATAATTATTATTATTATTATTATTAATAATAATAATAATAATAATAATAATAACCAATACTTCACATTTAAAACCCAGAGCATTACCTTGTTTGCACAGTCCTTTGAGTTCCCCTGACGTTAAAGTAAATGACCTTTGTCAGAATAAACCTCGCTTCTTGTTGAGCGGATGGGTCTCCCAGCCCGAGTCACCGTGCAGCCATGAGCTCTGCACTCTCCTCCTCACTTACAGCCTCTTCTTTCTTTTTATTTCAGCTGCCCACGTCCTGTCACCCACCAGCATCAGAACAAACTCTTTTATCTGGACCAATAGGAGCAGAAACGTTGTAGATAGCTAGCCCACCTCCTACCATCTCCTCCCACCTCTGCTCATCTCCTCCCCCCACTTTACGCTCCCCTCAGGAGCCCAGATACATTTTCACGCATCTCCATGCCACTTCTCCACCTGCTGCCCGATAATGAAGGTCCAGCTCTACATAAAGGTGCATGAAAATCATAGAAAAGCTCCATCAGTTGTTTTGCACCCATTCCCTGTGAGCCCCTTTTGTCTTTGGCATCTTTTATGTTAAGTATGGTAAGTATGTGAAGACCATTTGTCTTATTTACATCCTTTACCTGTAGATTTGCTCTGTATCAGAAGAGCCGACTCCCGAAAGCGCCATGTTTGAAAAAGAGATGTTTAAAGAGCATTTTAGTTTATAATAGAGAAGTTCATTGATTAACATTAACAGCTCTAACAGACCCATGGAAAACTCTGGGTGGATTCCACTGCTGTAAAAAATACTGAGAATTCATTGAGTTGCATCACAGCAGAACCCAAGAACCACCTAGAACCATAAAAAATGATGCACTTCCTTAGTGTCATTTGACTAATTTGCGTTTTTTACAGGTAAAAATGTTTGAAGACCACTTTTCTCTGTTTATTTTAGCTGTAAACATGTAAATTATTCTGTTTGTGTTTTTTGTTCTGGAACATTGTTTAGTTGGTTGGCGTTGACGCTTATATTCAGGAGTCGTCTTCTTCTTGAACACTTGCACTGACCAAAGGCTGCACATTTGTGTTGCGCTGTTTAATTGGCATGGGCGTGCTTATCGGTTTAGGCAGAAGATAAACAGACAGGCAGTACTGAATTACATTAGGGCAGAGGCTGCTCTGAGGGAGACATTTGAAGTCTGGAGGAGTGATGTTAATGATGGATTATTGTACAGCCCTGTGGACTAACATGCGTAAAAGACGGAGACTTCAATTCAAATGGGTACTCGCTCAAGGTCAAGAACAAGAGAGACTTGCTTGCTCCCATCCATTCGTGCGTCAAAGTGCTTGGAGTTGAAGGCATCAATATACATTTGCACAAGTACCTAATGCCTGATGTGTTGGGAGGATCTGATTGAATTGTGATTAAGTGGCTCATTGATGATGTTATAAAGCCCATACAATGGAAAACAACATTTTCTTACTATGTTTCAGTAAAAGAAGTGAATCTATTACTGAAACACTGTTCGCATTTCGAAATGTAACATTCGCTTCCCTGTGTTGTCTGGTGTGTTTCCCATCATAGAGTTGGAATCAGCCACATATAAATCTGGACGGAAACTCGATTCCTGGCCACAGACTAATGCCACTGGTTCTTTGGTAAGTTGTTAGGATCACAGAAGAATCCAACGGTCCTTTGTTTAAGCAGATGATCTTTTGTTTTCTGCAGTTTGAAAATGGCAATGTTGCAACATGTTTTGCCACTCAGTTCAACAGAGTGAGTGAGTTTCCAATGGGAAAGTGACATCACTGCATACCCCTTGTTCTATGGGAAAAACAGATGTTGGAAAATGTTTATGTGGGAACGTTTTGGAACATAAAGCCAACGTCATAAGTGGACCTCAAGGTAAGGCAATAAAATGAATGTAGAATACAGGTCAAATAATGCAAAAGGTGAAACTGACATAATAAAATTATATTTAAAAAAATTATATATATATATATATATATAAATCTATAATAAATAAAAATCTATTTTATCTTTACTGAATTTTTATCTTTACTATTATGATTTGTTCCACCTTTTTACATCAGAAAACACCTGCTGCTCTTTGTGTTGAGTTTTACAATGAATTAATAAAAATAGAAAATAGAAATGGTCCACATTTAACCTCCATTGTCATTTAAAAAAGTTTTTTCATCCTGTAAAATGAACTAAATTCCATCTGACAGATCAGACAGAAAAAGTTAACCAGCACATTTCCTACAACATAGACTCCTAAGTAAAATTGTAGAAAGAATGAAACCGATGGCATGATCGAGTGTTTATGGACCGTTGATGACCTGATATGCATATGTTGAAAATTATTGTGATATATTATTTTAGGCTATTTTATTAAGGGAATTGTACCTAATTTGCAGAATCCATTACAGGTGCATCTTCTATGTCTTTTACATTCAATTTACCCAACACTCTGAATTCAAAGCACTAATTTGAGTGAATGGCAACGATCATGATTTTAACTGAATTTGATCTTCGCATCTGAAATGCAGCTTCAAACGTATTTCTTCCCATTTCAGTAGGTCAGCATAGCGTGTGACATTCCTCCAAAGCAAAAGCTAACAATACTGATCGGGTGAAGCGATTACAAGCGATTACATTTCTGTTCTGAAAGACTTATGAATGTCTGTGTTTTCCCATCAAATACTGCTTTCTGTTTTTCTTTTTTTCCATTCTCTGACACAAAGACTGAACCGCTGAACATCTAGACTGTTACTGCACCAGGTTTGAGTTTTGAAGAGCGAGGCAGAGTGTAATGGCCGTGACTGTGCCTTGGTTTTGCAGCTTTCACGGTAAAAGCTGCTGCTTCACTTGGAATCAACACTGAATGTGTTCCCAGGCAGCCTTCACCATTGTTCTCCCACGAGAGGGTCGTGTTTATTAGCCACTGGGTGTCTTACATTGTGTGTGTGTGTGTGTGTGTGAGAGAGAGAGAG
Source organism: Lepidarchus adonis (assembly GCA_037576955.1). Classification (NCBI taxonomy): domain Eukaryota; kingdom Metazoa; phylum Chordata; class Actinopteri; order Characiformes; family Lepidarchidae; genus Lepidarchus; species Lepidarchus adonis. The sequence goes on along the minus strand of JBBIGC010000131.1, from coordinate 2,494,974 downwards.
AGAGAGAGAGAGAGCGAGAGAGACTTCTCGCAGTCATGTAGTGACGTG
>JBBIGC010000131.1:2469926-2486843 GCA_037576955.1 Lepidarchus adonis | reverse complement strand
GCACATCAGTATTGTCATGTCTGAATTTATGCTGATTGTTCCTGTACCTGGAAGTCGCTTTGGACAAAAGCGTCAGCAAAATGAATAAATGTTAATGTACATTCATTTTTCAAGAAAATGTCAGGTGACAAACCAATTTCGAAGGTTTTATTAGACAGGGAGAAAATTTATAGTTAATAATTTAAAGTTAAAAGTTTGTGTAAAGGCAAAATTCTCCTGTTTGTGGGAGAATAAAAGAGATGCATGGAACTCAAATTGTCCAAAGGGAATTTGAAGTCTGAGCACACAGACTGAGTTCTGTAAGGAGGCTTTTATGGACTCAGGACATGAATGGGCGTGTCGGAGGGCGTGTCAATGGGCTTGTCGATGGGCATGTCAATGGGCGTGTCGATAGGTGTGTCCAGGTTTCAAAGTGTGGATGTCTCAGCAGTCTGGAGAGTGGATCAGGTGATGTGGTGCATGTTTGTGATGTGCTTAAATGAGATTGAGTGTTTTATCCCTGGGGCATTGAACAAAACCTTTTATGATAATGAAGCTTTTGCTTTCTGAGACCAAAAGATACAGCTTACAGTGATTCAGAGTTACAAATGTGACCTTACATGTTTTGTGACCTCAGATTTACTAGTTCTGTGAACACGGAAATACCAAACTTTTAATAATTTTCAGTCATGGGTAAGATGGAGCTAATCCCAGTTAGCTATGGGTCAAGGCATTGGTCAAACATTTGGCCAAACCAGTGCATTGAAACTTTTTGAATTTGCATTTGAATTGTGCTATTCTTACTAATAACTTATCGTATGCAGCTTTAGTTTATTTTTTCTAATTGGAATTGGAAGTATTTCTATGTGATTTCTCAGACATCTCTGCTCTTTCAGATTTAATGGCAGTGCAGTAATCCAGAGTTAATGATGACCTGAGTGAATCTTCATTCATTGCTATCTCTCAGTCAAAGGCCGAGGCCATGCTGTGAGACATTGTTCAGAGAGTGTGGCTGTTCAATTATGAGGTTCATTCATCTATGGAAACCATATTTGGCCTTTTATATGTTTCCATCAGTGCAGGTGTGCAGTACAGTGAACTTGGATATTCAAAAAACATCCACCAGCCTTCTTCCCACTCACAGGCCTCTCATTTGCTTCCTGTGAGAACTTCATATTTATTTCATCATGGATGCAAAAAATGCTCGTCCTCTGGTCATGGCCATTCACTGTGCACCGTACTGCCCTGGCAGTTTGATTTACACTTGAACAAACATAACAGCCTTTTTCGTTGTTCAGGGAAAATCCTACAAGTAAACAATGCAGAGAAAAACTTCCAAAGCTTCCTCCTTGGTCCCCCTGGTCTCGGGACTATTTTTGCACTAGGTATGATGACTGTACAATGGCAGCTTCTGTTCTCTGATCAGTGCTCACAGACTCTATTACCATACTGTACCCTGGGATAAGGCTGAAAGTGTTTCAGCGTTTCCTGGCTGTGTACATCAGCGCTGCGCTCCAGCACAGTAGGCCTGGGTCCGCATGAATTGGTAAACGTATTGTGGGACACATGATAAGAAGTTAAAGCTGCTGTAAGAGATTTTAGTTGTTCTTGCTAACTTCCGCCAGCCACAGAGGGAGACCACTCTCTTCTTTTAATTCCAAGCCCCCCATCCAAACCTTTCTTCAAAGCCCCTCACTCTGCAGAGCAGAACGCTGTGGTAAGAGTGAGCATCATGATGCACCTGATATTTCTTCACAGAAACAGATATACACTGATTTTAGATCAAGAAACAGCAATGTGAAGCATTGTAAGTGTCAATGTAAGTATCCTGAGTTACCCTATACTGTAAAGGGTGTAATATATCACTGTTACTCAATGATACTATTGTACAATACATTCTTTTTTTGAGCTCACTATTCTAGGTCCCAGGAAGTTTTCTACTGTCTGCTATGGTACTGGTACATTACACCGCAATGTTTAATACAGAAGTTTCTTTAATTGTAAGTCATTCCATTTATATAATGTCTGAATTAATATTAACCTTAATATTGCTAAATGCTCAAATCTATAATGATGTCCATATTGACAGTAGTGCCATTTTATTTTAGTTTAGTTTAGTTTTGCTTCCATCAATAAAGCCCTTCCCCAGGCAACAAAATTCCCTCTGGTGCCTCATCCTTCACTAGTCTACATCAGTGGTTCCCAACCACTGGGCTGTGGATCGTTTAGTACCAGGTTGCTCCATGAAGGACTAACGTAATGCGTGTAGATACACAGAGGATTAAATAGTACTGTCCTGTGGGCCCACCTCTCAAACACACATCACCATTGTGATTGGTAGACACACAATTCATGTGTGAATGGTGGGTCTCTTAATCTAATGTGATCGCCACTTTTGTCAAATTTGTTGTCACCCAAAAGTTCTAATAAAGATGCATACTGAGGAATGTTCCTGTATTTATTTTAATCTATATATTTATTTTTCCCCAGTCCAAAGTGAAAATGATTCTTGAAGCCAAAATGGTTGGTCTACATGAGAAATGGCTCATAAAGTCAAGAGATTAAAGACTCCGCTATTCCACGACCACCTCAGCACCTAATAGTATCAGACATACAATAGTTCATTCTGTAACTTCTAGAAAGTAGTAATGTTTCATTCATGCTTCATCTTGTAGAGCTTACTGTCTGTATTTACTAAGAGGAAATGTGTTGGGCTTTACAGTAGTGTTGTCCCACGCATATAAAAATGTTTGATTGTTCCTGTACTCTGGAAGTCACTTTGGACAAAAGCATCAGCCAAATGAATACATAGGAATGTCAAATGTGAAAAAGTAAAAAGTGTTTGTCCCCTTTCTGATTTATCAAGAGCAAGCGACAACTCATCCAAGAGGTCACAAAAGACCCCACAACGACATCCAAAGAACTTCAGGCCTCACATGCCTCAGTTAAGGTCAGTGTTCATGACTCTACCATAAGAAAGAGACTGGGCAAAAAAAGCCTGCATGGCAGATTGACAAGACGAAACCACTACAGAGCAAAAAAAAATCTCAGTTTTGACACAAAACGTCTTGATGATTCCCAAGACTTTTGGGAAAATACTCTGCGGAATGATGAGACAAAAGTTTAACTTTTTCAAAGGTGTGTGTCCCATTACATGTGACATAGAAGTAACATCACATTTCAGAAATAGAACATCATACCAACAGTAAAATATGGTGGTGGTAGTGTGATGGTCTGGGGCTGTTTTAAAGGAGTGGCCTAGTCAAAGTCCTGACCTGAATCCTATTGAGATGCTGTGACCTTAAAAAGGCGGATCATGCTCGAAAACCCTCCAATAATAATAATAATTTAAATTTATATAGCACCTTTCACAAACTCAAGGTCGCTTTACATTGCAAAAAAATGAATCAAAACCAAAAATAAAACTGAAACAGTTAAGACACAAAACAGAGACAAACAAACAGAAGAAAAGGAAATTAAGAGTGAGTGGTGGAATAAATGGTTGAATAGATGTGTTTTCAAATGAGTTTTGAAGAGAGACAGAGAGGACATTAGGCGCAGGTTTTGAGGGAGGGAGTTCTAGAGGTTAGGGGCAGCAACAATGAGGCTGAACTACAACAATTCTGCAAAGATGCAAGTATTGCAAACGCTTGATTGCAGTTGTTGCTGCTAAGGGCCCAACTAGTTATTAGGTTTAGGAGGCAATCACTTTGTCACACAGGGTCATGTAGGTTTGGATTTCATTTCTCCATTAATAATAAAATCCTTCACTTTAAAAACACATTTTGTGCTTACTTGTGTTGTCTTTGACTAATATTTCAATTTGTTTGATCTAAAACATTTAAAAGTGACAAACATGGAACAAAAAAGAAGAAATCATTCACATCACTGTACGTAGTTCAATAAAACAAATGAGTTAGATCTGGCGAGCGTATGCACCGCTAACATTATCAGATATTGCTAAACATTTACCTGCTAACAAGGCCAAGCTTTCAAGGCCTTTGGATACCAGGTCTCCACTGGAACAGAAACTTACACAAACATGAATTCTTGTCTTAGATTCAAGATTCAAAAGAGGTTCATTGTCAGGACAACAGTATACGGAGTAAACTGTGTATTAAAATGCTGTTTCACAGAGCCCCTGCCCATGCTGTATTTATAAAGAAAAATAAGGCAAAATATGTAGGAAATATAAAAAAAATACATCTAAAAGTAACTAAATATTCAATACCTATGAATAAATTTTTTAAAAACCTGTAAGTCTGTACACTAAACAAGGGCACAACAAAGTACATTTAAAAGTGCATTAGCCTTCACTGCTACTGCTTTCATAACGATTTTGTGAGATTATTAGCATTAATGGGCATTATTATAGTGTGTATAACTAGGTATTGTACATCTACAACTCCATTGTGAGACCAACTGAATTAACATTTCCTGTTCATTTACAGTCCAGCCTTGAATGCGACAAGCAATTGACAGGCCGTGAAGATTGTCCCCGTTCAGAGAATTTTCCGGATTGGTTAGTACAACCAGACTGTGTTAGCTACCATGATGTAAAGACAGCATAAAAAACACATCAAATGATGAATTAAAATACATGATGATGCTTTCACTAGGGTCCAGGGAGGGAGTTGTTATTGATACATTCTAAGAGCAATAACACTAATCAATGCCTGTACATTATAGCGCTTCCTCTTCCTCAACACATCTACTTCATGTTGGTAATGACCTGATTAACTGGATCAGATGTCTTGAGAAGAATTAAGGCCCAAGAGTTGCCTTACAGTCTCTTGAGCCTTCAAGGCTTTTTTGTATAAACAGCAGGGGGCAGCAATAATCTCTTCTTTTGTTTAGTTTGTTCTTATGGATGAATGAATGCTTTGGAGAACATGAACCTACCAAACAATTTACTAACACTCACCCTCTTGCCATAATTTCCATTCAAAATACAATCAGAAAGTAAAATGATATCCGTTCTTGTTGATGGGATGATCTGTGAACATATGTCAGACAACAGGAAGCCAATAATCTGCAGAACAGCAAATAAATGGAGTCTTAACTGGTTGACTATAGTTTACATGGCCTTTGATGGGTAATTAAGAGGTTTTTTCCCACAGAAGTAAGGAAAAGTTCAGGATTTGAACTGGCTAGATTCATCTTCACTGATGACCCAGTGAGTTCAACTGAATCCACACACTGTACTCACAGCCTATATTCTCATCCGCTTGAGCATATGTGGTGACATTGTTTCCCACATCCAGTGATTGAAGAATCAAATGAAAGATTGAGGTTTGACATGTTTTCCGAGATGCTTAGCATTCCAGCTTCCTTCTGTTTCTTTTTCCAAGAAAAACATGCAGGTTTCCCAGCTGTCCAGAGCTTTAGACAGAAAGATTCACCAGTTAATGATTTTGGGTGCATATGAAGTGGTCACTTCACCCACACTTCCATCCAGTGCTGTTAAGACAAAAGTTAAAAAGATGCCGTTTCCTCTCACTGCTGTTGAAACAGCAACTTGCCTCATTATGGTTGCCAGATTGAGCAGGGTTTGGGATTTGTATGTTTTGGTATCCTGCGGTTTGGTGTCAATACTATAATTTATGGTTTATTATAATAAATGTGTTAATTGCACTATTTACACTCACATATTAATAGATGAAAAGTTTATTCAATTATTGAAAACAACTATAATAATAATAATAATAAAATAAATGAAGTTTATTCAATAATAATAAATAAACACTAATTTAACAAAAACTAATTTAAACTCATTTAGTAATAAATGAATATTTTATTCAATAATAATGACAACAACAATATAATAATAATATAATAATAATAATACATTAAAATAATAATTCATTTAAATTTAAACTCAATTAGTAATACATTAATAGTGTATTCAATAATGACATCAACAATATAATAATAATAATAATAATAATAATAATAATAAATTAAAGTTGAAACTCAATCGTTAATAAATGAATAGTTTATTCACAACAATAACAACAAGAACAATGAAAAAGGTAGCAATAAGAATTTAACCCCCAGTTCAGTTATTAACATGAAAAATGTTTTTAATAATTCATATGACTTGTTCATATATTTAAGAAAGTTTTGTTGATGAAAATATTAAAATAATGTAAATTCCAATGCATAGGAAATGAGAACAAATCTGTGCATTCACAGAGAACACAGTGGCATGTAGTGGCGCTACAATGAGTCTAAATGTCCACGTTGGACACATGGTAAATAGTTTGCTTACACACATGGAAATTCTACTAAATTCAACTTAATGGAACTTCACCTCAACCCAGTGTTTTAAATGTGCTGCATTCAGAGCCACTTTGCTGCCTAATCATGATTAAACTCCTCATGAGCCAGTGATGCGAACATGCTTTTGTGAAGCCACTTCCGTGGAATTTCACATCAGTCTTCTATATGAATACACTGGCCTTCGGGTTTCCATGGTGACATAGGTGGCATGATAAAATGTTTGGTGTGAGAATTAGAGGTTGGATGGAAGGAGAGAAACAGTAGGAAGAAAGTACATGTGAGGAAGAGGGGGGGTAAAGAGTCAGTAAGAGAGAGAGTCAGGAAGAGAGATTGTGTATAGAGAAAAAGAGAGAGGGAGAGAGAGAGAGAGAGAGAGAGAGAGAGAGAGAGAGAGAGAATAGGACCGTGAGTCAAGTAACAGTGTGGCCCTGAAAAATCTGCCTGTAGAGAGAGAGAGGAGGGAGAAAAGGGTAAACGGAAAGATTGAGGGCGATATGGTCCTTGCCGTCAGAATGACCCAGGAGGAAACAAAAAATAACAGACAAATTAACAAGAAGAAGGTCAAGCAGGTAGACGTGGTGGTAGTATGTCTGGGGCGGGGCCAGACCGAAGGGTGGGGGACCAGATATTATTTGCTGCTACATCAGGCTGCTGTTCCCATAGGTGCTGTGCAGTAGCCTCGAACGCATCTGAACTGCATATGAATGAGGATCATTAATGACCTGAATGCTGACACTGAATCAGGGTCAGCACATAGTCCTTGATGAACCACAATGGAGGGTAATGGCGTTGAAAATGCACAAAGAACAATGGAAGAGGGATTGATTTGTAGGCCGTCCTCATCCTCAAGTTCACTAATACTGACAGTTAAATAACTAAAGTTCACTGGACAAGAAGCTTTAACACACCTTCTACCTTCTGAAGAGTTGGAGTTGAGTGTCTATCATGGTGCTTCTGAATGAGCTTCAGTTCAAGAACTGTGCATTGTGGGTCTCTACAGGGTTTCTGCAAGTTACATTTAAGACATTTTAAGACCTTTTTAAAACCATTATGAACAAAATTCTGTCCTGACAGAATAAATTCTTCACATTTATCTCGAGAAGAGTGAAGAGATGGTCCTGTTTAGACAGAGTCCCAGGAAAACCTCATAATATTGCATGAATTTTAGCTGAGTTGTTGTTTTTCTGATTTCTCATGTGACTTTAGTGCCTTTACACCAAGCTTGCACAAATTTAGGATCTTCTTGCTTGATGAGCAATGGCTTTATGTTGTGTTTAACTACAGTCAAACCCCAGTTAGCTCCCTCGTTATCTCGCCAACCTCGCCTCTCACCATGACAACAGATTTCCTTCCGTGTTATTTGCCTTGTTAAGCCGCCAACCTCACCAGCAGATTCAACCAGCACCAGTAAACATTTAAATTCAACTAATCATTTTGGGTTTTGTCGTTTTGTATAGAAAAAAACGGATGGAGAGTTGATGTTTAACCCATTATCTGCCAAAGGCCACACACTCCCCCTCTATTACTTCCTACCCTTCTCCATTCTTCATGTGCCTCTTTCTTCTCCACACACCACACACTGCCTCCCCCTTTAAAAACGTCCTTATGTGTTTTCTTTTATCTAAATGCAGCATATGATTAGCTTTACTAATTATAACCTCACAATCTGGTCGTCATATTCTGGTGATGACCAGAATGAATTTGAAGATAAATAAGAGAGAAGAAGAAGAAAACCCTTTCTTTGATGCTGGAAAATGTTTCCGTCACTCTACTGCTACATCGCACCTCTGCTCATACGATGGGTAACGAAGTTCTCTCACTTAAAAGGCGCTGCAGCATCCAGCCTCTCTTAATCTTTTTCAGCTTTTTGCTACATTACATTACATCCTAGTGTATAATACAGACTGGAAAAAGCTCAATTTAACAGAAATAAAAGAAACAAAAGTTTATGAACGACTGGAGGGTGGAGGTACTGCAGCACAGTGATGTCAATCATCCGTCTACATGTAAATTCTTCAGTATAAAATTAGAAACCCTGAAATGCAAAAATTATTAGGTTTATCTTTCTTCAATCCTTCAAAATCAGATCCGTAAACATCAATTGTGAACGGTGCTCCTTTGCTGTTGCTGATTCAAATTCAAATTTCAAATTTCAAATTCAAATTCAAATTTTATTTGTCACATACACAATCATACACACGCCTATGACCTCAGAATACAAAACAAGAAGCAATTTAAGACATTAAAAAAATTCAAAATAAATAGAGAAAAAATATTTTAAACTTCTAAAGAAATATAAAGAATATAAAGAAATATAAAGAATATAAAACCTTATCTAATATAATATAAACAAAACTATAAACAAAACTATATAACAGGTGCAAATGATATAAACCAAATGATGTCAGACACACGTTCATCTCTGATATTGCAGAACTTTTCTGGATTTAGTTTTTACATTGTGGCATAAAGTGTTTTAAACAGTGCAGTTGCTCAGATACAGTATAATGTCATTGGTGTAGAGCTACAAAGGTCTCCAGGGTTCAAATTACTTCTACATCAGATCATAAAAAACGCTGTGGCTTATCTTAGATTTTTAAAACATAAATTAGTATTTTCTGTGGCTTCTAGAATGGGGCCTATAATGTGGGGCAGAATGGTTGGAGTAATTTGGTAATACTCGCTAATGAGAACTGAACCCAGGACCGTGTTCCTGACCCTGGGCTTAGCACTGTGTCCCCATGCTGACAGAGTCACAACACTGCAGTGTGTGTCTGTGTCCTCCAGCACACTGGACACAATGAAGGTATGACTGGAGTTAAATACAGGACGTCACACTCTGATGCTGAATGGACATTAGGATTATTAGAAATTGGACAATTTAATATCATTTTGTATAAAGATTTCATGTTTGCAGACAATTGGGAATTGAAGTCATGGTGCAGGATATCAGGTGTTTAGGGTCAGTGAGCTGCTGGACGTGCAGTTGGATCAGAGTAGCTGAAATGCTCCTTTTTCAAAAATATAATGGACTGTATTATTAGAATGTAATAGGCATTAATTGTTACCAATATATGATGATGGTGATAATAATATAATAATGATAATAATAATACAATATAATTTGTGCTATCACCCTCAGATATAATAATAATAGTAATAGTAATAACAATAATAACAATAATAATAATAATAATAATAATAATAATAATATAATTCGTTACATAATTAGTAATAATAATAATACGTAATTTGTGACATCATAACTAGAAATAATAATAATAATAATAATAATAATAATAATAATAATAATAATAATAATAATAATAATGTTAAAATTGTACAATATAATCCATGCTATAATCATTAGATATAACAATATATTATAATGATTATTATCATTAAAATTGTCATTTTAATTTACATGACGTTTACCTTGCGCAAACAAATGCACTATAAAATATTTAAAAGACTAAAGCTGCATTTTATTTCTTCCTAAATCACTTTATTTATTTATTTATTTATTAATGAGAGCGTTTTAGCAGGATCCCTTGCAAATCGCTGTTTTTCCTCCAAATAACTGCACATACACGCCCCTTTTCTGTAACTTCATTACGTAAACCTCTGAGAGCTCTTTGTCCAGCTGGCCCAGCTGAGGTTAGGGGGGGGCTTCATGCTGCCGTACACGTGACTCCTCCCCTCACGTGAAACCCCACGTTGCCAAAAAAAAAAAGACTCGCGCTGCGGCTTTACACACATCTCGACGAAATAAACACGAAGTTGCATATACGAAGCAAGCGACGAAAATACATAAACCAAATACACGATTAGACCAAAGTGTAGTGAGTTTATGGAGCATATTGTGAACATTCCTCATCACTCTCTCCTCACCCCCTGTAGAAAATCGAGCCTTCCTCATTTGCATATGAGATGACCCGACCACCTTGCTTGTATGGTCGCTCTTGTAGAATATATATAGTGTTTCTTTCTTTTTTGCCTTACAATATTGGCTAGTCCGTAAAGATTAGCTATCGGAGCAATCTTGTTCTAGTCTGATGTTTTGCATTAGACCAACACCAGGGGACGTTTCTGTCTGCTCATGTTCACCCCCGTCCCTGTGATGTGGATGGTACAGTCCAGCTGAGGACACGCCCACTGTTCCGAATGGTTCTGTTATTGTTTTTAGACTTGGGGAGAGTTGGAGAGTGTGCGCGGCCCTAAAAAACTGCGGGAAAAACCGTCATATTCTCCGCAAAAAACTGATCGAAGCTCCCATTTTGAGTCAGCCCGGGTGAGAAGTTATGAAAAGTTCGCCATATGCCCTTAAACATGCGTTTAAAAGGGGATTGAACTCATGGAGCTCCGTAACGGGATTCAAAAGAAAGTGAGAACCGAGCAGCGGCGGGGCTGCAAGCGAGCGCATACGGCCCAGAGAAACCCCAAAGCCGGCCTGTGCAAAGTGCTGCGGCCGCTGCCTCTGGAGGACAACGATGAGGACGACGTGCGTGGAGAAGACGGCGGCTCATTCGCCTTCTTCAACGCCGGCGGGGCGCCCCGGTACAGCCTGATCCGGGAGGTGGGTCGCGGCTCCTACGGTGTGGTGTACGAGGCCGTAGCCCGCAGGTCTGGAGCCCGTGTGGCGGTAAAGAAACTCCGCTGCGACGCGCCCGAGAAAGTGGAGCTCGCCCTGGCCGAGTTCTGGGCCTTGGCGAGTCTGGAGAAAAGGCACGAGAACGTGGTGCAGCTGGAGGAGTGCGTTCTGGAGAGGAACGGCCTGGCGCAGAAGATGAGCCACGGCAACAAACGCTCAAAGCAATACCTCCGTTTAGTGGAGACGTCGCTGAAAGGTGACCACACACACTGATTTAGTGTTTTCTTAATATTTAATTTGAGCTGCTTGGGGGAGTTTTAAATATGACCCACATTGAGGGGCTTTCACCTAAAATCAGGGGGGAAAGTTTTTCTGCTTTGTACATAGAAGGCAGTAGTAAATGTGGAAGTGCTGCTTTGGTTTCTGCCCCCGTGCAGCGCGTGAGGGAACACGGTGTTCCAGCTCCCTGATGTTTAACCCCTTAACTGCCAAAGGCCACGCACTCCCCCTCTATTACTTCATACCCCTCTCCATTCTTCATGTGCCTCTTTCTTCTCCACACCCCACACACTGCCTCCCCCTTTAAAAGTGTCCTTATGTGTTTTCTTTTATCTAAATATTATATATATAATAATATATTTGTACGAACAATCTGAATTGTAATGTTTTGTGCTCCTGCAGTTGCATGTTTTGTCGAGCGTGCTGGATCCACTTTGAGGGGTTATGTAAGCGTCATACTTTCGGCCATGCCAGTCAACTAATAAAACATTTAATCCGGAGGGCAAAGCCTTTCCAGACGCGGGCCAATGGTGCTCGCACGAATTTTGTGCGCTCTGCTTGATGGCTTTCCTGAAATGGGCCATATTTCTTTCTTTTGAAGGATTACAAACAGAACATCTAGTAATCTGTAGCTCGCCTTCTGCCTCCATACACACAAACTCTTCACAGGTCATGTTCCGCTAAGCGTCCCTGAAGAGCCAACTCACGCTTTTACTGTGAAAGATCAACACCACTTCCTTTTCGAAGCACCAGGAAGCTTTTGTAAATGTCAGACCTGTGTCTTCCTAAAGCAAACCTCGCTCACAGCACTGTGACAGTCGTTGAAATTGAAAATCATTGGTGCAGTGTTCTCTGGATGAAGTTCAAACACACCCTTTGCCAAAATCAAACATTTTGATATAAACTGATCATATTTTTTTGTATGAACAGGCATACGGCTGCGGCCTAACTAAGTTTGCCGTTTGCTATCGAACTAAGCCATCTTTCATTCTAGGGTGCGCACACAACAGTGGCTTATCAGTTTGGCACCAGTAACACGCCGTTCTTAAGTCTCTTAAGTGTACGGGCAGATTTTTCCTGACTCAGCAAAACGTGGCTTAGCAGAAAACAGTAGCAGACTGACTAAGCTGTAGAAACAGAATTCTGATCCCACTTGCTGGAACCTGTTCACGAGAGCAGAGAAACAGAAGCTGTAGTGTTGTGATTGATATCAGTTGGGACTGCTGATGTAATTCCATTATGGGAGCCGTTGCATTGGTTGCAAGGCTCGTTGGTTCCGTCTAGAGGAACATCTCAGACACTTGGAAGGCCCAAGTCAAGTAGGTGTTTGACACAAACCCACTAGTTTAACCATTAGGCCACGACTGCCCCCAAACAACACAAGACTACACACGATCAGACATCCTTTTTAACATGTGAATGTTCCGCCATATTGGTCCAAATCCACGTCTGCAAGCGATCTATGTTTAGGTCACGTAATACCTGATTTGGATGACCTCACAGACTTGCTGTCTGTCTTTTCCAGGTGAGCGTATCCTGGGTTACCCAGAGGAGCCATGCTACCTCTGGTTTGTCATGGAGTTCTGTGAAGGGGGGGACTTGAACCAGTACATCCTGTCCCGTCGGCCCGACCCAAAAACCAACAAGAGCTTTATGAAGCAGTTGACCAGCGCCGTGGCTTTCCTCCACAAGAACAACATCGTCCACCGTGACCTAAAACCCGACAACATCCTCATCTCTCAGAAGAACGGCGCGCCCGTCATCAAGGTGGCCGACTTCGGACTCAGCAAGGTGTGCGCGGGGTTGGGCTGCGTGGAGCAAGAGGGAGAGGACCAGGGCAACAAGAACGTTAACATCAACAAGTTCTGGCTGTCGTCGGCCTGCGGTTCCGACTTCTACATGGCTCCTGAAGTGTGGGAGGGACACTACACGGCCAAAGCAGACATTTTCGCACTCGGCATCATCATCTGGGCCATGATTGAAAGGATCACGTTTATTGATGCCGAGTCAAAACGCGAGCTCCTTGGCACTTACGTTCGGCAGGGCACCGAGATCGTTCCTGTGGGGGAAGCTCTGCTGGAGAACCCCAAGATGGTGCTCAACATCCCACAGAAGCCGCGGAGCCCAATGTCCGATGGGATCCGGAGGCTCTTGCAGGATATGCTGGCGGTGAATCCGCAGGACCGACCGGACGCCTTCCAGCTTGAGCTCAGAATGGACCAAGTCACGTGTGCTGCGTGAAAACAGCCTCAAAGCCAAAGGAACTCGGAATGGATCTAAAGGTGAGTTTTGTGGGAGTAGTAGCTCAGTACTAGATAGATTCCTCTCTTCTATAACTTCCTTATTCATCCACAATTGTCTTTTGGGTTTCCCCAACAGCCTATTAGTATGTTTTAAAAATGAATGTCTATCTTCCGTATTTTAGCCTCATCGATCTGAGCTTTTCTTAATCAAGTTAAATGGTGGCAGAACTGTTCAACTTATCCAGGAAGAAGACAAGAGACTGACAGTAAAAACTGAGAAAATATATGAAACGAAGCTCAAAAACAGAGAAACAACTTTGTGATTAGTTCAACAATGACCTTTTCTTGTTAATGAATCTTATTGCGTTCATGTCTGTTTTTATATGTCGATTTAATAGAATCTTTTTTTTTAAACCAAAAAATTAACATTGGACTTTCACAATCATTGCCTTGGAATTATTACCGTTCTGTCTGCAGTCTGAGCGGATTTGAGATGTTAAACTTTTTAAATTTCAAAGCAGGACTTAAAAAAATAATTGTAATAATCTGTCATAGGATAAGAATACATAAATAACCAAATATCGACAAAATTCAGAGAGAACCATATAATTCCAAGTGGACTGAATTGTTTTTTTTTCTGTCTGAAATCATTGTACTCGATGTGAACTCGAAGCTTTCCTAGACAAATCTGGCAGCACACAGCACTGCACGGTTATAGGAGCCATATTGCTGATAGACCTTCGGCTCCTGGAAGTTGCTTTTTAGCATCACATATCAGACCCTGTGGAGAGTGTTTACTGTATCTGCATTAAGACTGGGGAACATGGGGAACACTAACTTTTTAAGACAGGTTTCTACAACAGATGGACTTTACTCTGCACCAGGCTGCACATGTCCACTTAGGATTTACTTTGTTCTTATTGGAGCGTAATGTTTTTTTTTGGGTGGAGGTTAGTACACAAGTTCCTCCGCACGCACCTTCCTCACAGACCTATTGCTTCTGACTCAATTGTCCCACAGCTCTTCTTCTCTACCTAATCAGAAATGCCTGGTCCCCGCCCGATGCTTTGTGCTGCTTTAATTAAATCCGCAACGTTCCTGGCCGCAGGGCCTTTGCGTACTCTGCAGGTTTGCCAGCCTCGACCCAACTCCTTTCCTCTTGGCACACATGCTTCTCTGTTCTCTCATATTTGTATATTTCGCCCTGGAGGCAGTTCATGGGTGATTGGATCAACAAGGTCTAACACCTTTCCAACTGAAGAGTCCAGGCTGCCAGCAACAGGCAGCCTTTACTCCGAAAGCTTGTTGTAGCCATGTATGGATGGACAATGGTGACTGTTAAAGAGAAATAGCAACTTAAAAATGAATCAAAAATGCATAATTTAATATTTGACATTATTATGTAAAATGCTCAACCCCAACTTACCAGCTCATTTGTTATAAAAAGGTGGATTAACAGGTTATGATGGTAACTACACAAATGGAGCCATTTTATTTACTGTTTAGAACCACCAGTGAGACTAAATGGATCTTCTGAATTCTGTATTTAATGCTGATGATACTAAAATATTGCTAAATCTGGAAAAAAAAACTTTTTACAGATATGTTATACATCATATTAATATACAGTTGTATAGTGTGTCATGCTCCTGGCAGGGCATCTATAGTTTCATACAATAACTTTCTGCAAGGAGCTTTTAGACGTCTGGTTCTATTCACCACCACTGTGGACACTTTTGACTCGAAGTTTCTGTGTGTTGGAGCCCTTCACACCAAATCACGCTCACCCATTTAATTTGACCGAAAATTACCCATGAACCCCCAAGAACCATTCAAGGGTTTTGTTTTGAGTGTTTTGATGGAGACAGGAGGTGAAATTGTCAGTGCAGTTTCAGGCTTTTGTGCTCTGTGACCGTGCAGTTGCTTCTCCGGAAATTAGTTATTTTAAAGTCACATCATGCTTCTTCTGGGGCACGCTAGCTTTCATCCTTCTTCCTCTTCTTATAAATCTTGGCCCAGTGACGTTTCAGTATCGTGCTTTCTTCTGTGTGCAGTTCATTTTGGCTGGAGGCTGCGCTGAGCCGTAAATATTGGTGTGTTTTGGAATCCTGTCCCATTGTTATCGGCTATGGCTCTTTTATACGGCGTCAGTGGTGTGTCAGCAATATATAAGCCCCTGTTGCAGCAGGAATGGCTTGTGAGTTAGCTAGGGGCTGAATGGTTGTGTACGTGATCGCATGTTTCCAGTGACGGAGCAGTATGGCCTGGTTCTTTCACTGGAGGCTTAGATATAGAGCAGTTATGCAACGGGTTCAACCCCTCCCTCCCCTGCCCCTCAGTCCTAAGAGGGAGTCAGTCATCCGTCAGAGCAGCCTGGCCTGGGAAAAGAACCTGTGTATGAGTGTGTGTTTATGTTGTAGGAGACTGAGGATTGACAGAGGGCATTTTGACGCGGTACAGACGAGTCTTTTTCCATGGTGAAGAATAATAGAACGGGATTAATAGTGAAATGGAGATAATTGCAATAGCCTATAAAAGCCCACCGCACAGCGACGCCCCCTCTTCCCTCCCAGAGCTGCGCTCAGCAGCCAGACAATGAAACCACTGCTGCTATTGCTGTTCCGCCAGCTCACGTTTGGAACATTTTGTCCTCGCCCTGTATATCTGGCTAATTTAGGCCGCCGTTCATGTCCCAGTGCTATATCTGGGATTTTTATTTTATTCTATAGCTTGAGAGCAAGCAGGATAAAACCAACCAGGCTCTTTTAGTGCTAATTTAATTTATTTATTCTTTTTAAATGTTTATACATCCACATTTCGGAAAATGTGTTTCCAATACATTTTCTTTTGGTCGTTTTCAGCAATTATATACAAATTAAAGACGAGCTGGGTTTATTTTGGTTTAAAGAATCATGCACATATACATTGTTGTGGCATAAATGTTGATCATAGATCATAATGTAATATAGAGCTGAGAAATATTTATCGTTATTAATTGTGGCCCCAATTACATTTTTGAGCTTCTCTGTCTAAAAAACAGTTAAACTGATCATTGCTCTCACCTTTGAGTGAGTTTACTGTAATGTGGTGTGAAAAACAATAAATATACAACATTTATACTTAAATATTTAAATAATATTTATTCCATTTTAATAAATGACAGAAAAATGCATATTGCAAGTATCGAGAATCGTACAAATTTAAAAAAAAATTGTGATTTGATATTTTTGCTATATCGCACACCTCTAATGTAACATGAACTTTGATCATAGGACTACGTATGTGCCATATATTACATTGTTTTGATTCATGTTTATTATGCATGTTGCCATTTTTAGATTTGAACCACTTTTGGGGCAGAAGAGTTTCAGTATGTGCATTATTCAGCCCAATTTTTTTTACCCCAATTCATGAGCTTATCACGATATAAGATCCTCAGCTTTAGTCGATTTAGCCATGTGTTTATATCAGAATCAGAATCGTGTTTATTGGCCAAGTAAGTGAGTAAACACATACAAGGAATTTGATTCCGGTAGATAGTGT
>JBBIGC010000131.1:2453130-2463477 GCA_037576955.1 Lepidarchus adonis | reverse complement strand
CACACACACACACACACACACACACACACACACACACACACACACACACACACACACACACACACACACAAATATATCATTAGTTTCACCCTGGAAGCAAACTTTGCTAAAAACACAAATATTAATAGTTACCCAAATCATTTTTATACATATCTGCAAACTATAAAAATGAACAGAACTTGGAGAGGATTGACCTTGGATCAGATTCCAATATATTTATAATGACTGTTCCCATAGAAACTGATTCTAGATCTGTACTTACTCCTCTGGTGGTTTGCAAAAACAGACCCTGTTGTGTTAGAAGGCTACTTACAGTGTGATAGGAGTCAGGTGTTGTGGCATGTACACAATTTTATTTACTATACCACTTTAATATTGAGAACCACCAGTGACCATAAAAGGAGTTTGCCATCTGTTTGTTGCCCGGCATTTTGCAATTTTGCCCATCACATTTTCTGGTATTTTTCCACCAGGTGACCTGGGGATCTGGGTGGAGGATTGTATTTGTCCATTGGAACAGGGGGTGGTTATTGTTGGCAAATTTCATTAGTCAAACAAACCTGGGTAAGGAGCATAGCCCTATGTGCTGGACAGCCCATTCCCAATTTAACCACTGCCTAAGAGCCTTTCCCAGTTTGTCTGTGTAATGTCAATAATACTACACAACTGCTACTGCACATCAGTAACAGGAACCTGTTTCGTTTCGCCCACTGCACCCCCCTTCCCTGGACTCAGAAACCACTTTCCTGTGTATAGTAAACAGTATGCAGAGTCAGGGTTTCAGTGTCATGCTCGCCTTGTTTGGACCAATGCGGAGTTCAACATGGCCGCCACTGCTGTTGCAGAAAGTGAGCTGTGCACAGATCTGGCTTGAAGTCAGCAGAGGAGAGGAAGTGGGAGTTTCTGTGGTTTTCAGTGGCACGCGTCCTCCAGCTTGTCATGAAATGGTTGTTAATTTCATGCAAAAGGACTCCAATCAACATTTCTTTCTTTATTGCAGCAATCGCTAATGTGTGGTTGGGATTTTGCTACTGTTTTTGTTAGTTTTTTTTATAGATGGTATTTTGCTATTTTTCATTTTATTCTGAAATCATGAGCACAAGGTAGAGCAGAGGAATGGAGACAGAATGTACGAAAAGCGAGATCAGTCCAGGGTATTTTAGGAACACATGGTGTTATGTTGTGGCTTTGTGGTGAACATGGTTGTAAAGAGTGTCACTGCTCCTCCAAAAGATTTACAAGTCTGGGCCCCAGGCGTCCACACTGAGCTCTTATGTAACATTGCATACCACTGGTGTTTTACTGCGGTAGGTGTTGGTAGTTGTGGAGAAAACATAAAAATCAGTGTATGAAAGAAATGTAAACATTCTATAGACAGACAGACAGACAAACATCAATAAATTCATTTTTGTTTCTTGAAAAATAGAGGCTCACAACACAGAAAAATCCCATATTTAAGAAAGACGCATAAGATTTTTTACATGAACTCATGTCTGCCAAAATTATTGGCTACCCTGCTGTTAATATTTCATACAACCATCTTTTGTCAACAAGACAGCATTTAATCTTCTCCTATAACATTTTGCAAGGTTGGAGAATACAGAGACAGGGATTTTTGACCATTAGTCTTTGCTAAATCTATCTAGATTGTCCAGAGTCCTGGGTCCTCTTTTATGCACTCTACTCTTCAGCTCACCCCACAGGTTTTCAATGGGGTTGAGGTCTGGAGACTGAGACGAGGAGCTTGATTTTGTCTCTGCTGAGCCATTGTTGTGTAGATTTTGCCATATGTTTAGGGTCGTTGTCCTACTGGAAAACCCAATGACAACTCATCTTCACCTTTCTGGCAGAGTCCACCAGATTTTGATTTCCTGGAATGTCATGGTATTTCAAAGAGTTCATGATGCCATGCACCCTAACATGGTTCCCAGGGCCTCTGGAAGAGAAACACCCCCATCATCACAGATCCTCCACCATACTTTACATTGAGGTACTCTCCCCCTACTCATCCTTGAATTCACGCCAGACCCACCTAGAATGTTTTTGCCCAAAAACTAAATTTTAGTCTCATCTGACCAAAGCACATGAACCCAGTTTAGGTTCCAGTATGACTTAGCAAACTCCAGACATTTACATTTGTGATTGTAGCTGAGAAAAGGCCTTTTTCCTTGCTCTCCCAAACAGCTTGTTTGCATCATGGTTGTCATGGAGACTTTGACTCTTTGGTGCAGTTCTCTAACATTGAGCTTTGGAGAATTTTTTACTTCTCTTACCATCCTCCTCACTGTGCATGGTGGCAAGATAACTTATGTCCTCATCCAGCCTTGTTTACTTGCCCTTTACTTGAATGGCATGTTAATTTATCTAAACTAAAAATTACTGCAGCTCATTTACATTTAATTCATAGGAATTGTTAGGGGTGCCAATAATTGTGTCACACATGATTTTATGTATTTATGTGACATTTTTTTCTCCAATGAATAAATGTTCTTCAATCAAAGGTTGAATTTTCAGTTTTTTGTGTTCTGAGCCTATATTTAAAAAGATTATTAGAAGTCTAAGAACACATCTTCATCAGGAGTGGCAATAATTGTGGAGTGCACTGTAGACAGACAGAAGGACGAACGGACGGACGGATGGATGGATAGATAGATATTTTCTGTTTCAAATAAATAAATTACAAATCACCCAATTCAATGTCAAATTAATTTTTAATATTTGATCTCTTTCAGTTCTAAGAACTGTTCTATGAACTCTGCAAACTGTTCTTGAATTTTGATGTGCAGAGAAGTCACAACACATACTTTTGCACCTCACAGATCTGTAGTACTGGATCATGGTCAGTGGTGGTGGGTACTAACTACTGCAAACCTGTAACACTCCACAACAAGGACTCAGATCCTTACACTCCTGCTTCCAGCACAACAACTTCAAGAAATGACTGTTCACTTACTGCCATTGTAATGAAATACCAAGATAGTCAACGTTATTCACCTTACTCTCCAGCGGTGTTAATGTTATGGCTACAATTATGTTCATTTGTAGTGTTTACACATGGAAAATGAAAATACTTGAATTATGCAGAAAGCTGTTATCTGAAGTTGACCCCACAGTCTGGACCTACTTTTCTTATCTCTTCAGTCTTTACATTGGTCCAGGCAGCTGAATCACTTCTCCATCTTCGCTGTTTGTGTTCTGTCTTTAGTGCCTCCAGATATTGTAACGTACATGTAATTCTCGAAAGGATAAAGGAAGAAAGTGAAAAATCCTGACACTAAAAGTGCGTTTACAGATGTGATACGTGTGTATGAGTCAATGTCTGTATTTAGCTAATGAGTAAGAGACTGTAGGCTACAAGTGTGGGCACACTGGCATATTTTGGGATCTATTGGTAGTCAGCCATGCTTCTTTCATTGGTCATTTTCAGACCTCAGGACTGTTGGTGTTATTTTGGTGGTTGGCGTAGCAGAAAGGTATGATGCTCAATGGTCCATCAGTGGTTCTTAGGCTGGGATTTGAATTTGCAACGTTGGACCTTCCAAATTTCAAGGGCAAGGCCCTAACTAGGCCACTTCTGCCTTTCTTTATTCTTCTGAGAATTACATGTTTGTAGCAATATCTGGAGGAACCAAAGACAGAACACAAACATGGAGATGGAGAAGTGATTCAGCTGCCTGGTCCACCCTGCAGATCCAAGTGTTGGTAGATCTTCAGGACCAGGGTTGGGCTGGGTTTCTAGTCAATAGTGAGTGTATACAAATATTGCATGTTAATGCAAAATCAAGTGAAATCCTTTGTATTTGGCTTGAATGCCAATGTGACCTAGACCATGGATCTCTGCTGTCGTCCTTTCTTTTCAGTCTTGGTATCAATTAGAGTGAGACAGAGGCTCTTTTGAGGCTCCTCTTACTGTTTTACATGAAATAAACCCCATCAACACCAGTTCCGTAGTCCATCTCTCAATGTTCTTAGCCAAGCTCTTAAGACAAACACAGAAGAGCTTCATAGAGAGCTGAGGTTTGAAAGGGGTAAAAAAAAAGAGAAATGGACCACACACTCCTCTCTTATGGTCCATTAAAGACGGGACGCGTCCGAGTCCAGGGCGTCGGTTTGAATCTGAAGCCATCAAAGTCAGACTGAGTCACAGTGCGGGTGACAAAAGAGACGTGGCTTTGAAAGCCGAGCTGAAAACATCGCTGAAAAGGCAGAAACTAATGGAGCATGGCGCATTGTCCCACACCTTTTCACTCCGCTCTGAATCGTGCTCCACGGTGGCACACTGCATCCGGAGCCCGGGGACGACACACCAGCTCTTCACACAACACACAACACACCGATCGAGAGCCATGAAAATGAAAACGAATTTAAGGGCTGCTTTGACCCTGGCTGGATCTGGAGCTGACAATAAGTTTTATGAAAGCAAGTCACGTCATCAGCTAACACAATAGCTCCATTACTCGTTAGCCGTGTTAGCCTTGTAGCAGAACTCACTTCAGACCTCCAACATGGCTGATTGCCTACATCTGAGGAGAGCTGCAGTTATCATTACGCAAGTCTGATGCATGATCCTGACTAATGTCAATGAGGAAAGATACACAGATCAGCCATAACATTAACACCACTGGAAGGTGAAGTGAATATTACTGACTCTAGTTGTTCCAGTACAGCAGCACCTGTCAGGCAGTGGGATATATTAAGAACAGTCAGTTCTTGAAGCAGGAAAGTAAGGATCTGAGCCACTTTATTGTGCCAACAGGTCCTGTGGAGTGTTCCATGGGCACCCAAGGTTAATGTATGAGGGGGGCGTACTTACTATTAGACAGGTGGTGTTAATGTTATGGCTGATTTGGTCTATACCTAATATATTTTATATGCTATTTTCATTTATGATACAGCTCTCCATAATGAAGACAATCTCTCCATTGAATTTGAATGGGAAGGTGTCGCGGACGTGTGGCATTATTTTCTTATAACGCTCGCTGCAGATGAATTACTCCTGTTGCCATGGGAACAGGTTTTGTGCTTCTGTTTCATATTACTCCACCATTAGTGCAGTTAGCAAATATGGACAATATAAATGTTAATATTTTGGTGAATATGGAAGGCTGGAGTGCTGAGCGCAGGCCCAATTTAAAGACCAGGAAAGGGGGGAACGTTTTGGTGAAGAAAAAGCAAAAAGGAATAGCGCATTGCTGAGCAACGACCAGAACATTGTGAGGAACGATTTTCTTCTCACCGCAAGAAACAAAATTCCAATAATTTTTTTTTAAATTTTATAATTATTTTTAAATATTGATTTTCTCGTTTTGGCACAAATGCACATAATCCACATTGGGATTTATTTTCTCATAATCTCACAATACATTATCCCTTGCATAGCACATTTTTAACTTTTTTTTTTTTTTACTTTTTTAGTTTAACATTTCTATCAATTATCTCAATTGGAAAAGTTGCAATTATGTTGAACGACTTGTTTGGTAAGTTCAAGGCCAAAGAGGTTTCAGTGGTGAAAGGGTCATGGCTGAACAGTGTTACCAGCAGGTCATTCAAAGGTTAGTGGCATTAGACCACGTTGATACCCTTCTGCCTGAATGGTTAGAGATGAGTCTACACAGGGCACCGCAAGTTCAGGTTCTTACTGAGCATGTGCACAGATGTGTATTTTCAGCACATGCAGAATAAAGCCCTGGACTGTAGTGAGGGGTTACGGACAGATAGACGGATAGACAGATAGACAGAAGGGGTTGGATTTGGGCATGGCTTTCATAACGAGTGCAAGTGCAGGGCAGGAACAGGATGTCCCAGGACAGAGTGCCTGAGCCCAGCTGTGTGTTTGTGTGTGTGGTGTGTGTGTGTGTGTGTGTGTGTGTATGCCTGTGCGTCTGATTTGCTGGATGGCTGCCTTGGGGCTGCGTTCCAAAAAAAACTGACCCACTTCTGAGACAGTGCGTCTAGGCTGGCACATGGCACCGGCTGCCCTGGTGCTGACGCCCACGTGACCCAAACAGCGTCTGCGATCTTGGCTTTTGGGAGATGCTGCAGAAAGCTGCGTCCTCTAGCTGGCCGCCATTATTGCACTGTGCACGACGAGCATTCTGCCCAATCCAGGAATCAGAGTGTTTCTGTTGGTGCTTTGATGAAAGTATTGCGATAATGCAAAAAAAAAAAATTCAGGTTAAAATAATCAACGCCAGGACACTGGACATATTATTTCATTAGAGAAGTTGACCAATTTTGTTTTTTCTGGACCAATTTTGATACAGATTATTGCTAGTTAGCAGAGCCGCTAACACATATGCTAACCGACATGGAGATCAACAATCTTTATTTAAATAACTAAGGTTTACATTATTATTGTTGACACTTTTTACATTATTTTAACTTTACATAATATTTAATAAATGTTTTTAGTAACATCATAAAGTGAGGAAATGTATTAAGTTCCTGTTGCTACATTAGTTGTTCCATCAGCCATACATATAACATTGTTTTCTCATACAGAAGAGTATTACATTCACTAAAAAAGTTGCTCTGTCTTCACTTTCATTAAAATTCCTCTCGGATTTGTTTAGCGAATGCATTACACTTCCAAAGGCTCATGTTATCACATCATAGCAAATCATATAATAGCATATCATAGCAAATTACAATTAAAGCTCATGTTGTAAAATCTACATCTACATCTAATGAACTAAACTTAAAGACAAAGAAGAATGTCCTGGACTCTTTTAGTTTTACTGCATAGTAATAGTTCATGCTGTAGAACTTGTCTTCTGTGACAGACTTACTTATAAGCACGTATTGATTAACATAAAATCTGTTATTCTCTTTCTAGCCTCTCAGATAGTAACGTTGTAGCACTTACACTATATTCTATGACTAAAAGGAAAGTGTTGAACTTCTTTGTAGCGCCTACATCAGTGCTGTCATGTTTGAACTAATGTTTGATTGTTCCTGTACCTGAAAGTCGCTTTGGAGTGAAGTGTCAGCCAAATAAATAAATGTAAATGTAAAATGTTAGCACCGCAAAAAGGTTCATTATCCGGACATTTTCAGGGGTGGAACTGGGAATATGGACAGGATATTCATTTAGGAAATTGCTCACCTGAGCTACATGGTGTTTTGCAGCTTCAGTGTGTACGACTGTGATGTTTTAATTTGGGGAAACACTGCTTTACCTTCCATCCAATAACTTGTTGTGAGTGATAACAAAACTTCAGCATTGATTGGCTACTACTTGTGTGACATATAGCCAATCAAAGACAGTTGTGGGTGAGACATTAAATGAAGCAGCGAATTGAGTGCACAGAGAGAAAAGACAGTAGAGCCACTGCAATTACTTAATAATAACTTAACTTTTTTAACTTTTTATCAGCTTTATAATCGGTTAAAACATAATTAATTATATATGGTTATATTTTATATTACATTGCCAGAAATCTAGTCAAGATAACAGCTCAGCCTTGATGTGAGCGAGGTGTTCAAACAGCCCCCAGAAAGGAAGCATTGGGAGTTTTGAAATGGGTTTCCATGGCCGAGCAGCTGCACACAAGCCTAAGACCACTATGTGCAATGCCAAGTGTTGGCTGGAGTGGTGTAAAGCAGAGGCTGCGCACCAGTACCAGGCCATGGAGCATTTTGTACCAGGCCATAAAAAATGTAAACTTTTTTTAAAAATACGATCTCAACTGTATACATACATACATCTTAGTATGTTCGAGACATTAGCTTTGCTGGTATTCTGGATAAAAGAATACATCTAAACCTGGAAGTCGCTTTGGACAAAAGCGTCAGCCAAATGAATAAATGTAAATGTAAAAGTCATGGCAGAAAACCCTGAGATCGCCACAACAGCACTGAAAACTTATTTTGAAAGGAAAGTTTACGTGTTACCATAGCGACCAGAGCTCGCGAAGGGCAGAGGAGGATGTTACTCTCAATGTTGTTAGCGCATTTCAGGAAGACGATGCTAATAAGTTACATAATTACACAGTGGATTCATGTTTTTTATTATATTTACAAAATACCACAGTTTTTGTGTTGGTCGTATCATTTTATTTTGTTGTATTTATCTGCAACACATTAAAGGCTGGTCCGTGAAAATATTGTCTGACATTAAACTGTAAAGACTCTGTATACACCACCCCCTAAAAACCCCACCCCACCCCTCACTTTCAGAACTGCCCAGGTTGCCTATGCCTAGAGTCACACCTGAGAATGAGAGGCTTAAAAAAGTCTTATACAGATACCATGGAAAGGTGTCCACATACATTTGGCCACATAATGCAAGGAACTGCAGGGCTTGTATTTTAGTCCAGCTCACACTTGTTAGACACTATCAGCACATCTGATACCCCTAATGAGTGAAAGTGTGAAGCCGGAACTGAGGTTCTTATGGTAGAGGTGTAGGGTAGATTTGGTCACAGGAAACATGGCTGATAATGACTGAGGATGCATGTGTGGAATTTTGAATTTGCGTTTCCCCATGACTTGCTGGATATGCTTGGATTACTGTGAGCGGGCTTTCCTGACCCTCTTCCAAAAAAACCCACTTGCTTATAGTTGCCGATAAGATTTGGTTTTGTTACTTTGGTCCTTTGGAAAATGGAGTCAAGTCAAGTCAAGTGAATCTTATTTCTATATCACTTTTTACGACTGCCGTTGTCACAGAGCAGTTTTACAGAATTTGGTTCCAAGTCCCAACTGAGTGAGGGAAAGGCGATGGAGGGGAAGGAAAAACTCCCTAAGCAGGAGTAAGAAACCTTGGGAGGAACCAAGGTTTAGTAGGGGAGTCAATCCTCTTCTGGCCGACGTCAGATAACAACAAAAGAGAACGAAACATGTTCATATGAAGCGTAAAGTACTGGGAGATGGTTGATGGTAGTTAGACTAGTCTGGGAGAGGTAAAGAGAAGGCCCCAATGATGGGTGATCTGGTCATGGAAGTCAAGAGGAGCAGTTCCTAGTAACCAGGTGGACTGTCAATGGAGTAAACCTCAGGGCTGTGTATATGGACTAATATTATATAAGCAATTCATCTTAAACGTTTGTTAATCAAATGTTAACAAAGGCTTTTGTTATCGCAGGCATCGTCTACGCTGGGGATGATGGGGGCACATCCGCACCACTTCTTGTCAGGTACAACATGCCCTGGCACCAAGTACTAGAGCTCCTCAATGACCAGCCTGCATGTCTCTTTCCTTTCAGGAAGCTAACCAGGCTAATCCTAATCTGTCCGGCCTTGTATTCTGAGAGAGGGATACAGTTGTGAATGCTCCATAGCTAATCTGTCCTTGGCCCTGAGAAAAGTGACGCAGCACAAGTTAAAAAAAATAG
This sequence comes from Lepidarchus adonis, assembly GCA_037576955.1. Classification (NCBI taxonomy): domain Eukaryota; kingdom Metazoa; phylum Chordata; class Actinopteri; order Characiformes; family Lepidarchidae; genus Lepidarchus; species Lepidarchus adonis. Next base: position 2,454,142 of record JBBIGC010000131.1, on the reverse strand, counting down.
GCTGGATTAGCACAGCAGGTGCTGCAGTGTGGGATTACCTCTACTGTGAGCTGATGGCACATCCAAGATCTTTAATACAGCCCACAAGATGGCTAATAATCTCCTGTTGCTGGATGCAGTCATAGACAATGGGGCAGCTCATTGCTAAGGCTGCAGATTGCTCATATGGTGTTTTGTAACAAGTTAGATACAGGATTACTGAAAGTGTGCAGGTGGTGGAAAATGGCCACATAGGCCTAAAGATAATTCATGCATAAATAATTAAATACATGCAAATCCTTATGAATACTGAAGTCTTATGGGTATTGAAGCCTTATAAATACTGAAACGTTTTAAATATTGAAGCCTTTAAAATACCCAAGCCTTATAAATAATAAAGCCTTATGGGTCCTGAAGCCTTACAAATTCTGAAGCCTTATGAATACTGAACCCTTATAAACACTGAAGCTTTAAGAATACTGAAGCCTTATAAATACTGAGGGCTTATGGGTACTAAAGCCTTATAAATACTTAAGCCTTATAAACACTGTAGCCTTATAAATACCAAGGCCTTATGAATACTAAAGCCTTATAAATACTGAGGCCTTATGGGTACTAAAGCCTTATAAATACTGAAGCCATATGAATACTGAAGCCTTATGAATACTAAAGCCTTATAAATACTGAGGCCTTATGAATACTAAAGCCTTATAAATACTGAAGCCTTATAAACACTGAAGCCTTATGAATACTGAAGATTATGCATACACAAAGCCTTATGAATACTGAAGATTATGCATACACAAAGCCTTATGAATACTGAAGATTATGCATACAAAAAGCCTTATGAATACTGATAATTACGAATATGGAAGCTTTACGAATACTAAAGACTTATAGTTACTGAAGCCATACAAATACCAAAGAGTTATAGGTACTGAAGTTTTATGGGTAATGAAGATAAGATAAGATAAGATAATCCTTTATTGTCCCACAAGTGGGAAATTTCACATGTTACAGCAGCAAAAATCAC
>JBBIGC010000131.1:2423737-2453030 GCA_037576955.1 Lepidarchus adonis | reverse complement strand
AGAGAGAGAGAGATAGATAGAGAGAGAGAGGGCAGATGTGAAGAAAGAAGGAGAAAGCTAGCGTAGAAAGTGAGAGAATGACGAAAGAAAAGAGAGAAAGAAAAGAGGAATAATAGATGAAGACAATGAGAGAGCAGAACTCTCATTCAATCTCTGTCTGTCTCTCTCTCTCCCTATTTATACCACTCTGTCTATATCTGTCTCTCAATCACTCTGTCTCTCTTACAATCATTCTCTCTCTCTCTCTCTCTCTCTCTCTCTCTCTCTCTCTCTCTCTCTCTCTCTCTCTCTCTCTCTCTCACCGCGCGCGCGCAGCCCCCCTCCGCGTCCCTCCTCTGCAGAGTGCGCGCTAACTCGGGCTCCGGCTCCTTTTCCTGCGCAGACACGAGGGGCACAACTACGAGTCTGACCGCTTTCCCCGCCGCTGCGATGCGTCCGAGCTCCGGATTCATGGCCCTCTGCCTGCTCGCTGTGTTCCGGCGAGCGGCGCGAGTTTCTGCGGGCAGACCCACACAAGGTGAGCGGCTCGCGTGGTGAACCTGCGCGTGCAAACGTGGCGCGCGAACGCAGGAGGGTCTCTCTGGGCTTCATCGTCCAACGCGTTCCTCCGCACTCTCAGTGACGAGGCTTGGACCCCGGCACTGGGTTGGGAAGCCTCTTCACTGCGCACCTAGGTTCAGCAGATGGAGGTTTCTGGTGAGCTTCCCTGCTGGATTTGAGCTTCTCCTCTGGGTTCAGTGGTGCACAGGTGATCATATGCTGGTGTGTGTGTGTGTGTGTGTGTGTGTGTATGGGGTGTGTGGTCTTCTGACTGGTGTGTCCATACATGGAGCAAGATGCCATGAAACCTCTTGGTCAGACTCAGACCTCAGATGCTCCCAGAAGATCTGATCTTCTACACTGGGCTTTGAGAACCTGTAGATCCCGTGTGTGCTTTATCTATGGGACAGTACATACACGCCTCCTGATGCACAGTCACCATTTATTCACTTGATTTAAACCTATGTGCAAAAGTTATGGCACCTTTTGGATTCTGTTTATTTGATTTGTTTTATTTTGAAGTCTGATGCACAATGACGTGAGAATCATACACTATCACATATGGTTCAATAGAAATATTTGTATTAAATTTAGAATAACGATAGATCAAATCTAGAGGGTGCCCTTACCCTTAGTGAACGGTCTGTGACTGAAAAAGTTACCGCACCTTTTGGATTCGAGGTATTTATATTTATTCAACTAAAATAAAAAAGATATTGATGCAGCAAATTAATGCGAACGGGTGAAAAAATCATATTTAATTATATTGTAAATTTTGCTGTGTTTAACATATTAATGTTAATTAATAAAAAGGAATCTAATCCAATCTGGTATTTTTTGTAAAACACTTTAAAACAGCCACCTTGAACCAAAGTGCTGTACAGAGGAATAAACCGAACTCAATAAAACATAACTAAATTAATAAAACAGTCAAATAAACAAGACTTAATACAATATAAAAGGTGCCATTACTTTTGCACAGTGACATTTTATTCTGGAAATTTAAGACATTGTGGCCTGTGCAAAATTTATGGCAGCTTTCAGATTTGACTTGTTATTGATATCCCAAAATTTGCAGATGAATGTGTTGGTCGCAGAGTGGACAGAATTCCATTAAATTTGGTGGACTTCTGAAGAATATTGTAGTGATGCACAGTGTCAAATCTTGTGAAGTTTGAAACTTCAGGTCAGAAGATACCGCCCGACAATTAAGGCATCACAACGAGCGCCTCCTAGAGGCCAACTTGCATTTCACACTCAGTTTTGTTTGTTTTTCTTCAAAAAGTGCTTTGCCCGAACACCACTTTGGGACCTTAACTTGGGATGTGAACCTCTTACCCCATATGAGCCATGAGGAGCTATGATCACACCACGTTTCACGAGGATCGGTGAAGATGAAGAGTTTGAGAGCATAGACTAAAAATCTTCCGATAGCGTAATTGGCATTAGATGTTCTGATTTCACAGATATTTGAAGATCGTTCTTGTTGATTCCTTCATTCTTTTACCTCATTTTTCAGCTTGTAGATATAAATTTAAGCCATTTTCTTCTTAGACATGTGTTTTTCCCCAATTACTGTATTATTTTCATGGTCGTTTAGCATCACCATTGGTAATTGTTGGAAGTCGCTGTTAACCTCCAAATCCCACCAACGAATGGACGTTTGGAACTGGAATCTGCAGATGAATGCCATGTATAAGTGAGCTCTCTGTGGAAGATGTGTTCTTCTTTTCCAAAAGAATCAATAGCATGTCATTTGGCCAGGGGTGCCAAAACTTTTGCATGGAGCTCGACAGCATCAGGAGGTATTTAGCACCATAAAGTCAAGCATTTGACGCTCATCTGCAATGCTGTGGTGAAGCAGCTGACGTGGTGTGTTACCTGCGTGTGTGTGTGTTGAGATGTTGGAGAGAAAATGGCTGCGGAAAGAGGAAAAAGTTTGTTTTCTCAGAAGCATGTTGGGAATGTGCGGATCCGAAGCCCTGTGTGTTCTGTCAGCAGTTGCGAAGCGAAATGAAGTGGACAGTATCGCGGCGACACGGCCAACAGTCCGTCCCACAGAGTCACACAGCTGGACTGTGTGTGTGTGTGTGTGATACATGGTGACGGTTCACACTCAGACACACAAAAAGCTGTCCCCTGGGCCGCTGACAGAGCGTAGGACGGGGGCGGGGGGCGGGTGCATCTTGGGTGGTCTGCTTCCCATTGTGGGAAAACCCAATATTTACATTTTGCAATTAGAACTACTTTTCCTCTTTTCATTTTCCACAACATCCATTACGCACATCTCACAACCGACACTGCCGTTCAGGACGACTGCTCGGCACCTGTTCGCAGTGTGTGAATTTTGGCTTAATCGATACTGGCAGCGTATTGGACTCTGATTTCCGTCTCTATGCCTTTAAACGTGTGTTCAGCTAGTGAGGAGGGTGGTCCACGTGCAGACCCTTGTTGTTGACGGGGTTAACTGATGAGAAGCCCTGGACTGGACACTGCATCGGTGTTGATGTGTGTGTGTCAGCTGTGGAATGACTCGGCTCTTTCCTTGTGGAAGCCTGACATGGGCCTTCAGAAAAGTCACCTGCTCTGCACCCACACCCTGCACATGTCTTTTGAGTGTTCATGTGGAATTGGGACTAAGGTACAATAGTGGCGCATCAGAACTAATCACGTTTTCTTTAGGGACTATTTGTCTCACAACGCCTTGCATGTATCCCTCCACCATTAAAGTGTTACAGACATGACTTTTAGGCCAAAATCTTCTCAAACCTTTTTTTCAGACGTCAAACAGTGTGTTCACAACCACATCATGAAATAACATTCAGGAGGCATTGAACTCTCCAGACGTCTGGTTCCATTCACCATCACTGTGAGCAGTGTTTAATACCAAACCCAATCTGAATGACTGTGTTAACAGAATTATGCAGAAAAAAGTGAGATGTTGTGTTTTGATTGAGGAGGAAGATTGGTTTGTGTAGCTCTATCTAATTTAATTTAACCAATTACAGACAGGCTCGACCCCCAGACGCTTCAGGAAAAGACGGGTGGTTGTTAGGGATGAAAATTGCTTCAATGCATCAGTCCAAAGGTGACGATTATTATCGGTTCTATTATCTCAGTCTTGTATTATCTCAGTCTTGTATTATCTCAGTCATGTATTATCTCAGTCATGTAATACAGGGGTGTTGTTCGACCCTAAACGTTTTGTGCATAGTCCCGGGTATTAAAAACAACCCCATTTCAGTTTGAAATTATTTCCCCTCTACTTTCACATGGTAGAGGTCAGTGCACCCCCTCGAGTCCCATCATGGGTGAGTTAAAACTACTGCCCCACCCCAGCCTACAGTTACATATCCCACCTAGGTTCAACGAAACTGTAGCCTTGATTTTTCAGTTTCACAATATTTCCCAGAGTCGGCCACATTTGCATGTGTTTGTGTGGGTTTTCTCCAGTTTCTCCAGTTTTCTCCCACAGTCCAAAGGCTTGTGGTTTAGGTTGACCGGTTACTCCACATTCCCCATTGGTGTGAGTGTGTGTGAATGGTTGTCTGTCTCTGCAATGGGTGGGCCTCCTGTCCAGGGTGAACCCTGCCATGGGACCATAGTCATCTGGGATTGGCTCCAGCTTCCCCATGACCTGAATTGTACAAGTGGCTTGGAAACAGAATTAATAGCTTTCGAGCTCCTAATTGTTCTCCATGGCATTTCTTACATTCACTTTTTTTGTGAATCGTACCACATCAAATCTTAACCCAATCAGAAGCTTCGTGATGCTGTGAATGGTTCCGCCATCTGATTGGTCAGACATTTGTGCCCCATAATTGGCTCTTTAATATGATCAGCAGTCAGCAGCCGGGACGAAAAGCTTTATGTTAATGCGTCTGATTAAAGGACTGGCTGAAAAGATGAGTACATCAGTCTGAGGGGGCCAAAGACTCGTTTAGGCCTGCCTGTGAAGAGGGGACGGCCAGACGGGGACGCTTAGACCGCAGGAGAAAGTACAAAATACAAAACAGAGGAATGAAAAGAGAGAGAGGGAGAGGGGGCGAGAGAGGGTCTGGGTCAAGCTTTACTTTGCTGTTTAGCACCTCGTCGTACTGACTGAGAACTGGTGTGTAACGGCAGCTCCAAGGCAACCGCTGGTGGACATGTGACATGCTGTGTTGGTGTGTGTTGGGGTAACCTCTGCTCCGTCTCCCAACACTGAGAGAGACAGACTGACAGACAAAGAGAGAGAGAAACAGGCTCTGAGAAGGAAAACAATTTTTGGCCGTTCTGATTTTCCTGCGGTCGGAACAGCGCATAAGCCACGTCGTGGTCGACTTATTGGATTTAAGCCAAGTTAGTAAAGAACTTTCAATCAGAATGAGTGTTTCTGGTCATGCTGGTGGGCACATTGACATCACAGTGACGGCCTAGAGCTCAGGCCAGGTACCACTGAGGTACTCCTCAAGCCTATTTGAATATTAAGGGTGGAGTCTGTTAACGTTTTAGGTCTTGTTATCTGCTGATCTGCTCCTCATGCTCTGATATCACCTCCCTCGTTTCTATACTCACATGTTCATTATAACTATGGCAGCCAACACTGAGCGGATGAAGCCACATGGTACCACCAGTGAGGTTCCCTTGAGCAACGTTCCGTCCCACTACGCTGGTTCTCAGGCGCAGTTGATAACTGCCCACTGCTCCATGTGTGAATGGGTTAAACGCAGACGTCCCATTTCGTGGTGGTGCACTTTATGTTATTGAGGGCATTCACAATGGCAAATAGCTCACATCTATTTGCAATTTAGATTGGCCAGTCCACCTAATCTGCAAGCAGTGGGAGAAAACCAGAACCCCCAGAGGAAACCCCCAAGATATCCATGGCCAACCCGGGGGTCGAACCCAGGACTTTCTTTTCAACAAATATTTGCTTGAAAAATCAGATAGATGTTTAAAGGTCACTGATAGATTGAACCGATGCATATTCACGGAGAGCAGATTGCGCTCCTTTTATATCGTTTTTGGGCTTATAGAAACATACAAATGGTGAAAGTGACATTGTGAACATGTCGACATTGTGACTTCGTCATCTAACCCATCTAGATATCAACAGGGAGCAGTGTATCTGCACAACACCTTGCTCAAGGATACCTCAGTGAGGCTGGGCCGGGCCCACAGCCCTACGATCACTAGGGGAAGGGCCTAACCACTAGTCCTCCACATGAAAATTGTAGTTATATAAGTTACAAGTTAGATTTTTCCAATCCAGGTATGTTTATGCTGATGTATCGATATCGTCAGACATCTACATGAAAAATATCGCATATTGGTATCGGCCTACAAATCCCACGTTGATGCAGCTCTTGCTGTAACAGCACTTAATAAAAGTATGTACTCATTTATTATCAAAACAAATAAATCTTGGCCTGTTTTGAAGTGTAAAAAAAATATATATATATATATAAATATATATTTCCTATAAAATAAATGTAATAAGCATTTTTGTCATTTCTAGTTTAGTTTTTAAAGTTGATCAAAGTAAATAGGAACGTTTAATTAGTAATTAATGGTTTCCTGTTTCCCTGGGGTACAAATTTAATGTAACACAGAGTCCTATTGCTCTTAGCGACTCTGACGAGGCCATTTTCTTGGGTCTACATTCCTCTAATGTTTCTTCCAGCCACATCTGAGGATTCACACTACTTCTGAATTGCACCAAAAGAACCAAATGGAAATGAAAAAAAAAGTTGCCAATGGCCAGAGTCAAACCCTTGAGAGAAGGAACGGAATCAAGGTTAGAGATTGTGTTTGAGTAGGGCCTGTTGGACGCTCCCAGTGTGGGAACAGCGCTGCGGCCAGAGTTAGCTGAGGAAAGAGTGCCAGGGAGCACGGACAAGGCCAGGCTGGTACTGCAGACTCCCACGGAGAGGGGAGGGGCGGGGGCCAGCAGCGGAATACAAGTTACTCCCTCTTTATTTCGCTTTGGGGGTTTGTTTGCTTTGTCTTGCCTTTCACTCAATGAAGTTGCCGTATCCTTTTGTTGGCCCAGAGCAATGGCCTTGTCAGAAGCACAGATCTCGTGCTGCAGGCATGTGGTAGTTTCTCTTGTGAACTTCTGTTGGCAGCTTGAGTCGTGCATCAAATGCTACAGTGCACTTCACACAACTTATATGTGGCTATTGTGTCGTTTCTTCATGCCTTTTTATTTATTTTGGCAAGTTAAACATGTCCTGAGTTAACACTCCTACACACACTGGCTGCTAAACAACGTGCTGTTCTGACCGCGTTTGTATAATATATACATATTAAGTCTTCGCCCCTTCCTGATTTCTTTTTCTTTCCATGTTTGTCACACTTAAATATTTCAGATCAAACCAATTTAAATATTAGACAAAAACAACACAAGTAAACACAAAAAATTAGGTTTTAAGTGAAGGATTTTAGAAAAAACTGAGAAAAAAAATCTAAACCTACATGACCAAAGCCTGTGTGACAAAGTGAAACATCTTGATTATCATCAAGACTTTTGGGTAAATACTCTGAGGACTGACGTGACAAAAGTTGAACTTTGTGGAAGGTGTTAGTCCCATTACATCTGGCCTAGAAGTAACAACGCATTTCAGAAAAAGAACATCATACCAACAGTAAAACATGATGGTGGTAGTGTGATGGTCTGGGGCTGTTTTGCTACTTCAGGACCTGGAAGACTTGCTGTGATAGATGAAACCATGAATTCTGCTGTCAACCAAAAAGTCCTGAAGGAGAACGTCCAGCCATCTGTTCATAACCTCAAGCTAAAATTAATTTGGGCTCTGCAGTAGGACAATGATCCAAAACTCACCAGCAAGTCCACCTCTGATCAGGTCCTGACCTGAATCCTGTTGAGATGCTGTGTCATGACCTTAAAAAGATGGTTTATGCTCGAAAACTCTCCAATGTGGCTGAAATACAACAATTCTGCAAAGATTCCTTCACAGCTGTAAAAGACACATGGCAAATTATTGCAAACGCTTGATTGCAGTTGTTGCTGCTAAGGGCCCAACCAGTCGGTTTAGGGGGCAATCACTTTGTCACACAGGGGCATGTAGGTTTTGATTTTTTTCTCCTTTAATAATGAAATCCTTTACTTAAAAATGCATTTTATGTTTACTTGTGTTGTCTTTGACTAAAATTTAAATTTATTTAATCTGAAATGTTTAAGTGTGACAAAATAAATCAGGAAGGGCAAACACTTTTTCACACTCCTGTATATATATAGTGCTGTGCAAAAGTCTTGGACACCTACACAAACTATTTAAAGCTTTTGATCTCAGCATTAGCAGCAAGAACAAGAGTGAGCATTAGAGTAAAACCGTAAAAAGGATCAAGAGTTTGATGTGTGTAAAGATGTGTAAAAGTCATTGAGATGTTGTGAGCTGGTTAGAAGAACAGGTTTGGTCCAGATTTCCTCTCCAGGCCTCCAGCCATTGCATGGATGTGTGAACTTCCAGCAGAACCTGATTTAATGGAAGGAAGGACTGATTAAGGCCAAACAAGGGATTTGATGGCGACTAAAAGTAACATTGGGCTTCAATGAGGAGAAATCTGGAAATGGTGATCACTAGTCTCTTAAGTGAACTTACTGAACTGTGGTGTGAGAAACACTGAATAAAAATAATTTGTACTCATACATTATTATTTTATATCAAAAAAGATATATACAGATCATATTTGGAAAAACATGTGATATATCATGTCTTCGGAAAAGTTTTGAAAGTATTGTGATACAATATTTTTGCTATATTGGCCAACCCTAGTTTAGGCTCAGACTTAAAAAAAGATTTTTACTGCTGAGCTGCCATCGAAATCATGATTTCGAGCAACTTATCACAGCAGATGTTTTACATATGTCCCATTAGAGCATTAGTCTTTATTTCAGCTGTATGGCTGCTTGTTTCGGTGCATTTTTTCAGACCAGAAACAGTCTTGTCCCTCCCTCTGTCCTTCCTGCTTGAAAAGCTGCATTTTTGAGGTGGGAGTTCTAAAGTTAATGGTCGACCGCGTGGCAGACTGGCTTTACTGTCCAGTCTGATTGGGCTCAGCCAAGGGGACGACACTGAAAAGTGGCAGCGCTCAGAATGATCAGTAGTCTAATCACGGCTGTGGCCGAGCTCAGCTGCAAGGTGTTGGAAAGGGTGAAAGCGTCTGGGGTTGATGAAGACTGGAGGGAAGGGAAAGCGTTCCACTTAGATCCTATTCAAACACAGTTTGCCATAATCATCTTTGTTGAAAAGTAATAAAAATTATTAGTAATAATAATAAAAATCGATAATCACTCCCCATCATTGAGGAATCAGAATTTTCACAAAAGCCTGAACAACAAAAATGGTTTTAACTCATAGTTTAAGTCGTAACTAATGATCCAGAGGCTTTTAGAAGATCCAGCCTGTTTTGGCTGGTTCTGCATAGTGCATTGGTGTCCAGCTCCGGTCCTGGTGTCCAGCACAGTTCGGTGATAATCCTGATCCAACACACCTGGATCAACTCACCTGTTCATTGCCAGGTGTAGTGAGTGTTTGAGGAGGGGATATACCAAACTCTGCGGGACACCGTCGCCCCAGGACCGACTTTGGGCCTAGAGTCTCCTGTCCTTGGCAGCACCATGAATGAAATCTGAAGAAAGTAATACATTTATTATTCAATTACGTAACTACTCAAACATAAACAAAAAATGGTCGACTGAGATTTTCCGCTGGGTCACTGATCGTCTGTTTGTTTTTATAGCCAAAAATAAAAAGATACAGATATTTTTGGAAGTGTGACGCCATTTTTAAAACCCCACGATTGGGAAAAATTGAACATTTTAAAAACAACATTAATTCTACAATGCCTTTCTATGAACATCCACATAAGTTCAATATAAGCACTAGGATGATTCACCAGTGTAACATTTTCAGCCCGGATCCATGCAGGAATTGGAAAAACATAACGACACCCGGGAATGAGAACGAGAATGAGATTTTTACTGTGGGAGAAATTACATTCTGCATCAATATTCTTTCATTCATTCTTTATCCACTTTATCCGTTTCGGGTTATGGGGAAGCTGAAACCGATCCCAGCCAACCACAGGCTGGACAGGAGGCCAACCCAACACAGGGCAACACAAAGACAGACAACCCTTGACACACACTCACACTTATTGGTGATGTAGAGTAGCCAGTCAACCTAAACCACACGCGTTTGGACTGTGGGAGGAAACCAGAGAACCTGGAAGAAAACCAATGTGACCTTCTTGCTGTGAGGTGACATCGCTGATCAATATTCGATTTTGTTCGATAGCCGAGTCAGGGCTGAAACTGTAGAAGATGAATCTGCTGGACTGGGACGTTGGAACAATGAACATCAGATATCATCAATGGAATTCCCCACAATGCACTGCTACAGGTCTGTGACGGGTGTTGTCACATCTGTGTATTTACTGCACACTTCCACCCTTATAAAAAAAACAGCAAGCGAGCGACTCCCTGCAGCCAGATCAGGCAGTGGTTTAGTCTGGGAACATTCTGATCTGAGCTTTCTTCTGCAGGGCCTTGTTCTTTGGTTGTTTATTCGATTTTACAAAAGCCCCTGACTGTCTGATGTACAATTCCATGTAGCATTAGGTGTTTTGTCCACAGGTATGGGAGGAATCATGTCTTTCTGACGGCCTACATTTTTCACTCTTTTGTGGTTTTCCTTTAAGACTGGCACATGGGCAGTGGTGTCCTAGTGGAATCAGAAGGTCACAGGTTCAAGTCCCAGCCCAGGCACTACTGAAGTACCGTCCCGCTACACTGCTCCCCTACCCGAGTTAAACGGTCCCATTTCATTGTGGTGGACTTTGCTCACAATGACAATCACCTTCCCATATGCAAATGAGCTCAGTTGTGATTGGCTGCCATGTATTGTACCATAAAAAAAGCAGTTCAGGCTGAAACTTGACTAGTAATGGCTTATCTACTGTAAGAGGGATTGTTGATATGCAAAAGCAGCTGTTTTTGTGACATCACAAAAACAGTGAATTCAAGATTTTTGTGCTTGGAATGAAGGAATGATGTTACTTGTTAAAACAAGGATAATTTGGTTTTCGATGATACAAACCCTTTAAAATCTGGATTTAAACAGGTCTGTTTTTTTTAATTAACTTCCCCAAGCTGCTTTTGGAAATGTTTCCCTCCACGTGTCTGAGACGCTGTAATGGGAGGTTGCAGACTAATACAGAGGTCAGGAGCATGAGAGTGTAAAACCGATATTGTTTAGTAGAAGGCAGTGGCAGTGATGCCGGCCTGATTTGATGATTTGGAGAGAGGGAGAGTGGGGGTAAAAAGAGAAGGGGAGAGAAGTGAAAGTAAACAGGCTTGAAGCAGACTGTTGGTAATGACTAGGCTGGGCTGTAGATATACATAGCCTGTGTGCAGTTTATGGTGTGAAGTTTACATTGCTGGCTTTCGTTCATTGCAGCTTCTCACTGATGCAGTGGTCAGGCCAAAGTACGACTCGCATGCACAAAGGTGCGTAAAAAAAGACCAGGTTTAATGCAGTTGGTGCTTTCGACTCTGATTGGGTTCATCTCATATGCACACAGTAGTGGAACTCTGGGTTGTTCTTCTACTGTAAATACAGTATAATGAAAACCTTATAAATTCTTTATCAAGAGAAAATAGAAAATTGCTTTGGCAAAAATCGACAAAATGGATGTAACTAAAGCAATTACAATGCCCCGCCTTCCAAATATATAATTTTAGGTCAATTAGAAAGAAAGCTAAATTTTTTTAATCCTTGTGAATCCAGCTGAAACACACCACTGGAAATGTTATGGGCTGACATCGATATTCATGTGGTGCTGCTGTAACATTTACGGTTTATAAAATGTTTTAAAAATGTCTAGATTAGATTCGCATCGCACAGGAACGACTTCAAATGCAGCAAAATGAATAAAATGTTGATATTTTAGTGCAGCAATCTAATGCCTTCCACACATTCTGCTCTTGAGGAATACATGTAATATTTGTCAAATGTCAAACATTATTTTTCCAGCAAATAATTGTCTGATATGATTCTGATATTATAATGCAGCAGTGGGGCAATGGAATGTCATGTCACAGCAAGAAGATCCTGGGTTCTGGAGCAGCTAGGGCCGTTTCTATGTGGAGTAGTTAAGAGATATATGTAAAAAAGGACAGATTATAATGACATTCTTACTCACTTGCCTATATAGATTATACAATAAACAGCAGTACATTACAATAATACAATCAAATGTAGGGATTTATTATTGCACATTGTTTCCCCTTGGTGTGTGTTAACCTGTCTGAGAGCTCTGGGGTAAAAGCTGTTCTCCTGAGCCTCCTGCCAGAGGAAAGTGGAGATACTAGGGTGACTAGGGTTCTTCCACAGACAGCATGACTCTTTTGGGACTTTAAAGGTAAAACTGAGTTTGAGTAATTGCGTCTGGCCTACGTGAATCATATAACCCTAGCAATTCAGTAACTGAGCCGAAGCTTGGAGTATAGAACCACCTTTCAGACATATCAAAATACTAAGAAAAATAATCTGCCTACAGCTGAACAATTCATTATTTTTAGATCCAAATTACAATTAGAAAGAATTTCAAATCCCAATGGCTGCAATGGAGTTTTACAATAGTTTACTAATAATACACTGATTGTCAATGGCATTAACATTAATCTTAATGTTGTCCATAATAATTGCCAATTATGATTTTGCAGCAGATTTTCCTGAAAACACTTCAGAATTTTAGTGAATTAGTGACCTGATTTCAGTACTCAGCATGTTGGAAGATATCCTAGACCCGTCAAGGCTATACTGTACCATCATTCCTCATGTGGCCATGGACGTTCACGTGTGGCTGTAGAATCCAGAGTGGCTTCTATTTTCAGTACCTAGTCAGGCTCTGTTAGGTTAGCCTCTTATTTCAATGTTTACTGGATTTTCTATCTCCTCCATGACCCCAAGTTTCATCCAAAACCCCCATTCCCTCAGAGAAGAGCTCCCATAAACACTCTCTAATAAAAAATCCCACGCTAACCGTTTACCTGCCTCAGCTGCTGGTTTCCCTTCGCGGAGAGCCAGCGTCCTGCCTTGGCTGAAAGGCATTGGCGCTGAGGCGTAGGAGCGTGTTATCAGTGTGGCCCTTGGGGTAAGAGGTGAAGTCGTTATACTGAGCTCAAGAAAAACACCGGCACTCCCGTGAACTCTGAGGTTCTGCCGAAGATCCGGCTCCTGTTACAGAAACACTCTGGGAGCTGCCAGAGCAAACTGCTCGCCGTTACACTGGGCCTTCAGAGACCCAATCATCTGGCTGGACCTGCTGCTTAGAGAAGAATAACATGGGTTCAAAAAACAATACGTAAACATTTTTCTGGAGGACTGTTTAGAGTTCCTCTCGTGTGACGGAGGATGGTCTTAGTTCCAGACCTCAGCACTGTCTGACTGCACTAACAAGGAACAGTTTGGTGAAACATCAAATCTTTTTGCCTTTGAATTCAGTGGCCTGTCTGGATGGGCTCATGGTGGCACTACTCCCCCACAGAAATTTGATTGGCAGGCAGCAGTAGGTCTTTGGTTCAATCCCCAGGGGTATGGATTGTACAAGCTCTCCTCGTGTTTGTGTGGGTTTCCCCCGGGTTCTCGATTTTCCTCCCACATTCCAAAGGCTACTGTAAACCGCCCATAGGTGTGATGAATGGTCATCTGTTGTCCTGTGATGGGTTGGCCTTCTGTCCAGGGTGAACCCTGCCCTGGCTTGTAGTCAGCTGGGATTGGCTCCAGCTTCTAGACCTGACTGCTGTTGCTCCAGGGACCTGTTGGGCATTTGCACATGTAAGAATGTAAGTCACTCATCAAATATTCTCATTGTTCTTAGTAACCCATCATTACTAGTTATACTGTTAGGAATCGACCCTTCTGACAACTGTGAATTTATGGTGGGACTCAAGTTAATGTTGGCACTGGGTGATATGGTAAAAATATTGTATTACAATTCTTTGAGAAAATTTCCCAATACACGATACATCGCTATATGTACTTTTCCACCATCTGTTAAAACATAAATAAGCCACATGTACATTTTTAGTACAAATGAATTTCACATCACAGTACAATAAGTTTACTTAAGCGAGACTAATGATGTTCTCTGAAATAAAAAGTTAACAGTGCTTTTTAAATACAGGGGATCCTTGACTTACAACGCACTTGGTTACAATGCTGCCCCAAAATCCCTTTCTTTTATAGTGTGAAAGTAAATATAATAAAACGCTCAGAAAAAGGCTAAACAGAGCCTCAGGTGGACCGACAGAGGAATGGGCCCAGGGAATTACACACGCATGTAATTCCCTATGTATGTAAGTGGGGTTTGACTTAAGTCAAAATTTGACTTACGATGCACACTGAGGAACAGAACCCTGATGTAAGTCGAGGAATATGCAATATGTTCGGGTATAATAACAACACTGATATTTTGTCCATATTATGTTTTATATGGCATTTTTCAGGAAGGGGCTCCTGGGAGGCACTTATTCTGTCACTGTGGGCTGAGAACAAGTGAGAACAATAGTTTGCCTTCACCCTCCTAGTGCTGGTGGTAACATAATTTGCTAGATCAAAAAATGTGACAATTACTGATGCTGTTTTATGTGAAAAGCCAAACAGTTTGAAGCTGAAGTAGGATTTTAACGACTTTCAGTAATCAGACAGTTGCCTGTGTTGTTTCAAGGCCAGGAACAAGTGGGTCAATTCATTTGCAGTGAAAGTGCCGGGGTCTTCACTTTTAAAACTTTCAAAAGCTCACCAACCTTGCCTCTCACCAAATTTAGGGCCCGGAACAATAGGGGGGAGTTAATGATGTTTGACTGTAAAAGCATCTAATTTGGCCCCTGGAGACCTTTGCAGCCGGTAGTGACATTAAACCTTAGTTGAGCATGAACAATTAAGTTGATATCATGCCACAAAGCAAGATCTATGCTGCAGGTCGCAATGTCTGCAATATCTGAGAGACATACCATGACAAAAGCAATCAAGTTGTTTGGGGACAATGCCACCGTTTACAGATCTGATTTTGAAGGATTTGAAGAAATGCAAGCCTAATAATTTTAGCATTTCAGTGTTGCTAATTTTATACTAAAGAATTTACAAGTAGGCGGATGATTGACATCGCTGTACTGGAGTTTCCCCACCCTCTAGTTGTTCAAACAAAAATTAAAAACTCATCTTTCAGCCAAAAATAAACTTGTTTTTTTCATTTCTGTTGAGCTTTTTCAAGCTTGTATTATACACTAGGATGTAATGTGATGCGGTGGCGCCATTTGAGAGAAGATCGTCACTGATTTGTCTTTGCGTTGCTTTTCCAACTTTTCATTACTGCAGTAAACAGTACATTTAAATTCAATGAATCATTTGGGGATGTTGTCTTTTTGTACTGAAATATACTTTTAGTGAATGTGTTTTTATGTTTTTTGATAGACCGCCCCATTTAAACAATCCGCACCCAATACTAGGTTTGTCAAATTGATCTATAAACCGCAGCCTATCTTTGGGGAAATACACACTTCAATCAAACCGCAAGGTGTTATGTTATCTTAAACAGGTGTGCTGTTTATAGCGATGCATCAAAATTCAGTTTTTATAGATAACGGTGTGTCATACATCACCTGAGGAAGTATATTTGAGATAGCATTGTACAAACATCACTATACTCAAAGCTAATTACTGAGCTATAAGCTATGCTTGCCTTCCTTTAGCATCGTAGCTAACGCGTACTGCTGCAGAAAACTGTCCATTTTCTCAACAAAGAAAGTCTAGGTGTTGTGATGTGCGGTCAGGTAAAGTGCTAGTAAACGCTGTGTGATTCAGTGACGTGCCCACACCGTATCCCGCCGTGGTGGGAATACTCCGTTCCTCATTGCTACGAGTTGCTTTACTCATCGTTAGCCTTTTCCTGGCTGCACGACTTGTACCTGCCTGAGGGAGTTCATTTTCTCGAGCTTTTCTTTCATCATCGGTATTTTTTAATCCTATTTCCCACGGCTGCAAACCCTCAAAAGTCTCTACGATGTATTCTTCCTTAAAAGACATCAAGTGCAAATTCCTGCACGTACATGTGTACTCACATTCAGAAGTGCTGCAAACATTAGAACTGCACACATAATGCTGTGAATGCACTCGTCCATCAAATTAATATACCAATCAGTCAGAACATTAAGACCAGCTGCCTAATATACTGTAGAGTAAGACCCCCTCATGCTGCTGATACAGCTCTGACTGTGTGATCTGACCTATTTTCCTTCCGTATTACCCACCTGTTTTCCACCTGTATTTCCCACCTCTTTTCTCACACCAGACACTACATAGTCCACAATGCATTGCTCCTCATGAAACACACCAAATCCCACAACACAGAGCACAAAGTAGCATGCATATAGCTAACACTAGTCTCTGAAAACATGCTGCAACATGGCTGCTTTCAGTAGAGGAATCTGCAGAATAATCTGATTAAATTAATCAAATTAAATGCTTCTCAGTTATTTTCTGTTAAGCCCCCCCCCAAAAAGAAGAAAACATTTCGTGCCCCCCCCATGACAAAAAGTATAATTTCTCTAAAAAATTGTTATTATAAGTACATGTCTACATAACATTGTATCCTTATTAAAATAAAGAAAATAAAAAAGAAAGAAGAAAGAAATATAGATCAACTTAAAACAAAGAATAACTTTATTAACATTTAATAACATTGTTTTTTAGTTTAAAGTGCATGTAGTTGTACTGCAACTCTCTAAACTACTACTACTACTACTATTTAAAGTGCATCAATTTGCCTGAAATAAAAAAATATATATAAAAACTCTTCCATCTACTGCAGTGCATGCACAATTACATTTTATTCTAGTGCAGGGAAAGTTCCCCGGGGTCACACTATTTGAGAAAGACTGAATTAAAAGAAGTTTGGCTAGACAGTGATCAGTTTTCCAAAGAATCAGTGGTGTGCATGACATGGCCAGGAATCAGCTTTCTTCACTTTTTTATGTATGTGGTTTTGATGCTGTAGGGAAATACACAAAGCAAAGCCTGAAGGGCTACAAACAATACACATCTAGATTCCTGACCATATGGCAATGTTTATGGACACCACTGGCTCTTTGGTAAGTTGTAAGCATCACTGTATAGCCTAACTGACTTTAATTTAGAGACAGTTTTACCTTTTGAGCAGTTTGAAAAAGCGATATTTGTGAAGTCAATGGAAAAAGCTCTTTCCTGTGTTAAATGTGTTTTTTCGTCACTCAACGCTAGCTTTAAGCCCAGCCACTGCGATTAAATCGCAGTGGTAAATAACACTACTGAGTGCTGGTGGGCTAGTGGTTAG
The DNA here is from genome assembly GCA_037576955.1 of Lepidarchus adonis. NCBI lineage: Eukaryota > Metazoa > Chordata > Actinopteri > Characiformes > Lepidarchidae > Lepidarchus > Lepidarchus adonis. Next base: position 2,436,107 of record JBBIGC010000131.1, on the reverse strand, counting down.
GACCTTGCCATTGAGGGTCATAGGTTCAAGTCCCAGCCCAAGCACCAGTGAGGAGCTCTTGAGCAAAAATCTGTCCTACTACAGTGCTCCCCAGGTGCTGTTGATAGCTGCCCACTCCACCATGTGAGAATGGGTTTAGGGGTGTCAAACTCCGGTGCCGGTGTCCTGCACAGTTGGGGATTTCCCTCCTCAGACACAGCTGGTTCAAATCACCTGTTAGTTGCCAGGCTGAGCAAGTGTTTTTGAGGAGGTGCTGGAAACAAACTGTGCTGGATACCGGCCCTCCAGGAACTGAGTTTGACGCCCCTGGGTTAAATGGTCATATTTCATTGGGGTGCACTTTGTGTGATGGGCTGTGTTCAATATTCTGTTGATATTGTCAGAACGGCATTCTCCAGAATTAAACAAACAATGAAAGAAATATAAGTGCGTTTTTTTTAAATCTCCTTAGAGCTGCTTAGGATGAATCCGTTCATTATATAGATTATGATTGACACTTTTTGTTCAGCATCTTTGAATGCAGCCTCTTTGGTGTGTCCACAGTTTTTGCATGAGAATTGCAAATACAGTGAACATGTATGGGATAACGGTTGAAGAGAACATCACAAAAGCAAGAATGTAGAAACTAGTGGTGTTGCAGGACGTTAAGTGTGTGTGTGTGTGTGTGTGTGTGTTTGTGTATGTGTGTGTGTGTGTGTGTGTTTACAGACTGCATGTGTTTACATTCCGAGGGCCTGTAGTAAATGAATGAAAGGAAATGCTTTATTCTGCTTAGTAAAGGAAAAACATTCCATGTATTCATCTGCTGAAGAACTAAACCCTGTTTTATTCAGGCTGCAGGAGAGCCAACACCCTGAGATGGCACAATGGTGATGACATTTGTTAGAGGAGCAATGGGAAAAGCAGAGGAGCCGTGTGAATCTCAGCCTGGTTTCAGAGCTGGCCCATGTCCCTTCACGTGATGTCATGTGACAGTTTGAAATGAGCAAACGATATTGCAGACTGAACAGACTGGTGCCCCCGCTCTCACCCGGCACCCGGAAAGGACCTATTGATTATATCAGATATAATTATGAGGGCAGATCCAAGACTGGAGAGGAATGGAGAACCTAGACCAGTGGTCCTCAAGGCTCCTTAGATGGTCCACAGTATTAGCTCCATCCTCTTGCGTTGGGAGTTTGTCTGGAGCAAAAATGTGGACCGTCTGATGGACCCTGAGCCAAAAGTGCAGAGGTTAGCGCTGTTGCCTCACAACAAGAAGCTCATGGGTTCGAACCCCGGGTTGACCACAGGTGTCTTTCTGTGTGGAGTGTACAAATGGGTTTTCCCCGGGTTCTCCGGTTTCCTTCCACTCTCCGAAGGCTTGTTGTTTTGGTTGACTGGCTACTTTAGATCGCCCATGCGTGTGTTACCTTGTAGTCAGCTGGGATCGGCTCCAGCTTCCCCATTATGGATAATGTGGTTTAAAAAAAAGCTAAAAATGCCATCTCATTTGCACAGCATCTGACCACTTGTCCATAATGTGGGCAGTTTTGGCCTAGTAGTTAGGAGAGCTGAAGATTGTAGGTTCAAGTTCAAAGCAGGTTTCACCCTGGACAGGAAGCCAACCCATCGCAGTAGTACTGGATACTGTTGTAATTTAAAGACAAAGAGCACAAGCTTCATTAGTATAGTCTACAGAAGATCTGTGCAGTTGCCTTCGAGGAGCAGGGTGGTGTTGGAATGGCACCTTTATTGTATCCTTCATACAGTATGTCATTTAGCACAGTGGATGACAGTAAATGTGTCTGCTGGAAAGCTAGCCTCTCCTGCTAAGCCTTGATCACACAGACCCAGTCATGTTATTTTCTAAGCCTACAGGAAATGTCTAAAAATACCAGGCTAACACTCGTGCTGTAATTGCCATGTTGGCTACTCTTAAAATTGCTTTCCTAACTAGCAAAATCAGCAGAGCGGGAGCCTAATTGGCACCTGTGGTGAAGAGCGAGAGAGCTTGTGCCCATTAGGGCTTCGAAGTGCTGTAAATGTCTCACAAAAAGAGCCATTGAGACATCCAGGCAGGGGCGAGTGTGCCAATCCTGTTCAAAATGCAGTATATCTCTGAAATGCACAGGAACTCAGCGTTGATTCTCAAAAAGTACAATTAGAAGAACAAATGTTCACCATTATTAATGACTTCAGTAGCACATATATTCAGCACATATTCAGCACATTATTCGCTCATCTACGTACTGTAATTGCAGCAAAAGCACTGGCCAAGGGCAATTGACTTGACATCCCTAATATTTTCTTGGAGCGTCTGATTGTACCCTACCTTACTAGATGACTCAGAATATTCAGAATATCGACGGACACATGAGTAACATTTATTGTCTTTACCTTGGCTCCTGTTAAGGAGTGGGATACATTTGGCAACAGTCAGTTCTCGTAGTGGATGTGTTGGAGATAGGAAAAATGGAGATTCAGGATCAGCATATCCAGAACAGCAGGTATTGTGAGGGTTCCTGGTATACAGTAGTTAGTACTTACCCACCAGGGAAGGAATCCTGGTGAACTTGGTGCCCAAGACACACTGATTTATACTGTCAGTTGCTGAAGATTAGGGGTGGGTGATATGTCAAAAATATTGTATCCTGATACTTTGAGAAATTTTTCTGATACTCGATATATCACAGTGTGAATTTTCCACCGTCTGTTAAGATGAAAATGAGCCACATAAATATTTTTATATAAAAGTAAAATGAGTACAAATGAATTTTATTCAATGTTTCTCCGACCACAGTAAAACAAGTTCACTTAAGTGAGACTAATGATCCTCTCTGAAATAAAACATGAAGTTCGACAGTGCGTGTTAAATACCGATGATATCATGATCTGCTTAGAAAATCATATTGTTTTCACAATTTATCACAATAATGATAATTATCGGAATATTGCCCAGCTTTACTGGAGATTACCACTTACTGTATAGGTCATACCTATCGTGATAACTACCTACCTGATAAAGCTACTTCCAATATGACACATAACTAATCACTACTTTTGTTCAAATTACCACTCAAATTATTGTCTACCTTACGTGGCCATGTTTCTCTCCAAGAAATCCTCCCGACCATGAGACAGTATCACAATTGAAGATCTTTTGCAGACCAGAAGACAAAGGTGGCGTTCTATACAGAATTCCCATTTGTGATCACTATCTTCTGGCTCCATGATAAGCTACCATTCAAATAGCCATTTCTGTCATAACTGGATTATATTATTGTATATTATATTGGTATATTCTGGTGCAGTCCTCAATTTCACTGGTAGAACAACTTGCATGCTTTGGGTTGTTTTCCTGCAGCATTAATACTTTAAATGACATTTAAATATAAATATTTATTATATATTATATATAATTATAAGAATAATTATACATAAATGAGTATAATTTAGACAGCATTCTTCTATTAACAGTAATGACACTGCCACCACCATGTTTCACAGATGGGGTTGATTGTTTCATACTGGAAAACAGTGCTATTCTTTTTCCAAACATTGCACATTTCATTAAATTAAGATGCTCTATAAAATATTTTTACGTCAATCATCAATGTCTGTGGTGCTATATATCCTAGAGAGGAATATAAGAGGTGACTTTGCTGTTTATTACATGCATCTTAATGCTGCGCTTTGCCAATCTTGCCTAGAAGTCTGTGAAGTGATGTTAGGATTGAGGAGAGCCTCAATCTGAAGCAACCAGTTTGATGTTCTGAAGCTCTGTGATTTTAAGGAGAGCTTATGCCTTCAGACATGCCAGGACGTGTTGGCACTGTCCCGTCTTGTCTCTTTCTTGATTCTGGTAATGACCTCCAGTGGCACATTAGTAACATTCCAGCAGTAATACTTCAGGTCTTGATGAGCGGAGCTTCTTTTGTTAAAATGCTTTTGGTAATCTTCACAAAGCCTTACAAGAGATGATTAATGTCGGATTCTTCCTGTTTGGCTGCCCTCACCCACAGCACGCTAATGTAGACGTTTCATGTCCCGTACGTGATGCATCGTTTCCCATTATATCCTTTTTTTTCCGTGCACAAGTGTTTTCACATCAGGGCTTTGGCAACACTTCCATGGCTGTCGTCTGCTGAATGCGCCTCAGGGGCTCTCGGATAAGAATCTGTGATTTATTGAGGATATCGGCCTTCACACACTTGGAGGTTGCCAAAAGGAAATCATACTTTTCATTAAGCTCCTTCCCTTGCCTCAGCTTGTATTCAACCTCGTAAGAATGATAAGTGTTTTAGGATCAATTGGTCTTCCATTGTCCTGGGGTCTGGGACTCTTTTATTGTAAAAGATCAATGGCGTCACACATGCGAGACCATTTAACAACCAAAACAAGAAAATCGCACTTTGCGCTGAAACGGCAGTGGTTCTCAAATGTCTTCTTACCTGTGTTGGAGGTTAAGAACCTCATCTGGAATTATCGAGAGCTGCTACTGCTCTAAGTACTTTTATAAGGTGGTGAAAAGAGAGAGATATTTGAGCTGATGCTCTGCCAACTCTCCACACACACATACACACACACACACACATAAAGATTAGTTCTGTGATTCATCTGTTAGCAGATTGCTTTCATTTCAACACCTTCTCTCTCTCTCTCTCTCTCTCTCTCTCTCTCTCTCTCTCTCTCTCTCACTCTCTCTCTCTCTCTCAGAGAGACTGGGGGGCTTTCCCTCCATGTCATTAAGCTCAATCAAGAGGCCTGTAAACACTCTACAGATGCATCACATCATTCTGCCCCCAGGTCTCCTTAGAGATGCCTTCTGCAATGACAACCTCCATCACAGTCCGTCTACTTGCTGAGCTTTCCAACGGCACCGTGGTACAAACATCCGTTTTTCCGAGCAAATGGTCTCGCCAACATGTCACGCACACCACCAATGAAAAAGCTGATCAGTCTCGCTTGGACAGCCTTCCATCAGTGTGGCCGGGAGCCGTTGATCAACCATCAGTATAAACCAGCTTTAAACCAATTTAGGCTGTTATTAATAATCAGGGAGAAAAATAGATAATTGTGGACAAGAGTTGGCTTCTTGCTGAGAAATAACATCACATATTGGTGAATGAACGTTTGCTGTAAAAAAAAATTGTTAAGAGTTTCAGTCTTTCACAATTTGAACTCATCCCTTCATAGTAAATATTTATTCTATCTTATATTTGAGTCGTAGCAACAGAGTGGAATACTGTCCCACACACTTGATTATTTTTACTGCCCGTCTTATTGTTCAACATAATTTAATTCTGCAGGACATAGTTTAATGTTTGAATGACAATGGCAATATTTTTTTCATATTGATTTTGCAAACCTGGTTTTGGGTGTGTCTTGCTTAAATGGGGCGTCCTATCTAAAAACATAAAAATACATTCTACATTCACTAAAAGTAGAATTCAGTACAAAAAGATGACACCCTCTAATTATAAGTTGAATCTAAATGAACAGTTTGAAAAGTGGCGCAAAGCAAAGACGTAAATGGCGCCGCTACATCCAGCCTCTCAAACTTTTTCAGCCCTTTGCTACATTATATTACATCCTAGAGTTGGAAAAAACTCAATTTAACAGAAATAAAAGGAATTAAAATTTATTGTTGAGTTTTTAATTGTAGTTTGAACGACTGGTTGGGGGGGGGGGGGGTACTGCAGTACAGTGATGTCAATCATCCGTGAATCACGACCTGTGCTGCTTTGCTGTTGCTGATGTCGGACACATTTTCGTTACTGGTATGGAACAGTTCTGTACAGAACATCAGGTGGGTTTACTCATATTACCCACTTGTTTCAGGTGCTGCCACAACATTTTTATTGGCTTAGAATCAGAACTTTGACTCTGCCATTCCATTTATTCATCTCTAACCATTGCTTGGTAGACCAACGTGTGTCCTTGAGTTTGTTTCTCTAGAGATTCTGCTCATTGATACATGCCCTTAAATTTTACTTTAGACTCCACTGGTATAGATCAGAATTCATTTTTCAGAAAGCAATGGCACTACCACCACCATGTTTCACAGACAGGATAACATTTTTATTCTGGAATGTTTTCTTTTTTTCTAAACACAGCAAAGTCAAAGACCATCTGACTGGACTTTGTGATCTTTAATTGTCAGGATGGCAAATTCAGGTTCAAAAAGTTTTGGAACAAGATTTTGTTCCAAGTGCCTGGCTTCTCTAAAGAGCTCAGTCCTACAACATGTTTAAGTCATTGGACCAAAATGCTGGGAAGGATTTTTATTTTCTGGACCTGAATGTACCACTTCTGCAAATTGTAGATAGGGAGAAATATTATTTAAATATCACACACACACATGTTCAGTGTTTTTCTTATAGTTAGCCAATTAGTCAAAGTGAGAGAGGCCTTTAGTTGCTTAGAAGTTCCTTGGGTTCCTTTGTGACCTCTTAGATCATTAAATGCCTTGCTCTTGGAATGATTTTGGTTGATCAGACACTCATGGAGAGGGTAACAGTGGTCCTTCAGAGTCTTAAGAGATGGATTTAATCTTTTCCACCTGAGGAGCATCAGCGACTCTTTTTCTGAGCTCCTCAGAAATCTCCTTTGTTTATGTCATTATCCACTTCCACAAACACGTGTTGTGGAAATCAAACTTTGATAGATCCCTGTTCTTTAAATTAAACATTACAAAGACTGACACCTGGTTGCCATCCCATTGAAACACTTGAATCTAATTTTACCTTCACCTTAACCGTTAATGCTAGAGGTTCACATACGTTTTCACTCAGAAATAAGTGAATGTGATTTGTTTTGTTTGCTTCCAGTAAAATGGATTATTTCTATCGACTTTTAGGACTTTGGACAATGTTTTTGGGAATATTTTTTCTGAAACATAGACAATCCTGAAGGATGCACAAACTTGATGATGATTCAAGCTAAATTTATTTATTAAGTTTATTAATAAACTTTGTAGTTTAGACATGATGTTTCATGGGGTATGAGCTTCCATCACTGAACCTGTCCTCACTAATTGACTACATTTGAAAAAACTACACATTTCATTGTTTTGAACTGGCCATCACTTTAAATGACTTTAAATGGTAACCGATGAAACTGCATTCATGGCTGTACATCAACATGGTGACCTTCCCATAACATCTGTAGCTGCCTGGTCAAGCGGGCTGGCTGGAACAAGGGCCGCACTGAGCTTTGAGTTACCTTCATTGTTATTAGAAGGCTGCCATCACTCAGTGGTCAGCGCTGCAGAGCGTTTGCAGGGCTCGAAGGATATCTGGAAATAGGCCGAGTGGAAGCAGGCGATATTTCTTTTATGGGCCGCGGCGTCCCCCCGCACAGTGCGCTCCTTCATTAGCTGCTGGGGACTCGGCTGCAGGAAGGGGGCAGGGATGCTAAATTCTGCCCTCGTGTTGACGTCTGCATTTCATCAACACCCTTTTTTCACCCGGCCAGTCTGTCCGTCGCCTAATAACCCAGAGCCAGGCACTGTGACGGCCTGCCAGCATTCACACCCTACAACCCAAGAGTCTAACACACACATATACACACACATACATACACACGCATATTCATACACACACGCATACACACACACACATACACATATATATACACACAAACAAATACACACACACACAACAGGTGTTTAGAATCTCTTAACCAATAGATGTTAGACTCTTCTAATCAATGTGATTAGACATTTTTAACCAATAGGTGGTTAGACTCTCTTAGCCAATAGTATCCGATGTGACCTAACTGCAACTAAACCTTTGCTGTAATTGCTGATCAGTCCTGCATGTTGAATTGAGCCCATTCCACCAAACAGAACAGCTTCAGCTCTTGAATGTTGGTGTGTTTCCTCACACGAACTGATTTCTTTCAATGAATACATGACCAGATATAAACTTGTCGTTCCATTTGTTTAACTAGGTTTTTGGGGACTGGGTTTGGAAATCAGATGTTGTTTATGTCACATTTAAATAAAATATAGAATATTTTAAAGTGTTTACAAATTTTCAAACACCATTTATGTGTGGGCAGATTCAATGCTGTAAAAACATTGCACAAATGTAAGAAGACGCTGTGCTGATGGAACATTTCCCTTGGAATAGCAATGGGATATGAAATGACTGAACACCATGGCAGAATCTAAAAGATGCAAGAAAACATTGACACCATGGACGATCTAAGAGGCTTAAACATTTCCCTTTGCAGATGTGAACAGATGTTCGGGCAGGTCCTGAGGCCTATCACCTCCATGGCCACCAGGCTGCTCTTACTGCCGTCCTAGCGGTTTGCTGCAGGGGTGAAGAGTGATCCGCTGGCTATCATAATGTTTAGACAGTTTTGAAACTGCCAGCGCTGTCCCTCAGGTGCCCAAGGGCAGGACTTAAAATTAGAGGGAAAATAAACACTTTAAACAGCAACAGCGACTAAACTTCTGCTTTGAAGGTTGGCGAGAAGTTGGATTTGCATGATGTTACTTACTTTATTTCATTTCAAACTGGCTCTACAAGGCCTATTTTGCTGCTAAACACTGCAAGACAATAGTCACCCAAATCTTATAAGCAAATACACCATCCTAAACTTTTCTCACTGCATTCAAACCACACCCAGCTCTTCATTATGGTGGAGCAGACTTGTCCATGTGGTTATGACTTAACATGAGCCTTTTTAGACCAAAGGGTCTGATTATTTCTCTCCAGTCGTGGTTGTTTTCTGAAGAAACTGCCTTTAGCAGTGAAGTAGTAGTTATAGCTACACCTTAATGATGGTCTGGATGGTGTTGGGGTGAAGAGGGTTTTGGGACTGGGGGAAGGTCTGTATCTGTGTGACTACTGACTGCTAGTTTTAGAAGCATTTGTTCTGAAGCTCCAGCTCCAAACAAAAAAAGAAAAATGTGAAATGTCTTGATTGTCGATCTGAGAAAAGTCATTTTTCATAAAAGTTCCTTATTGTTTCTACCACCCAGATGTCTGTGTGATGGTAACCGAGTTTTTAGTGCCAGTTCCAAACTAAAGAAAGCAAATTTGGACACCAAACATGTTTTGGCTTTTGCGACTTAGGATTTTCACTGAACTATACCTTTAATTTGCACTTCTGAGCATGCTCTGTGCATATTCAGCATATTTGCCTTTAAAATTGTATATATTTTTTTAAATTTGTTACCTAAAACATCACCTGAAGTCCTAAAAGTAGACACAAAGATATTAACACAGTCATGGAAAAATACACAATATTTTCAGCAAACATTGATGCATAGTTACTTTTTATGCCATAAATTGAACATTAAAATTAAAAATTAAATAAAAACATTAATATGGCACTGTGCAAATGTTTGGGCACCCTACATAATAAGTACTTCGTAACACCTCCTCTGGCAGATTTCACAGCTTCCAAACATTTTTTAGAGCTAAAAGCCTTTCAATTCTTGTACTTGGGATTTTCTCCCATTCTTCCTGTAGTTCTGTAATATTCTTTGGTCATCTTGCATGCAAAGCTTTTTTAATATCTACCCTCAGATTTTCAATGATGTTTATATCAGGAAACTGTGATGGCCATTCCAAAACCTTCAGCTTGTGTCTCTTGAAGTCGTCCATGGTGGATTTCGAGGTTTGTTTAGGATCATTGTCCTGTTGTAGAAGCTCATCCTCTTTTCAGCTTCAGCTTTTTTTTTTTACAGATGGTGTGATGTTTGCTTTCAGAATTTGCTGGTATTTAGTGGAATCCATTCTTCCCTCCACCCATGCAATGTTTCCTGTGCAACTGGCTGCAACACAACCCCAAAGCCTGATAGATCCACCCCCATGCTTAATGGTTGGCAATGTGTTCTTTTCATTAAATGCTGCTCCTTTTTTCTCCAAACATGCCTTTGCTGATTATGGCCAATGATTCTATTTTAACTTCATCAGTCCACAGCACCCAAAACACAACAGGCTTCAGTAGATGTTATGTTGCATACTTCTGACATTGGCTTTTATGATGGGGATGCAGGTAAGGTTTTCTTCAGCTGATTCCATGAAGGACAGTGGAACAGTGCACCACCACTCCTGAGTCTGCTAAATCTTCCTGCAGGTGTTTTGCAGTCAAAAGGGGATTTTGATTTGTCTTTCCGATTAACATAGGAGCGGTTTTCTCTAAGAGTTTCTTTGTCTTCCAGATCTCATCTTGACCTCCATTGTTCCCCTGAGCTGCCATCTCTTAATTACATTTCTCACTGTGGAAACTGCAAGCTGACAATGCTTTGCTATCATCTTGTAGCTTCTTCTGCATTGTGAGCATCAATAACTTTCATTTTCAGAGTCTTACACAGCTGCTTAGAGGAACCCATGTTTGTTGAGTGTCCACAGGTGTGTGCATAAGGTTTTAAGAGTCAAAATATTTGTAGCTTTGAAATTGGCACCAGCTGACATTTACTAATGACATCTGTTTTCATGCATTAGATCTACGAGTTGATTAAGGTCTGAAACCTTGTAAAAAGAATCAGAGACTTTGAAACTGTTTGGGTGCCCAAACGTTTGCACAGTGCCATAACAATGTTTTTATTTTTGTTCAATTTATGGCATAAAAAGTAACTATGCATCAATGTTTGCTGAAAATTGTGTATTTTTTATTGTTATTTATTATTTGTTCATAGAATCATCAGAAATTTTCACTTGAAATTTTCACATGACACCTGACTGATATTATATTGGTAATTGTTCTTTCAGCTTGAATCTTTTTTATGCTTCACATCAGTAATTTACCTGATTTACTCATTTGCTCATCTGTTTAAGCCTCAAGCAAAGCGATTCATGTAATATCTGAATCCAGTGCTGCTTCTGTTGTATCCATTGTTTTTTGTGCCTCAGTAATACACGATTCCTCTTTTTCAATATGGGCCGCATGGGTGAATATGTCTTACTTTACCTCCGACACTTTACTCTCCAATGTAGTTACGGCATTTGCCATTCCTGTCAGTTGTGCATCAATGCTTTTCAACTTTGCTCCAAAGTCAGACCGGAGTGATTTCAGCTCGTTCAGTACGTCGCCTTTGCTAGCCATGTTGGTGTACATGTTGCTCGATGGGCTCAATGAGGTTGTCGTAGCACCTGTTTTGCATCTACAGGTAAATATTTTAGGCTGTTTCACCGTCAAAGCTTTTGTCATATCAATGCTGTATGTTTCGAACAATAACAGCTTATATAAGGGTTTTTATGGAGGATTTGTGCACGTATATTTGTACACATGCTGCCATCTTAGGGCTCGGTCATGTGACCCCCTATTTAATGATTTCTTGATTGAGAACAGGTGTGGCAGTAATCAGGCCTGGGTGTGGCTAGAGATACTGAGCTCAAGTGTGACAAACATGGAAAAAAAAGAAAGAAATCACACATTTTCACATCATGTATTTATTGAAAAAAAAATCCATTAACATATCTGCTTGTGGCAAAGGAGTGTAAATCTCGCTTTGAGTATGTGATAAGATGAGTTTCCTCACATGAACCGCTCACTTTAGGTCAGTACATTGACTTTCTATTGCCATTTCAAAACATTCACTTCATTCTTGTGGTCTTGCTTCATGAGCCACTATCTCCTACGAGTCAGTTCATGGACAGATGTCTTGACATGTTCCTTTAGGATTCTCTGGTATAGTTCAGAATTTATTGTTCCTTTAATGATGACAAGCTGTCCAGGCCCAGATGCAGCAAAACAGGCCCATACCAGAACACTCCCACCACCATGTTTTACAGATGGGACAAGCTTTATATCCTGGATTGCAGTGTTTTTTTTCTCTAAATGTAACGCTCCACATTTAAGCCAAAACATTCTAATTTGGCTTCATTCATCCACAAAACAGACTTCCAGTATCCTTCTGGATTGTCCATATGATCTATAGCAAATTGAAGAAGGGCTGCAAATTTTTTAGGGGAAGAGCATTGGCTTTTTCTTCTCTACTTTGCCATACACACTATTGTTCAGTGTTTCCACTCACACCTGATTTTCATCTCATTGATTGAAATCACCAGCTGATTTCAAATGATATGATAATCTTAAGGATTTACTAACTCTTACCACACAAATATGGATCTTTTTTTTCAGTAAATACATGACCAAATGTAATCGTTCTGTGTCATTTGTTTAACTTTGTGTTCTTCAACTACTTTTAGTTTTTTTAAAAGTCACATTCATGTAAACATATAAAAAATTGACAAGTACCACTGTATGCACATATATGCATCTCTCTCTCTCTCTCTCTCTCTCTCTCTCTCTCTCTCTCTCTGAGGGGCACTATTTCTCGGGGGGACTGAGTTGACGGGGAGGAGTTGAGTGAGTGTGCGCAACCTGGACAAACAGTGAGGGTCTCAGGACTCTGAGTAAACAC
>JBBIGC010000131.1:2398190-2410713 GCA_037576955.1 Lepidarchus adonis | reverse complement strand
TTTCGCCTGTACCAATCACTGTACACTTTACCTGTACCAATCACTTTACACTTTCATCTGTACTAATCACAATACACTTTCATCTGTACTAATCACAGTACACTTTCGTCTGTACCAATCACTGTACACTTTTACCTGTACCAATCACTGTACACTTTTATCTGTACCAATCACTGTACACTTTCATCTGTACTAATCACAGTACACTTTCATCTGTACTAATCACAGTACACTTTCGTCTGTACCAATCACTGTACACTTTCATCTGTACCAATCACTGTACACTTTCATCTGTACTAATCACAGTACACTTTCGTCTGTACCAATCACTGTACACTTTTACCTGTACTAATCACTGTACACTTTCATCTGTACCAATCACTGTACACTTTTACCTGTACTAATCACAGTAAACTTTCATCTGTACTAATCACAATTCACTTTCATCTGTACTAATCACAGTAAACTTTCATCTGTACTAATCACAATACACTTTCACCTGTACCAATCACTGTACACTTTTATCTGTACCAATCACTGTACACTTTCATCTGTACCAATCACTGTACACTTTTACCTGTACTAATCACTGTTCATTTACATCTGTACCAATCACTGTACACTTTCATCTGTACTAATCGCAGTACACTTTCATCTGTACCAATCACTGTACACTTTTATCTGCACTAATCACTGTAAACTTTTATTTGTACTTGTAACGTGCTGGTGGGGGGACCAGCACGGAAATTTAGAGCGGACCCAAATGCAAAGGCGGCCAGAAAATAAAGAAATGAAATAAATTAAATAGCCAATAAGGCTGACTCTCCTCTTTACATACACACACAGCTTCGGCTAATCTTGTCGAACCAGGGCCTCCCGTGGCAGGGGCGGAGGACCAGACCGTTATGCTACATACGGCCTCTTTAACTACTGGGGGAAGCGGCAGTAGGGCCTGTGTGCGAGACGGAATTGCGGTGGAAAACGAAGAAAAGAAACAAAACCCACCGTTCTTGAGGTAAATGGGAATAGCTGTGGAAAACAAAGAAAATAAACTAAACCCACCGCTCTTGAGGTAAACAGGAATAGCGTTTTAGTGATTTAGGGCATAAGTGATGCTGATTTGATGTTAAATGTTCCCCATTACTGTTGACAAATCTACATTGCATAGGTAACAGTAGGAGTAATAGTTGTGGCAATATTCAAAAATGCAATTAAGCTGATCCACTACATGTGCAGTAACTGTATGATTTTTATTTTTTTATTTTCCCTTCGCACCAGTTTGTACAAACACACCAAGACTTTTTTTATTGCACTCCAAATAGTCTTGTTTTATAGACCTGTGACTTGCAGGGGAGTGAGGGTATTAGCACGTACGTCAATCGGTCAATCATTTGTTGAATCCCCCTCAAATTGCTTTTCCATCATTTTCCCCATGCAGGTTTTCTTTCCTCCTCTGTTTCCGATCATTTAACTGTATTTTTCTTTAAGGCAGAGTCTCAGGAGTGCCTGTCATAACTTCTGTAACGATAAAACCGGGAGGGTTCTGGCAGCGTATTTAAGGTAGACCACAGAGTGGGTCCTAGGGAGAAAGAGCTGTCCCATCAGCACTTCGACCCTTTTATGACTCTTCTGAGAGATTCGGAGCCCAGTTCTGACCCCCAACCCAAACCAAACGTGATGAATGCATCTGCAGTATCATGGTAGCAAGGTCCCCTCCAGGCACAGGCCGGGGATCTCTCAGCAGTGGAAAGTGATATGAGGCTGTTACAGAGCTCCACCTTTAATGGAGTGAGTTTTGCTTTTTGAGGCCGAAGGAATGAAAGCTTGTGGGTTTTGGGACCATTTTTTTCTTTCCTGCATCAGCTTTCTCCATTATGAACACATCTGCTCTGTGCCAACATTCAGCACCATTTATAAGTGCATAGACTATCAGACATTACACTCACATGGTTTGTCATCTGTGCATTTAGATATAAATTTCAAAGAGTAAAATATCAATCTATACTACAGATTTTATCTGGTCTGGTCTAAACCTGAATATAGCCTGATAATATTAGCTTGAGCCAAACCACAGCATCACAGTAGCTTGACAAGATCCTGCCCAAACTGTAGCCTGAGATCAGATTGTATTGTATGTAGACAAATTCCATATGAATCTCACTGTAGCCCAAGAAAATTGTGTCTGAATCTGAATGTAGTCGTGAAATAATTGTATGTACATTGATTGTCATTGTATCCACAAAAAATTTGACTGTTGCTCTGACAAGATTGTATCTGATTCTCACTGTAGCCAAACAAAATCTGACTGTATTTAGACAAAACTGTCTGAATCAGACCATATCTAGTAAAAATTATCTGAATCTGGCTGTTGCTCTTACAAGATTGGATTTGATTCTCACTGTAGCCCAACAAAATCTGACTGTCTGAATCAGACCGTATTTGGTCAAATTCTGTCCGAATCTGACTGTTGTTGTGACGAAATTGTATCTGATTCTCACTGTAGACTTTAGTTAGCCAAACTGTCTGAATCAGACCAAATCTAGTCAGATTTCTTTCTGAATTTGACTTGCTGATTTTCACTGTAGCCCAACAAAATCTGTCTGAATCTGACTGTATTTAGATAAAACTGTTAATCCAACTGTACCTGAGAAAATTATATTTCAGTCTGAATGTACATTGAAAACATTATTTCGGAATCAAACTGTATCTGACAATATTCTGTCTGAATCTGACTAACCCCCCAAAAAATTCTGTTTAAAAGCCCTGAGCCCTGCTGTAGTCCAGTTAAATCCAGTCTGTTCCTGAATGTAATCCAACCAAGTTCAGGCCTGACCTGACTGCAGGAAAAATGTAATCTAAACCAGAATCCTACATTTACCCAATAAATCACATTTTTATTGTTTTTATTTCTGAAAGGTAGGATCCCATTCTTGATTCTGCTTATCAGTGGAGACAACAAACTAATCCTAGGAGGCTTTCAGAAAGAGATCGTCAGACGGCCATGATGCATTGTGAAATGATTTCATGATGTAATACATTTCCCATAATACCCACACCAGATAGAAATGGGTAGGGGGAAGGAGGGGGGTAGAGGATTATGTTTATATGAATTATTTTTATGCAATAATTCAGTGTTTTCCATCTTTTGAGCACTTTATCACATTTTCAACACTTGATCACTTTTTGCCAATTTGTTATATATATTCATGTACCATATTGTGAACACTGAGACTACTGGCAACATTTGTGTTCACTTATCTTAGTATGTCCACTTGCCTTTGCATATACTTTTGTTTGACTTATGGTCCTTAATACACATGTCTATGGTGGCGTTTATGATTGTACATTTTCCCTGGAGAAATGTGATTCACTTCCCTGTTCTATGGTCGAAATGATAATAAATTTCACTTTAACTTTGACTTTAACTTTGACTTTGAATTGAACTGGAATGCTCCCTAAACATCAGCTCCCAACAAACTTGCCTGATTTGGTTTTTGGCAGAGGAAGTGGAAAACAAGAGGATATAATTAATCAAAGCGATGGAGGCACATGTGAGAGGCTGTGAGTTGCTAATTGAAACCAAAAATGTTCAGTTGTGTCACTCCTCCTTCTAACCCTTTTCAGTGGAATGCCTTAAAGGAATAAATGAATACCATTTTCCCCTTATCCCAAATGTAATCAAGTAAAGCTAAGACATGGTGATGGAAGCTTAACTAGAACTAAGATGCTAACGTCGCTAACAACAACCAGAGAACTTGATTTTGTTTGCATAGTGCTAAGTAATGACTCAGAAACCACATAAACAAGTGTGTTAGATATTACCAAACACCTTCACACCAACACAAGGTGTGTATATGCTGACTTAGTCATGCAGTTAGCATGATGCTAAGCTTCCATTGCTGGTTAGCTACATTAGCTTTATATCTCCAGGGCAACACTACATAGGCAAGTCTTTATAAACACTCCTAAAGATCTATTTAAAATTTATTTCATTCAGTAGGAGAAAAAAACAGAAGCAGAGAGAAGTAAATGAGGAAAAGGAAAGGACAGATGTGGGCCATATGTTAAAACGTTTTTTTTATTACTAGCTTGAGTTTCTGATATTGATATAATTCTACCGGTTATTTCAATAGGAATTTAAATGTTCTTAAAAATACATATATATATTAAAATTACCCACTCACCCCCTGAGGGCGGTCTTTGTCCTTCAAGCTCGGGTCCTCTACCAGAGGCCTGGGAGCTTAATGGTCTTACGCTGTATCTTAGCTGTTCCTAGGACTGTGTTCTTCAGGACAGAGATATCGGTTGTCGTTCCTGGAATCTGTTGGAGCCACTCTCCCAGTTTGGGGGTCACTGCCCAGAGTGTTCAGATAACCACAGGGATCAGTGTTGCTTTCACCTTCCACACCTTTTCTACCGCTTCTCTCAGCCTTTGGTGTTTCTTGAGCTTCTCAAGTTCCTTCTTCCTGATGCTACCATCACTTGGGATTGATACATCTTTCACTATGGCCTTCTTCCTCTGCTTGTCCACCACCACTATGTCCAGTTGGTTAGCAATTACCAGTTAGTCAGTCTGTATGTGGAAGTCCCACAGGATCTTAGCTTGGCCATTCTCAGCCACCCTTGGTGGCTCCCATTTTGACCTTGAGATTTCCAGCCCAAACTCACATTGCCAGGCACTTGGTTATGGAGTTTCTGTACAACCTGCCTGCTGGCATCTTGAACCCCACTGTTATGTGCTGGATTGTCTCAGGGTAATCTTTGCTCAACCTGCACCTAGGGTACTGTCTGGGGTGGTAGACCTCAGCCTCAATTGATCTTATATTTGGAGCTTGTTCCTGTGCTGCCGTGATTAGTGCCTCTGTGCTGTGTTTCAGTCCAGCTTTGTTTTTGATTATAGAACAATTTGACTCTTCTTCCCTATATAATCAATATGACTCAATTAACTAGCAATCGATGCACAATATGGTGATTAAATCACCACCACACCACCAACCGGCACACAAACTTATGTGATGGTAGGTTAAGACTGGGATGGCTTCCCACCTCATTCCCCCTAAAAATGGCCTACTACTTACTCCCCACCAGTTTACATAAACACACACTTGCCCTGTGTTGGTCTTCTGACCTAGTTTGCATGATTGGTGGGGTTCACACTGCTGTTGTGCAGTGAAAAAGTGGACGGGTATTACAGAATGGAGTTTCAGACTATGGCTTTAAATGTGATGACATCAATGTAGCATAGTGACGACTTCTGTTCATATTAGAGGCTTTGCCTCTGGTGTCAATGTTATAAAAAACGTAGAATGGAAAATAGCATCTGTTGCTGTTTTCTGATTTTCCGCTTGGACAGACTTTGATCTGGTAACAGTCTTGAACATTCACTCTCTTTCTCTCTCTCTCTCTCACTCTTATTGTCTCTCTCTCTCTCTCTCTCTCTTTATTTTTGTGGCAATGGAAGGAATCTAATAATAAATGCTATACAATTTGACACGGTGATACAACACACTCTATTCTGTCCCTCTGCCATATTTTTGCCCTAAGCTGTTGTTTCCCTCATCTTTTTAAAATGATGTTCATGTCATGAGGACATGTGCTATTTCAAGGAATGCATTAGGGATTAGTAAAAAAAATAATACAATAAGAATAAGAACTATGAAAAATAGCATGAATAAAATTAGTCGACTCCAGATTTTGCTTAGAAATGGAACTAGCATGCTAATGTTGCTAACACTAGAAGTCAATGGTCACCCAAACAGTTTCCTTAAAATCTCTCTCAACTGGCTCAAACTACATCCAGTTCATCAATAAGCTAGAGTAGACTTGTGGATGTGGTTTTGGACACACTACGACTTACTATAAGCTCAGGGCCTAGACCTGGACCTGCTGGCAGCTCATGGGCACTTAAGGGATTAAGCCATTAATGTAACTCTCACCCTGTCTCTCTCCTTCTGTCTCTGTTTTCTCTTTTTCTCTATAAACTGACCTCTCTCTGCCTGTCTCCTGCAGTGCGCATCAACGGCACTAAAGAAGGCCCGAGCTGCATGGATAAGAACCATGGCTGTGCTCATATCTGCAGAGAAGCTCCCAAAGGAGGAATCGCCTGCGAGTGTAGACCAGGCTTCCAGCTTACCAAGAATAACCGAGACTGCAAACGTGAGTCTGGCCATTCCACCCCACATCACACCGGACCACATTACTCACCACGGACGATTCCGCACTGTTATTATGACTGCTGGAGCCAAGCGCTCGTACCATAAATCTGGATTACAGAGAAATACTGAATACAGAAAGTAAATACGGCCCAAGAAATACATTATACAAATTAATGCTCCTCTCAAGTCTTTATAAATACTCCACAAGAGCTGTATTAAATAAATTTCATACAACAGGAGAGAAAAACAGAAGTGGAGACAAGGAAAGGAAGAAAAAGAAAAGAGAGGTGGACCATGTGTTAAAAAGTGCTTGTTGTTGCAGACCTGAATGTTTCTGACATTTATATAATTCTGTCAATAGATAAATATTCTAAAAATAATAAGAATTGGCTGACAGACTACTACATAACAAACCAAATGATAAAATTTGAGCATTTTGTAAAATGCAATAAAAGCAAAAATCTGCCATTTGTAAATTCTATTTAATTAACCGAGGAAAGCACCAATGGTTTGACCAACTTGACTCCATTTTGTAAGTAGAAACTAATTTGGAATTTAGTGATTGCTACAGTCTCAAAAAAGTTGGTCGAAAATACAGATTACACCATCTGAAACATTCCACAATAAGCAAGTGTACTGGCGTCAGGAAAAGGGGGTGAAATTTACAAAGAATGTTGGTTTTTCACCATCTATAGCACATTATACAGGGCGTCTTCGACTTACAAAAATTCATGGTTAAACTCTGTTTTTTTTTTTAATGGTGTAAAAAATGAAAGTAAACATACCTTTAATAAAATGCTTTAAAAATGCAATACAGAGCCTCTGGAGGGTGAATGTCTCCCTCCGGTGGACTGACAGAGGAATGGCCCCAGTGTAAAACACAGTAGACGCTTATGTAAGGGGTTACATAACATAGGGGTTTGACTTACGACAAACCTTGTGGAACTGAACCCCGTTGTAAGTTGAGGACCCCCTGTATTGTGAAGAGATTCTTGGAAAAACTGCTGTAAGTTAAGACGGTTCTTTATTCCTGAAAAATGTGGAAAAAATTTTCATCAAATTTGAATTTATTTTCTTGATTATTTTGGTGGCTTTTAACATTACCATTTAAGGTTATTTAGTGCAACAGAATTGCTTAAATGACCAGTAAGTGTGTTATGTTATAAAATTTTTTACCCTTTTGTGACTTCCTCAGTGACATGTAACTATGGCAATGGAGGCTGTCAGCACATCTGTGAGGAGACGGACCACGGGCCACGCTGCTCCTGCCACATGAAGTTTGCATTGCACACAGACGGCAAGACATGTGTAGGTGAGTCGGCACTGTCTGCTCTGGCCCCTCGCCCTGCACTGCTTGGTCAGGTCAGGCCCAGTCCTTCCTTTTCCCCCAACTCTACCTGGCCAAGTAAGAGCCAGTTCAGACTCCTGCCCACCCCCAATACTATCCGGACAAATAGGACTCAGTTTTGCTCCTCCCCCTGACTTAATCTGGTCAAGGCCTAATTTAAACTCCTCCCCCAACTCTACCTGGTCAAGTAAGACCTATTGGGGCAGTGGTGGCCTAGTGGTTAGGACATTGCCCTTGGGATCAGAAGGTTGCTGGTTCAAGTCCCAGCCCAGGCACCACTGAGGTTCCCTTGAGCAAGTTACCGTCCCCACTTCACTGCTCCCTAGTTGACTCGCTCGCCTCTGTTGACGGTAGCCCACTGCTCAACGTGTGTGTTTGACGGGTTAAACGCAGAGAATAAATTTCCCACTTGTGGGACTATAAGGGATAATAAAAAATAATAATTTAAACTCCTCTCTCTGACTTTACCTGGTCAATTAAGACCTAATTTAAACTCCTTCCTCTGGTTCTACCTGGTCAATGAAGACCTAATTTAAACTCCTCCCCCTGGCTCTACCTGGTCAAGGAAGACCTCATTTAAACTCCTCCCCCTGACTCCACCTGGTCAAGGAAGATGTAATTTAAACTCCTCCCCCTTGCTCTACCTGGTCAAGGAAGACCTCATTTAAACTCCTCCCTCTGACTCCACCTGGTCAAGGAAGACCT
Organism: Lepidarchus adonis; assembly: GCA_037576955.1. Classification (NCBI taxonomy): domain Eukaryota; kingdom Metazoa; phylum Chordata; class Actinopteri; order Characiformes; family Lepidarchidae; genus Lepidarchus; species Lepidarchus adonis. The sequence continues at coordinate 2,402,505 of JBBIGC010000131.1, read as the reverse complement.
AATTTAAACTCCTCCCTCTGACTCCACCTGGTCAAGGAAGACCTCATTTAAACTCCTCCCTCTGACTCCACCTGGTCAAGGAAGACCTAATTTAAACTCAGAGAATAAATTTCCCACTTGTGGGGCTATTAGGGATAATAAAAAATAATAATTTAAACTCCTCCACCTGGCCAGGTTGTGGCTCCTCCTTAAGAAAAAACTTACCCAGAAGAAAGGCCAGTGGAGGTCTGTTTTATATGCCACAATGAATCAGTTTTTGCTGTTCATATGATAATGAATGTCAGTCATGTCAGTACCATTGCCTGTCAGGTGGAACTGGATAGGAACCTTAAGGAATCTGTGAAGTCCTTGTATTTGCAGCTTATTCTCCGTATGGATGGGGCCATAAACTCACATGGCATCAGCGTTCTCATAGTACAGTGGTTTCTATTATTATATGAAAAGCTAAATCTAATCATAGATCCACATTTTTTTTTACCTTTCGACTGGGCTTGAGCACCGGGGCAGATCTGCGCAGCCACTTAAACAGTTTCACAATGTGGTTATTGTCATACGGCCACGCTTCATTACTACCCATACGCTCCAGTCGCCATTAGCGCAGTCATGAAGGAGAATTTAGCGGAATCAAGGGAGCTCTAAAGTGTAGGCTGACTACACACACTTTCTTGCCAGATATGAGTTTGATATACCCGGTAGTATATCAAACGTACACACTGAAGCTCCGTGCACCTCTGCTTGCCCTAACCTGGTGTGGTGGTCCTCACTCAGTTTGAGACTTTTCTTCTCTGTCTTTGTAATATGAGTCGCTTTGTGAACAAGCTTCTTCTTGACCATTACCTGTTGTGCTTTCCTTCTGTACGTTCCTGTGTTTCACGTTCATTGTGCTTATAATGCTACGCTGAGAGCTGCATTTGTAAAACAAAGCCACTTTGAATTGATTAACCCAGATGTTTGATCTTCCCCTAGTCATGGCCTCTTTACTGCTTAATGAGTCATAGCACTTGAAAAAGTTTCATTTTTATTCGTACATGCATAAACAACTGTTAAGTGTTATAAATAATAAATGTTATAAGAACAATGATCAACACCAACTAACTTATGCCAAAAGAAACGATAAAGAAGGAAACAGTGGTGAATCTTTCCACAAGTGGCCAGCCTACCAGAATTGCTCCTAGAGGAACAACAAATCAGGGAAGTCACAGCAAAAACCAGACCAACTTCTAAGAAACCACATGTCACAATCACCTCAGAGAAGGTCAGTGTAAATGATTTAGCCATTAGTAAGAGTCTGAACATCTAACATTTGGTGTAAATAATGTTTTGCAGATTAACAGACGTTTTTGGAAGACAGGGTTTCCTACTGCATTTGGCATAATGCCAAAACTCCATTACACAGTAAAAATTATATCAGCAGTCAAACATGGTGGTGGTAGTTCAATGAAATGGGGCATGTTTTGCTGCTTGAGGGTCTGGCAACTTGCCAGTTTTCAGTTTTGCGTTTGGCACATAGGAAAAAAAATTGTGGTATTGATGAATTAATATTATCTACAAATATTTGATGTTTGGTTATTGTTGGTGTGTACTGGTTATAGAGTTTAGGGGTAATTACTTTTTCACATTTTTCCTTCAATAAATTAAACTACTGTTTAAAAGCTATTCTACATGATGTTCTCCTTGTCCTGTAACACCATTTAGTGTACATTTTTCATAGCCTTATACATCAATCCTTTCTGCTTCTTAACCTGTCACAGCAGGTTGTTTTGTCTTATCAAAATTATTTACTTTATTAGGCTTTACTGTGAAAACCTATTTGGAAAAAGCAGCTGTTCTTTAGTTTAAATGCACATTTTATTATGAACGGATCAGTAGAATGTTCTTTTTCTATTAACATACATTAAAGCTAAGAAAATATGTTTCCTTCTACTGTCAAGGTACAGTTTTGTTCATGACGGCAAGAAATTTCAAACAACATCTACCGTACTTCCCCAAAGATAGGCCGTGGCTTATACGCAGATTTTACAAACCTGGTATTGGCTACGGCTTTCTTAAATGGGGCGTTCTATCTTAAAACATGAAAACACATCCACTAAAAGTATATTTTAGTACCAAAAGATGACATCCCCTAATGATTAGTTACATTTAAATGTACTGTTTACTGCAGCAATGAACAGTTCAAAAAGCAACTTAAAGAAAAGATAGATCGTGACGATGTTTTCTCATGTAAATGGCACCTCTTACACTTTTTCAGCCCTTTGCTACAATTCATTACATCTTAGTGTATAATACATGCTGGAAAAAGCGTATTTTTAAATTTTTTAATGGGTGGTGGTGCTGTAGTACAGCGATGCTAAACATCCGTCAACAGCATGTTTGTGACCTGTGCTTCTTTATTGTTGCTGATGACCGACACTTTTGTCACTGGTATTGATCTGATATTGTAGCCGTGGTTTGTGCTGCAGGAAGGCTTGTAGGAGGAAGAAGGATTCCGTTTTTGGGGAAATTGTTCTGTCTGCTTTCTGGTTTCAGATTGTTCCACGTCAAAATATCCCATTCGCACATGTGACTGTATGTTGCACATAGCTGCCGAGCAGACAGAGTGAATGTATGCTCACCGCTCGCCCCTCGATCCCACTCGATCCTCACAAGGCACTTAAACACACAACAATATCAAGTGTTTTTCATTGACTTCAAAGTGGTGTCCAGCTGCAGAATTGCTGTTTTCTTTCACGAAAGAAACGAGCTGTAGCTTAAATTCTGCTGCGAAGGACTTGCACTGCAGCAGGATATTGCTAAGTTCAACATTATTATCACTGGTCAACTACGGTATAATGTCACTACCGGTATAGAGTTGCAAAGGTCCCCAGGGGTCAAATTATATGCTTCTACTTCAGATCAGTAAATTCTGTTACGATTATTATCATTATCATTATTATTATTATTATTACTATTATAGGTCCTGGCCCAATGGTCATTGACCCTACTATATTATTTATAAAGGGGGGATGGCAGCTTCCCCTGCAAACAGCCTATCATGACTATAGTCCGAATTAGTGTTAGAGCTTCAACCCCAAACTGCAAATCATCACACACTTGTGTCAGACTGTGTGTAGGTGTTGAGTAATGACTAACAGACATGCTTGTGAGGTTTAAGAAGCTGTGGTTAATGTAAACAAACCCTTTGAGGTATAGTAGGGTCCTAAAGATCCAATTTTCTAAAATGAATGAATTATGATATGCTTTCACTTTTTGTCGAAAAAGATCATATTTGTACCTTTACATGTGTTTTTGTTATGATTATGTGGCTTAAAAGGTCCTGAAGATGTACCACCCCAGTGAGAGTGGCTGTGCCCTGAAAGGTAAAGTTTTATTAGAGGAAGGAAGGTTTTTTTTGCAATTTTGCTTTTTGGTTATTTTATCCAAGAGTGGTAAAGAAACGTTCTGAATTATCAACTACATTTGAAGACAGAAGAGAAATTAGAGTAAATGTGAATTTTTACAGGACAAATGGAATGAAGGATAGTTTAAGGCATGAGTTAGACACCTTAGTTTAGCAACCATAACACACACACACACACACACACACACACACTTCTTTCATTGCTCTCTCCAACTGAGCAGCGGTTTGGCAGGCTTCTCACTCGCTCTTGCTCTCTCTCTCTCTCTCTCTCTCTCTCTCTCTCTCTCTCTTCCTCTCCCTCTCTCTGTCTCTGAGACTTGATCCCGTCGCCCTGTCATTAGCCCCACGCCCGCTGTAACCTTCGGCCGCTCCACAAATGAGACGTCTGGCTTGTCAGACAGCTCCGAGGACACAGCCGAACCCCACCACAGAGGTCAGAGCCTCGCTCAGTCACGCTCTCTGCACCTCGTCTGCAAACACTGAGACCCTCCACCCAGGAGAACCACCCCGAACTGCAGGGAGGAGAGAACTGGCAGAGAGACGATCAAGCAAATAAACCAAACAGTAACAACAAATACAGAGAGAAAAGCTCATGACAAGCCCAGCAACATTAGAGAGAGAGAGAGAGAGAGAGAGGGGGGGGGCAGACATTGATGAATAGTTACTTTTTATGTCATAAATTGAACAAAAAATATTATATACAAAATAAAACTATTATTATGACACTGTGCAAAATTTGCGCACCCTAAGAGTTCCAGAATCATAGATTCTTTTTATAAGGTTTCAGACTTTAATCAGCTTGATGCATGGCAACAATCGTCTTTAAAAAATGTCAGCTGGAGCCAATTTCAAAGTTTTACAAATACTCTGACTCTTCAAACCTTGTGCACACACTTGTGGACACTCAACTACCATGGG
>JBBIGC010000131.1:2386508-2398090 GCA_037576955.1 Lepidarchus adonis | reverse complement strand
GTGTCTGCAGTCTGCTGACTACAGAGTGGAGAGAGTCACGTGCAGTATCAGCTTTCGCCGTAGGGGGAACATACGCTGTTATCGCGATAACATGCGAGAATTCCCTGGGAAGGGGAATATTGTCGCCTTTGCTCATGCAATATGATAATCGATACACAGATAGCAATAGCAATATTTAAATTATTAAACATTTGCCACCAATAAGACCAATAAGCTACTTCTTCTCTCCTCTGGGTGAAGCTGCTCGACTGAGTGCAGGAGACAGAGCTGAAGAGGAACTTCCCAACAGGTAGACAGCAGAGGAAACTCAGCTGAGAGACACCCCAGCCACATTTAACATTTAGTAGTCTGACTTTGGCTTTTAGCACATTGACGGAACAGAGCTTGGATTATTTTTTGACGTCCACATCTCTGCACATCTTTTTCCTGCACTTGTTTAATAGCGATGGATGACGCTATAAGTGAACCATCAACGTGAGTGAGCACACATTGATGGAGAGCTTCTTCTGAATTGTCCTCAACAATTACATCAGACAGAAGCATATCGCTCTATAAGTCACTGGTTAAAATTAGCACTCTGTATCAAGGCATATTTCATGGGGAGCAATGCACTGTGGGCTATGTAGTGTCTGGTGTGAAACAATAGGTGAAAAGAGTTGCTTTATGGGAATTGTAGTTCAGTTGGTAGCATGATGTTTGCGCAACTTGCCAAATGACAAAGGGAAACAGAAGTGAAGCCTTGAAGCTGAAGTAGCAGTTTCTCTGCGCTTCCGACCACGGTCACAAAACAAATACGGGAAAGGTAACAATAGCTTTGCTGTTACTACTGTTCTGGGAATGGAACCAGCAACCATTCTGGATAAACCCGATTTTGTAACCATTAGGCCAAGATTGCGCCGATACCACATGTTGAGTTGTTGTGTAATCGCAAATAGACCTGCTCATGTGATTTGTCCCATTGTGTTCAATACCACTCCTATTATTTTTTATCTATATTAGCACTATAGAAAGAAACCGTTGGTCAATTACTGATCTTGGGTAAACAGATTGGGAGAAGGTGGAAACCTTGTGAACTGAACTAGAGAGAAGGTTTGTGGGTACTGCTGATTCTGTCAGTCAGGTGATGATAAAAGCAACAACTGATTAGCAGCAGGTCTTTCACTTTTGCACTAAAATGACTATGTAGTGCTTGGACGATTGTTTGGACTGTTGAGCTCAAACTGTGTTATGAGTGTCATCAGTACAATTAACACCAGTCTGCCTTACACCTGCCTGTCAATCATTTACTGTGAAGTATAATGTTAAGGCCTTAGAATAACTATCGGGTTTAGCAGCGTAATTATTCTAACTTGTATAGAGCGGTACTTGTACGTTTGTGAACCCTTTAGGATTGTCTATACCTCTTTATAATTATGACCTAAAGCATCATAAGATTTTCACACAAGTTCTAAATATGGATATAGAGAAACAGATAGAACAAAATATTAATCTAGGCCATTTATTTGTTGAAGAAAGTGATCCCGAATTACATATCTGCGACTGTGACCACCTTACTCCCGCAGCTGTACTCCCGCAGCTGAAAACAGCTTCAACTCTGGGATGTTGGTGGGTTTCCTCACATGAACTTCTCCCAACATTTCTTCTGGGTGAGGACTTTGACTTGGCCATTCCAACATTAGTTGTATTTTTTAAACTGTTCTGATGTAGACTGATTTGTGTATTTAGGAACCACTTTCTCTTGAGATTCAGTTTACGGATGACTGTTTCGCTGGTATTCTACATTTTTCAACCAATGAAGGCAAGATGCAGCAAAACAAGGCCCAAAGCATCAATTTATCATTGCCATGTTTCACAGATGGATATGGTTCTAATGCTGCAATGTAATGTTTTCCTTTCTCCAAACATCCTCCTCCTCATTTCAACCAAAAAGTTAGATTTTGGTCTGATCTCTCCACAATACCCTTTTCCAACAGCTTTTTTATCTTTAGCAAACTGTAGCAGTAATGTGCAGAAATGTTGGAGAGAAGTGGCTTTCTCCTTGAACCCTTGCCATGCTTACCATTGTTGTTCAGTGTTTTTCTTATGGTGGACTCATGAACGTTAACATTGCCCAATGTTGGGGAGAGGCATTTAGTTGCTTTAAAGTTACGCTTGGTTTCACTGTGACCTCACAGACCGTTAAACGAATTAGTCTTAGACAGATCTTTGTTGGTCAGGCACTCCTGGAGAGAGAAACAATAGTCTTGAATTTTTTCAAGGTTGGAATTTTTGTGGGTTGGTGGAGTCCACAGTCTTTAAAGATAGTTTTGAATCCTTTCCAGCCTGGTGAGCATCAACAATTCTTTTCTCAGAATTTTTTTGTTCAGAAGATTTTGAAATCCCTTTTTTAATAAAACAGGGTGTCCACTCTGGTTTCAGCTTTAAATTAACTAATCCTACAGGTGCATATACTTCTGCCACTCAAAAATAATACTTGACAATTTTTCTCAATAAAAAAACAGCAATATTTTTATCCCTTTCCTTTAGTTTGGTTCTCCTATGAGAACACCCGATGATTTCTTTGATCATATTTATGCAGAAATAAAGAAAATTCTTAAGTGTTCAGGAACTTTCAAGCACTACAGTAGCATGAATACCCAGCAGATTGTTTGGCTTCCTTACTTATATAGCACAGGGCTGGTCGATATGGGAAAAATATCATCATGATTCTTTGAGAAATTTTTCTGATATGTGATATATCACAGTATGTATTTGTCCATCATTTGTTAAGAGCCATATATATATAATTTTTATTATACTCATTATATATATATATAATAATGTGTATAATTTTTATTCAATGTTTCTAACACCACAGTTCAAGATTAATGATGCCATTTTTTAAGTCAAATCAATTTATTTATACATTGCTTTTTACAACTGACGTTGTCACAAAGCAGCTTTACAGAGATTATAGAATCCGGGTCCGAGCCCCCAGTGAGCTAAAGCGACAGTGGCAAGAAAAACTCCCTAAATATAGGAAGAAACCTTGAGAGGAACCAAAGCTCAGAAGGGGAACCCATCCTCCTCTGGTTGACACCAGAGAGCGATAAAAAGAGAAGAAAACAATAGAAGAAAATATAATAATAATAATAAATTTATTAATTTTAGTTTGACAGTGTTTTTTTAAAGTTCTAATGATATCATGAATCATCTTATGGCCACAATTTATCATGGTAATGATAAATATCATCATATTTCACAGCTCTAATATAGCATAAATACTTCTCAGGCCCTATCCACATGTAGCTGAGGATTTTTGAAAACATAGCTTATTCTCGTTGTTTTGTCCTTCCTTCCACATGTAAAAGGCATTTTTGTTTCAGGGCAAAAACCCTGCTGAGGTGGAGATTTTTGAAAATGCAATTTTTGCGTTTACGTGTGGACGAGGAAAACTGTGATTTCTGTGAAAACTTCAAAACATCACACAATGCACTGTGCTTGTTTACATCCGCCTACCAGACACAGTAATGACTTTCCCCTGCCAAGGCTTCTGATTGGCCCTCATTGCTATATGGTTTAGGGTTATATCTCTACCTGCTGCTTTTTTTAAAAACAAAAACGGAAAATCAACATTTTTAAAAATACCCATCTATGTGTGGACAGGGCCTCACTTTCCTAACTAAACAAAGGTAATGAAGGATTGAATGTCTGGATGAATGGGTGAAAAATGATTAAAAAAAACAAGGTAGTTATCTAGATCGCAAGTGGTACTTTTTATCAGATCCTGATTACTGTTGATCACCATACATGTGTCGCCGCAGAGCATCCTGTGGCATGTGAGTCAACCTCAGAGCACTAAAGCAGTGTTTTTGCAATGTGTGTGTATGTCTGTGTGTGTGTATGTGCAGAGGAGAGGAGTATCCAGCAGCAGCTACCTCAGCCACAGCTGTTACCCAATGGTAAATATCAGTTTTATTTAGCTCCACTCCTATTGGCTCCCTCCTTCCCCTGTGGGCCTGGTGGTTCTGGAACTCTTGACTAACCCAATGGCAGCGCTTGCTTCTCACCAGGCTTGGGCATGGTTCAGTTTGGCAGTCAGTGCTGTGGAGTAGATGAAATTTGCTGGAAATCAACAGATCCGCACTTTGAATTGAACAACCTGAATGGAAGCTCCTAGTGTGAATTCCTTTCAGCAACTGCTCAGACTGAAACAAGCCGAACCCTGTCTTTTCACCTTTCAGCATATTCTGCAGTGAGATCAAAGACGACTCCTCTAATCTCAAAGCATGTGCTACTGTTTTAAAGAGCCTGACACAGTCCCTTTCTCATTTTTCACTTATAAATAAAGGTAAATTCATCATTCTTTTACTCAAAAATGCATCTGGAACATCTGTCATTGGCTTATCATGCCATCAGTAAGGTAATGTAAAATAACACTTCGTTCATCTCCTGATGAAAGCTTGTGTGTTCCAGCAGCAGACAGAAGAAAATACAGAATGTGCACAAAAATCGATTTAAAATTTTTAAACAATAACTGATAAAGATTTCCAATGTTTCAAAACACATAAATGTGTTTTTGTTAACATAGACAAACTTAGAATTTGAATCAACTGCAAAATGTTAAAACAGAAGTTTGGAGCCATCTTTACCTGTGTAACACCATCTTTCTTTTCCTTTACATTGTATAATTGTTTGGGAACTGAGGAAACAAACTGTTGCAGTTCTGCAAGTGGAAATTTTTGCCCGTTCTTGCTTTGTACAAGACTTTAGCATCTTCAGTCATCCATGGTAACTGTTTTCTGATTCTTTTTCTAATGAAGCTTCATACATTTTTAATTGAGTAAGATCAAAATCACTGACAGGCCAAGCACAGGCACTCTGAGTAGCAAATGCAGACTAAACCTGGCACTATCTTGCCGAAATAATCATGTATGTCCCAGGAAAATACATTTGCATGGCTGGCAGAGTATATCTCACAAAAATTCAAAAGTCTGCATTAGTGGGACCTTTACATCTTTTGCTGATAACAGACTGGATGGCCTTTTTACTCAGCTTCCTTTGAGGTGTCAAATTCTAAATTTGTTTATATTTACCCCATGCATTTAAATGGAAAATATTAAAATATTTTAAAATTATTAATATTAAATAATAATAATATTTTCTTAGAATTTTTATCTGTTAAATAAAAGAATTAGCAACTTCTATATTTTTGGTTTAATTGTTTTAGTGAAAAAAAACATGAATTAATTACATTAAAAGTGGTATTTCTAAAATATATTTTAAAATAACTGTGAACTGTGTAGTATGTGTATATTTACTCTACGATTCTATTTGTATCTATTCTATACATCTCGACCATATTTCTGTTATTCATTTAACTCTTCATCTAAGAACAGTTGACCAATCCGGTATGTTTAGGACTGTATTATAGACTAGCCCATGCATAACTGAGTATAGTGCAACCTATTAGGTGATCGCAAGCTCAATCCCTAGTGGTCCCATTTTTGGAGGCCCTCCCTCTCCCCCCATCACTTCTAGCCAGCCCAGTCACCTGTTAACTAACGTAACAGAATTACATGCGTGTTACACTGTTCAGTGATGCAGTGGAGTTTCACGAGTCTCAGAGGAAGTACACGCTCACCCCTCCCAGTGTTGGTTGTATGATGCGGTGCGGGGAGTCCTGGAGAGTGGATGAAAACGGAGACAAATAAATTGGGCAGAAAATCTGGGAAAATCCCAAAATAAGACATGTATTGTCATTTAGTTTGCTTCATTCGTCTTCATTTACAGCTACACTCAGAATGAAAAAGTCAGGTTAACATTTTCACATATACACATTAACAAGGCTTTTATCTCTGTCCTGGGAAAGTGGTCAGTCTTTGCTCCGACTGGGCACAGCTCTGACTGGTGTTGACCTTAAGCTTGCATGTTGGCTTAAAGTGCAACCTTCTCCAGAGTGCTTTACCGCTGGCGTCTTTCCATTCCCTTGCCTTGATAAGTCTGAACCTAACACAAGGACAACCTTTGTTTCCCTCTCCATGGTCTCTTTACCGTTTGTCAGCGTCTTTCTGTCAGTTCTGCCTCTTTCCTCATTCAGAGAAGCTTCACCACTTTGAAAGCGAGCGAGTCTGTTTGCACAACAGCCTTTTAACATCAGGACAGGTTTAACACAGGCTGCTGGATGGAGTGGAGGCTCCAGGAAGCCCCGTGCCAAGGGCTTGTCATATTTACCAAACAGCTTTACCTCGGGATGCATGTTCCGGACTTGTTCCGAGAGGTTCAGTGATCTGGGATGCCAACTTTCTGCAACTGTGAGCAAATTCCAGAGGCCTAGCTGGACTCGGAGCTCCAGCTTTTCCAATCGCAATGGTAGTTTAGACAAATACCAGGAGGCTCTGCTTTTATATGAGTTTTGGCACAGCAAAGCCAAAGGAAATAAAAACATCACCACAATCCCCTTAAACCCCTTTTATTTTGTTTCCACATTTGTGAGGTTGGAAAATTTAATTTTCTTCTCATTTAATTTGTGGTCATTCTTTTATGTCAAATCACTAAGGCCACAATGAGTAGAATCCATAAAGTAAGCCAGTCCTAATGGCCTGGAGAGTAACTCTTGATAGATTGGCATTATCAACATTAATAATACATAAAAACATTTGATATTTAGTGGAAAGTGTCCAACCACTATGGTACATTGAAGTGAAACAATTCACAAAATGTTCATCACATCTGCCTCTACACTTTACTCAAGGGGGTCTCAGTGGTGGCTGGGCTGGGTCTTCCGATCACAAGGGCATGTGCCTGACCACTAGGCCCCCACTGCCCAACCCTTGGTCCTGAAGGGGGCATTGGTGATTTTCTGCTCAAAAACACACCTGGTTCAACTCATGTGTTCATTAGCAAGTTTAGTGAGGGTGCTGGAGGTGGGGAGCTCCCAGACTGTGCTGGACACCAGGAATGGAGTTGGGCATCCCAGTGCTAGGACCTAGTACAGTCATTGGACTACACTTCGGCCATGACCTTTGAGATGATGGTAGTATCCAAGCTAAGTTGTCTTTCTGCCAACTCTGTAACTCATTACGATACACTCTTAAGAGTAAGAGGTCCTTGAAATGGTGCTGTAGAAGAACCTTTTTGGTTTCCAAAAGATTCTTTCGATTGATGATTGCTAACAGAGTCTTTGTGTGAAGAACATTTTGAAATGTAAGAATTAAATGCTTGGAAAGATGACTTTTACAGTTTTACAGTTTACAATTTTTAAGAAGGTTTCCTAAAGAACAGTGAACTTTACTAAGAACTTTTAATTGTGGAGAGAAAACACATATATGCTTCAGATGCTTCCGATTGTTAATGAATGTTTCTAACACCACAGTTTAGTAGGGTCACTTAATCAAGATCATTGATGCTCTCTTTGAAATGAAGCATGAAGTTCAACAGTGTTTCTTTAACTACTGACAATATCACAAAATGCTCAGAAAATCATATTGTGGCCAGAATTGTCATATTGCCCAGATCTAACTTTAAAAACCCCCACAAATGATCATATTTTAATAGGTTCTAAATACCCACATCACATATTCAATTCAATAAATAGAACAAACAGGAATTAAAATGGTTACAGTACATCACTCAAGTAATTGTACCTTAAGAGTTTAACACTGGTACACTGTTGGCTATTCTAGCTCTCTGGGGTGTTTTTTGGGATGGGGTGGAATGGGATGGGATGGCATGCACCGATAACCATGATGCTTATATTTAAGGAATGCCACTAAATTACTTTGTGGATATTAACCATACACTTTGGCAGCAGTTGTGTTGTACAAATTTCTGAGCATTAGGTCATTATTTTGTCAAGTTCAAAGACCAAATTACACAGGTCCTGACTGAGTAAGTGTGAGGTACAGTCAATGAGGTGCTATTCTGCAGTTATTTCTGGTAGAAAATATTGGGTAATTCCAATATAAAGATATATATTTAATGATTATATACAAAGTACTTACATGGCATGCCCCTGTAAAGGAAACTGGGCTGGGCTTTACCAGAGAGCATTTACTCTACATTAAGGGTGTTACAAAATATCAAAATGGCGATATAGCGTCGTCCTTGTTCATGTGATACGATAATCGATACGCCGACGGCAAAATAAATGTTTAAATTATTAAACATTTACCACCAATTTAACTCACTGGCGTCGCTACTTTTTCTCTACTCTGGGTGATACTGCTCAACTGAGTGCAGGAGACTTAGGTGAAAGCTGAAGAAGAACTTCCAGGCAGATAGATAGCAAACAGAACTGCCCAGCCACATCTAAATCTAAAGTCTGACTTTAGCTTTTGGAACATTGATGGAACAGACCGTGGATTATTTTGTGTCGGCCACATCTCTGAGCATCTCTGTCCCGCACATTATAGCGATGGATGACACTACAAGTGAACCGTCAATGTGAGTAAATACAGATTGCTAGAGAGCTTCTTTAAAAAGGTGGAAAGACTCAGTAATCCAAGTGTGAAGAATTGAGCGTCCCCGCCAATATCTAGCATTTGCTGAAGTGTCTGTTTAATTCTAATTCGCTAATTCGTCTGGTTTACACAGGGTAAACTAGTTGGCTGTAACGGAAGGTGTATTTTATGAGTAGCAATGCATTATGGACTTTGTGGTGTCTGGTGTGGGAAAACAGGGTAATTGTAGTTCAGTTGGTAGCACGATGCTAACGCAACTTACTAAGTAACAAAGGGGAAAAGAAGTAAAACCCTGAAGCTGAAGTAGCGGTTTCTTTGCGCTTCCAACCACAGTCACAAAGCAAATACGTTAAAGGGAGCAATAGTATTGTTGTTGCTTATGTAAATTAATTAGGTATCTCTGTGTTTATCTACGTCATTGTCATGCGATATATTGATTATTGCAGAATCACTGTATTGCGATATTATCATTATCATGGGCCATGTACCTCGTATCGTATCAATTCCCACCCCTACTTTACATCCTTAGACATTATTGGTACATTGTTACTGATCTTTCTACTTTGTGCATTTAACACCATTGGCACCCAACCCCAGTCCTCTAGGGCTGGTGTAGTTCTCCACCTCAAAGTGAGCTGATTCAGGTGTGATTTTGCTGGGTTGTCACCTGTGCTGTACACCACCCCTCCATGATGTTGCCAGTTCATGTTCCAGCTAAAACATTGGTTTTGGAAAAGGGCACAATGGTGGAGCAGTAGTTTGCACTGTCACCTCAGAGCATGAATGTCCTGGGTTCGATCACTGTGTTTGCGTGGGTTTCTTTCCACTGTTCAAATGTTAAATGTTAATCTGGCTACTCTACACTGTGTTGGCCTCCTGTCCAGGGTGAACCCCGCCCTAGCAGGTTCCCTGTTATTAAATTTCAATAAGATTACAAAGATATTTGTGTCAATAGCCCACTTAGCAATACCCTTACTGATAAAAATGCTGCCGCATCAAATACTTATTCTCCTCGCTGTACGTGGTGGCCGCTGCCTGCTGCTCCACGTGTGGATGGGTTAAATGAAGAAGTCACATTTCAGTGTGTTCACAAAAAATGTCACTAATGCAATGCGTCATTTTGACGTAATTTAGCTACAGTTCATCTTTATTTTACGGAATTGCAGTTCATACCCTACAATCAGATATCAGCTAGAATCTGTCTGGCTTAAAAATAATCATCACATTCTTCAGAGTCTGTATCTCATGCTGGTCTAGAAAACACCTAGAACGTAGAAAACTGTACAAGAGAACATTATCAATGCAGGACCTCACTGGCGTTAGCTCTTCTGCATGTTCCTTTGAAGCTGTAGGACGTCATTGTGTCTAGTACAGCGTTCTGAAAGCAGCATAGCTTCATGTGCAGGAGCAGGCCTGAGCATGCACACGCACCCCCTCCCTACTCAACAGCCCGTGTTTTGTCTGTCTAGCTCTGCTCAGCTGTCAGTGACCTGATGCTTGCAGTATTTCACACTGCGCTGATGTTTTCACCAGGGTTTAGCTGTAGGTCTCACCTCAGAGCCTTGGAAAATCTGAGAACTGTCTACCATTCCTCTCCAATCGGATTAGAGTTAGATTATATGTTTATATCTGTTTCACCATTACCTCTATAGAGGGTCTACACGTGATGTCACAGTAGCTGGAGACCATTGCTGCTACACCCGCTGAGTGGCAGAAAGACTTTTATTGAGTGGCAGCCTCGAAAGCACAGAAAAAACAAAAAGGAGCCAAAATTGCAGAAAGCTCCCCCCCCCCCCAACAATAACCAGTGTGAAACTAGGACCTTTTGAGTCTCATATACACACGGAAACCCCCCCTTAAACAATTAAGCCACTGCACATGAAGATTGGGACAAGGCCATGTGTAGCATCCCCTCTTCTCTTACCAACAGTGTGCAAATATCTGAGAACTGAGGAGATCAGTTACTGTTTTTGGGAGAGGAATGTTGTCCAATTATTGTCTGTTACAGAATTCTAGCTGCTCAACACTCCTGATTATTTTTCATGTTATGATGCTCTGAATGTTTTCAGTTGGTAAAAGCCCTGGACTGTAGGCACCCAGGCTCTTCTACTATGAAGCTATGCTGTTGTAATAGATGCAGTATGAGCTTTAGCATAGTTTTGCTGAAATATACTACAAGGCCTTCCCTGAAAAAGACTTTGTCTGGATGGGAGCATGTGTTGCTCTAAAACCTGTATGTACCTTTCATCGCTGATGGTGCTGGCAGCCAATTCCAATCAATGAGAGATACATTTTCGTCTCCTTCCATCTGGAGCACATGCTATTCTTGTTTGTCGGACCACAGAACAGTTTTCCACTTTGCCTAAGTCTGTTTTAAACAAGCTTTGACCACAGCGTCCCAATTTCTTTTGGAACTGCTGAGTAAATAAGGCATTTTAACCCAGATTTAAGCATCTATTGTTCTATGCACATTAATTTGAAATAGGGACTATTTGTATGAACGTCTCCTGGGTAGACCGTCTTGCTGTAATCTGATACACAGTTTGAGTATGAACATTTTTACACCATCTATATGTATCTTTGTATTGGATATTATGACTCATTTCTAAACATTTAAGTCTCAACAGTGTAAGAGTACACATCTCATTCCAGTATAAGTTCTCTAGAGTTTAGCACAGCTTTCTTTTTTTAAACCCCAGTTTTATTTGGTATTTTTTGTTTGGTTAAACACTAGAACTCTATATATATTCTACTATATATATTTTTACCCGGAACGTTCCAGAAGTTTCTTTCAAACCAAGGATACACAAAGTAGTGTCATTTGACTTTTCACACTCACACATGTGGTTACGCAGTTTTCTGCCTGAAGAAAAGTTACACATACTCGTACACACACACACCCACAGTAACGTGTGTTTGCACAGGAATTGCTTCATGCAAAGCTGTAATCATCATACTGTAAATATTTCATTGCTCACCTCCAAATCAACCATTAGAGTCTGGAGCAGTTACTGGCTTGCTAAGCGTTTTTAAGGCGTGACACCCTCCATCAGTGCCGACTTAGCACTTACTCTCTCTCTCTCTCTCTCTCTCTCTCTCTCTCTCTCTCTCTCTCTCTCTCTCTCTCTCTCTCTCTCTCTC
>JBBIGC010000131.1:2368997-2380777 GCA_037576955.1 Lepidarchus adonis | reverse complement strand
ATTTAATCTATTCAGGAGGATCTGGATCTATAAAGCTCCATTTAATCTATTCAGGAGGATCTGGATCTATAAAGCTCAATTTAATCTATTCAGGAGGATCTGGATCTATAAAGCTCCATTTAATCTATTCAGGAGGATCTGGATCTATAAAGCTCAATTTAATCTATTCAGGAGAATCTGGATCTATAAAGCTCCATTTAATCTATTCAGGAGGATCTGGATCTATAAAGCTCAATTTAATCAATTTAGCAGGATTTGGATCTATAAAGCTTCATTTAATCTATTCAGGAGGATCTGGATCTATAAAGCTCCATTTAATCAATTTAGCAGGATTTGGATCTATAAAGCTTCATTTAATCTATTCAGGAGGATCTGGATTTATAAAGCTCCATTTAATTTAGGAGGATATGGATTTTTTCAATCAATCAATCTAATCAATTTAAGATGTATATTTGTAACGATGCTTATTTGAAAAGTTTAGGATGATTTGGAATGACGAAGCTCCTATGAACATTTTTGGCATACAATTGAATGTTGAAGTTCCATTGAACAAGTTTAGTTTGGGTTGAAATGATGAGGCTCCATTGAACACATTTGGCGTGAGTTGGACTTGTGAAGCTATTATGAACATTTTTGTTATAAATTGGAATGATGAAGCACCATTGAATTACTCAACTGAGTGCAGGAGACTTGGGTGAAAGCTGAAGAAGTAGTTTCCAACAGGACATTGAGTGCAGGACACTGAAGATGAACTTTGCAACAGGTAGATAGTAAAAAAGCTCAACTGTGACCAGCCACATTTAAATCTAAAGTCTGAGTTTGACTTTTAGAACATTGACTGAACAGAGTGTGTATTATTTTGTGATGGCCGCAGCTCTGTGCAGCTTTCTCCTGCACTTCTTTCATAGCAATTGGATGACGCTACCAATGAACCGTCAATGTGAGTAAACACTCAGCGCTACATAGCTTCTCTAAAAACAGGGAAAGACTCAGTAATTCAAGTGTAATTTAGATCAGACAGAAGTGTAACACTCCATAATTCATCTGGTATAAACAGGGTTAAAACTACAGTGCTGTAGCATAAGGTGTGTTTCATCGGGAACAATAGTAGTGTGTGATGCGGGAAAATAGGTGGAAAGAGTTGCTTTATGGGAATTGTAGTTCAGTTGGTTGCACGATGCTAGCGCAACTTGTTGAGTGACAAAGGGGAACAAAAGTGAAGCCCTGAAGTATTGGTTTCTCTGCGCCTTCCGACCACGGTCGCAAAGCAAATATAGGAAAAGTAACAATAGCATTGCTGTTGCTTATGTCAATTAATAAAGCATCCCCATTGTGTTGTATCGTAATGTCATTGTGGTGTGATATATTGATTATCACAGATTTGCATTATTATTGCGTTATCATGGACCATGTATCACATATCCTATTGTATTGTGAGATACCCTGCAATTCCCACCCCTAGTTGGAATAATGAAGCTACATTGAACATCTTTAGTATAGGTTGGAATGAAGAAGCTACATTAAACATCCTTGAAACTATCTGAAGTTATTAAACTTTTGAACATTTTTGGGCTGTGCCAAAGTGCCACTGAACACCTCTGGGATGAATTGGGATAAAGAAACTCACCTGAGCACCTTTACAGCATCTTGGAATGATGAAACTCAGTTGGAACATCTTTGAAACAAACTAGTACAGTATAATGAAACTCCACTCATCCCTTCTGGAATGAGGCATTGCATTTGTGATCCACATCATATCAGCCATCATCACACTATCAGTGTCTAACTACACTAATGTTTTTGAGGCTGAATGGAATGAATTCCCTTCAGCAATGTTCCTACAATCAGGCTTCCCAGAAGACTAGAGGTCGGAGAACAGTATCATGCCCTGTAAGTGTCGGGGAAGGCAACTCCCTATTAACAGCCATTGGTTTTGAGAGAAATGGACAAACAGGCAAATGGAAACTTGGTCATATAGCATAATAACAGATTTTAGATAGTTTCAACAACCTAATAAACACTGCTAGATTAGACCTTTTAGAGAAGGAAAAGACAAAACAACCAGGCTGTCGTGTAATAGTGAACATACTGAGAACATACTCAAGCTTCTGAGATGTTTCCAGTCCAGGTGTTTTGACTGAGCCATTTCTGTTTTCTCCATTTCTTCGTCCTTCTTCTTTGTTTATGTACTTTGAGACATTTGGACACCACTGAATGTGTGGTAGGATGGAGGCTAGGATATTTGTGCAAGAGGTCTGCAGTCTCGGTTTGGCTAACTTTATTCTTGGTCATTGGTGATGGGGCTAATGATCTCCAGAGGTGGTAACTGTAGAAATGCAGCTTCTTCTTAAAACTACCACTAAGCTTATTCCAATGAATCCAATTCTGCACATAATGGATTCATGTGAATATGCTCTATGTGAGCTCTGTGTTACGGTTAGCCTCAAAGCAAGAAGTGTCCTGGGTTCAATCCCCTGGTCAGTCTCAGCTGCCTTTGTGTTTGTGTGGGTTTCCTCTGGGTGCACCGGTTTCGTCCCACTGGTTTAGGGTGACTGGCTAATCTACATCACCCATACCATGGGGCAAAAATGTATTTGGCAGGCACCAATTCTACAAGTTGTCCCACTTAAAGATGAGTCTGTAATGTTCATTATAGGTTCACTTCAACTGTCAGAGACAGAATGTAAAAATCCAGAAAATCACATATGTATGATTTTTAAATAATTTATTTGTATAATGGTGCAGAAAATAAGTATTTGGTCAATAACAAAAGTTCACCTCAACAATGTAGGTCTTCACCAGGTTTGCACACACTGTAGCTGGTATTTTGGTCCTTTCTTCCATTCAGATCTTCTCAATAACTGTGATGTTTTGGGGCTGTCGCTGGGCAACACAGACTTTCATCACCATCCACAGATTCTCTATTGGATTGAGGATTGGATTGAGACTGGCTAGGCCACTTCAGAACTTTGAAATGCTTTTTACGTAACCACGTCCTTTGGACATGTGCTGGCTTAAGCAGGGGGACCTTTTTGAGAGCTGCAAGATTTTAATCCATGACGACGTAGTGACTAAAGTTAACCTTTGTTACATCTGACCACATGACATTCTCCCAATCCTCCTCTGCAACATTTGGTCTCATCTGACCACATGACATTCTCCCAGTCCTCCTCTGCAACATTTGGTCTCATCTGACCACATGACATCCAGATGGTCTCTGGCAAACTTTAGACGGGCCTGGACATGTGCTACCTTAAGCAGGACTTTAATCCAACATAGTGTGTTACTAATATTAACCTTTGTTACTGTGTTCCCAGCTGTCTTCAGGTCATTGACCAGTTCCCCCCATGGTGAGATCTTGCATGGAGCCCCAGGTCAAGGGAGATTGTATTTATTCCCTTTTCTAATAAATGTCTATTGTAGATCGCCTCATCTTATGCAGGCGTACAATCTTGTCCCTGGTATCGTTAGACAGCTCTCTTGTCTTGACCATGGTAGAGGTTGGAGTCTGACTGTTTGAAGGCGTGGACAGGTGTCTTTTATACAGATAAAGAGTTCAAACAGGTGCCATTGACACAGGTAACGAGTGGAGGATAGAAGAGCTTCTTAAAGAAGTAACAGGTCTGTGAGGGCCAGAATTCTTGCTTGCTTATAGAAACTAAATACTTACAGTATTTTCTGCACCATTATACAAATACATTCTTTAAAAATCATACAATGTGATTGACCTTTATGATCAACATTACAGACTCTCTCATCTTTTTAAGTGGGACAACTTGCAGAATCAATGGCTGCAAAATACTTTTTTGCCCACTGTATGGGTAATGTACGTAGAGTAGCCAGTCAACCTAAATCACAAGTCTTTGGAGGAAACTGGAGAACCTGGAGGGAACCCATGCAAAAACGTAAACTACACACAGAAAGACGCCTGTGGCCGACCCAGGGATTGAACCCAGTTCCTTTTTGCTTCAAGGGGCAATTGACAGATCTTGGGGGGCAGTGTAACAGGATGGTACATTGCGCAAGGGAACCTGCACTGGGTCTTGAACTCGTGACCCTCTCATCACAATGGAAACCTAATTTCTCTCAGCAGGACAGATAGAAGTTGTAGATCATTTTCAGTCTTCAGTTAGTCTCAGACTCTCTGCACTCACCAGAGGCTACAGTCACCATCTGTTAGAAGTTCATTGCCTTCTTTAAATGCAGCACTGCTGATTGGAAAACCCGAACATTGTGGTACATGTTATATATTTTTACAAGCACGGCCAGAACCCTGCTGAGGGTTGCCCAGCATGCTCCTGTGCTCTGCTCCATGACCTGCAGTTGTTTTCTTTCCCCGCTCCCTACCAGTTTCAGGGTGAGAGCGTGGGAAGGTTCAGCCATCAGCAGCAAATTGTTTTCTCATAACTGAATGATGTTAAGTGTGTTAAAGCTAGAGGCAGTTCTTGCTAAATGGGTGTCGTCCACATTTTCCAGAGTCTCGTCTCAAAGTGGGGGAAGGGGAGCTGGGAGGGTATCTGGGAGTTACCTCTGTTTGTGTGAGGCCTGCTATTGTTATCACGGGGAAGCGGTAGGTGTGGGCCGCTAGGGAAAACCCTTATCTTTGCCCTGTTTTCCACACAATGCTCCGTAAGTGCACCCTGGGGTGAGAGGTCAGACAGATTGCTGAGCTCAGTGGTTTCCCAGCTCTGGGCCTGACAAATCCACAGCACTTTTCTGATTGTATTTTGCCTGCTCTTAGACACCTGATTATCTAGCTATCAGGGACCTTGATATGTGTCAGGTGCGTTGTGGAGGGAAATGCACTAGATCATTCAATCCTGGAGCTGAAGACCCAATAGCAATTAACCATAGAGCCAAAATTCATTCATAGAGTTAATTCAACAATAATATCTTTTCATAGTAGCTATAAGATTGATGTATTTTACCTATTTCAATGAAAAATTCATGCTTTTATTCCATATGCGTCATTTTTTTTTGCACATTGACTTAAAAATTGTCAGTTCTGTATTTGTTTTACATTTTGTAACGTTGTTATCATGGAAATTGTTTGTACCATAATAGTACTTGTTGTTTTCTTTCTTTTTTGTGATAGAAATAGAAGAGAAACATTGGATGAACTTAATGGGTGGGCAATATGGCAGAAATGCCATATCACAATACTTCATATAATATCACATTTCAGTTGCACGATATGACACCATGTAAATTTTTCTATCATCTATTAAAAATAAATAAATAAAAGAGAATTTTTAAAAAATATCAAAGTATAATAAGTACAAATAATCTTAAGCAAAATGAATGATGCTTTCTTTGAGATAAAACATCTTTGACAGTGTAAGTACGATATCAAGATATTATCAGAAGATTGTATTGCGGGCACAATTTATCATGATAGCAGTAAATATTATCATATTGCCCATCTCTGATGCACTGCAGATATTGATCCTGTTCAGTTTAAAATATTACTCTCTTTTATTCACATTACAACCAGTGTGTAACAAGTAGTTGACTTGCTTTGTTCTTTGGTAATATTTATTTTTAAAAATATTTGTAAAATTATTCAAAGAAAAAATTTATCTATGTCTAAAACATCAATCTTCAGAGTTTTGCTGATGTCGATCTCCTATAAGGTATATTTTGCATGCTATCATTGATATCCCTTCCCAATAATCTGGAATGTATTTTTTTGCAGACATATTGGACCTTTCCTCCTGAAGCTCCTGGGCTAGCTGACCTCAAAGTCACACACTTGACCTTTTTCTAAGACCTTCTACTAAAGAGTTGGCCCTCCAACCCAAATGGGGCCAAGGCTTGCCCTCTAAATGCTACGGGTGGAACGTGTAAACAGAATATTTGCTTTATCTGGACATTCCCTGGCCATCAGCAGCCCCCAGCTCCATCAATCAGGATAGGGCTTGTCCTTCACCACCTCCCAGAGTATCTGGACGCATTCCTTAGCCATCGCTAAAGCTCACCTCTGGTGTCCTCAGCAGGCCATTCAGATTTGCCCTCTTATCTGATCATGGCCCCGTATCCTTAAAGAGAGGCTGATAGAGCCCCTATCTCTGCTCTGTAAACAGTCTTGATGTAAGTTTTTACCTCAAAGTGCTATTGTTTCAAAACAGCAGTGGAAGGGAATCTGCCAGGTCTGAGATTAGCAAGCAGCAGAGCAAACATGAAGAGTTAGCATCAAGCCGCCATATTGGAAGTCTTGTCTCTATGGCTTCTTTCTTCCTTGCTGTACCTCATGATCTTTTTCCCCATTTTTTTGGGGGTAGACGTGTGTTTTAGTGCCTGCCCGGTTCCCAGGGTACATCTCCACTATGCTCCCTGTGCTGGATAGCACGTACACAGGCCTACTCTCACCCATCCCGCATACTGCCAACATACTCCAATGGGGCCTTTTCTGAAAACAAGAGGCCCTTTTAGCAATGCTACTATATTTTCAGCATCCCGCACTTTCCACTCGATTGTGGAGATTGTTGTGCAGCACAGATAAGACTCAAACAAGGGCTACACAATATGGCGTTATGAAATAAGTTTGGCAGGAGGACTATCGCTCTAAATTCCTCCTCTTTCCAATCTTACATCCTCTAAATTCCCATCTCTGCATCCCATTTCCTGTGGTGAAGTTTTCACACCCACCACCACCACCACCACCACATCTCCCCCTGTGCCTCAGGCCTACAAGATACAAGCAGAAGGTGCCCAGAACTCCAGCCCAAGTCTAGTCATGTAGACTCTTCTTATTTTACAACCTGTTGTTGATTGTTTTCAGGATAATAGGCATTCACAGGATTGCAATTGCCATCAAATGCAAAAGAGCCACCAAACAAAGCTGAGCAAATAGTTTAACCAAGCCAAGTCTGGGAAACCGTGCAGAACGCATGCCGGACATTGTGAGGGTAACAGTGACCAGGCTTTCTTAATAAATCTGCCAACAGCTCATAAAGCACTTCTGATGAAGCTTCACTGAGCTGGCCCTAGACAAAATCAAGGTATAAGACAAGCGGTTTCTGGAGAAGGCATTGAATAGCCCCAGTAATGAAGCATGTGTTCCACATTTCGTCTCAACCAACTCAGCTTTAAGATCTTTTCAGTCTCAGAACTGGGGTGTTTTCCCGAGCACCACTACGTGTGTTCTTTGGTTTTTATTGCTAAAGTTAATTGGTAGCAGACTCAGGGTTGGTCGGGTTAATGACGTTGCACTCTCTAGTAGTAATCTGAGCCTGTGGCTTGTCCTAATAGGTTGTAGGGTAAACATAATAAACCAGGTCATGTTTTTATATTTTCCAACCATGTCACCTGATGCCCACATGCTCTTTGAAAGCCTGTTGTTTAATTAGCTTTCATTGTTCACCCTAAACCACTTAATTACATTCAGTTTGGGCGCTTATGCTCAAATTACATATTGTTGCTGACAAGATAAAACCTTGTATCGTCATCATGTTTTACATTTTAACAGAAGTTTGCTTTGGGCCAAAGTTTCATGATGAATGGAGCAGGAAAATATTGTTTGTAAATCACTTACAAAAAGCAAATTTTACATTAACCTCCATTATAAGTTAAGGTTGTTTGTGGTTATGACGCTACCCCAGACCCCGTTTTTTAATGGTGTGGAAATCAATGTGAAAGCGAAAGTGAAAGTAAATATCATAAAACGCTCAGAAAATGGCTAAACAGAGCCTCAGGTGGGTGAGTGTCTCCCTCTTGTGGACTGACAGAGAAATGGCCCCAGGGAATAACACACATAGACGATTATGTAAGTGGGTTTTGACTTATGCCAAAATTCAAGTTACAGCGCACGCTGAGGAATGGAACCCCGTCGTAAGTCGAGGACCCCCAGTAGTGTGTCATATACAAAAGTTCTTCATTTCAATTCAATTTTCTATCCATTTTATTTCTATATCACATTTATGGCTCACATTTTCATAAAACAGCTTCATAAAATCCATGTGCAATCCCCTAATGAACAAGCCAAAACTCCCTTAGCTGGAAGAAGAAACCTTAGGAGGAACAAAGACTCAGAAGCGGAACCCTTCTTCTTCTGGTCGATACCAGACAACAACAAGAAGTTGAATAGAAATTTAATAGAAGATTATTAAAGAAAAAGTCTCAGTTTGTGAATGTGATGTTTAAGGGCTATAGCTTTTCTGGCTAGGAGGTGGGCAGCTAGAGGAGCAGGTGGTGGTCTTTTGAAGACAGATAAGCAGGAGGTCCCACTGATGGACAGCGGGTCTTGTTTGAAAGGAATGGAGCAGGTCCTAGTGTTGCGGTGTGGTGTGAAACCATCACCTCCAAATGTTTAAATGTCAATGATAAGAAAAATTATTACTTTTGTTTCAAAAATGTTCCCAGGTTCTCACACACGTGCAGGTTGTTCTAGACCTAATCACTGATATCTTGTCATTGAACGGTGTAGGCCATTCTGAAGCCTTACTCTGTCTTGGCTTCCATTGCGAATGATAAGTGATGATGGATGGCTGTGGCATCATCACAACCTTCCTATGTATGTTTGAACAGTTGTGCAGTTTGTGCAGAAATTCTTTGGTTCTGCAAAACAATTGTTGCTGCAGCTGTCCGGGTGGCTGGTCTCAGATGATCATGGAGGTGAACATGCTGGATCTGGAGGTTCTGGGCTGGTGTGTTTACAGGTGGTCTGCGTTTGTGAGGCCGGTTGGATGTACTGAGAAATGGCATGTTCTAAAACTTTTGACTGGTAGTGTATATATACAGTATATATTAGGGGTGGGAATCGCAGGGTATCTCACAATGCGTTACGATACGATACGATACGATATGATATATGTGATATGTGGCTCACGATACTGCGATTCTGCAATATGTGATATATCGCATTACAATGATGTATCGCTATATCACAGAAACACATTAAATTACATAAGCAACAGCAATGCTATTGTCAGCTTTCTCATATTTGCTTTGCGACCGCGGTCCGAAGCACAGAGAAACTGCTACTTCAGCTTCAGAGCTTCACTTCTGTTCCCCTTTTGTCACTTGGCAAGTTGCACTAGCATCGTGCTACCAACCGAACATTTTCCCACATCAAACACTACATAGTCGAACAAGCACTACACAGTGCATTGCTGTGCATCTACCTTTTGCAAACTTTAACTTCAGCTTTCACTCAAGCCTCCTGCATTCATTCGAGCAGCGCCATCCAGAGGAGAGAAGAAGAAGCGACGCCGGGGAGTCTAATAGGCGGTGAATGTCATATTGCCGGCGTATTGGTTATTGTATTGCGTGTGTAAGGATAACGATATTCCGCCAAATGGATATTTTGGCCCACCCCTAGTATATATACATATAGCTGTATACAGTATGTAGAGCCTTGGGGAAAAAATGAGAGAACACTTCAATTTGATCAGTTTCTCTAGTTTTATTGTGTATAGCTCTGAGCATTTAACTGGTCAATATAATATAATGTTTCAGATCATCAAAAACATTTAAATATTAGTCAAAGACAACACAAGTAAACACAAAATGCATTTTAAAGTGAAGAATTGTATTATTATGGGAGGGAAAAAATTATAAAACCTACATGGCCCTGTGTGACAAAGTGATTGCCCCCCTGTTAAAATATAACATAACATTGGTTCATCACACCTGAGTTCAATATCTCTAGCCACATCGAGGCCTGATTACTGCCACACCTGTTCTCAATCACTTAAATAAGAGCTGCCTGACAGAGTGAAGTAGACCAAAAGATCCTCAAAAGCTAAACATCATGCCGAGATCCCAAGAAATTCAGGAACAAATGAGAAAGAAAGTAATTGAGATCTATCAGTCTGTAAAAGATTATAAAACCATTTCTAAAGCTTTGGGACTCCAGTGAACCAGAGTGAAAACCATCATCTACAAATGGCGAAAACATGGAACTGTGGTGAACCTTCCCAGGACCAAAATTACCCCAAGAGCACATAGAAGACCCCACAACAACATCCAAAGAACTTCAGGTCTCACTTGCCTCAATTAAGATGAGTGTTCATGACTCCACCATAAGAAAGACACTGGGCAAAAATGACCTGCATGGCAGAGTGCCCAGACGAAAACCACTGCTGAGGAAAAAAACATTAAGATTCATCTAAATTTTGCCAGAAAACATCCCCAAAGACTTTTGGGAAAATACTCTGTGGACCGGCGGGACAGACTTAAGAAAAAAAAGAAAAGAAACAGAAGTGGCCTCACACATACTTATATCTTTGCTATTGTAACAAAACCTTGTACCTCCATCATGTTTAAGATTTTTACAGAATTTGAAAACACCTAACAATTACAATTACATTGTTTCATGATGAATGGAGCAGCAGAAATGGTCCTCAATCTCAAAAAAGCACATTTTACATCAACCTCCATTAACCTCCAAGTTAAGATGGTTTTATGCTTTGGGGCAGTGGTTAGGACTTTGCCCCTGACATCAGAAGGTTGCAGGTTCAAGTCCCAGCCTGGGCACCACTGAGGTAAACCCTTGATCAAAGTACTGTCCCCACTTCACTGCTCCATTAGCACAGCTGTTGAGCTGCACTGTCTGCTGTGGTGTGTTCACAATGACAGATAATCACTTTCTTGTAAAGTTGTTCTTTTGGAGATACAAGGTTTTTGTCTGGTAGCTATAAGTTTGCAAATAAGCTGTAGCTGTGTCATGTGACTTGGGTCAAACTTTTGCATACATCTTTGTTTGTTCGTCCGTCTCTCGCTGTTTCTGTCTATTCATTAGTATCTTTATCTTCATCCCTCGTTAACAGAAACAGAAACCTGAAGAGAAATGTAAGATTTAAATCCTAAACCCATGGTGGGAGGGTCAGGGTCTGCACTCTCTCCTCCGGTGATGCACAAGGTGGGAGAGTGATCTGATCAAGGCCTGGCTGGACACATTGCTGGGTTGGGTTACTGCACATTCCTTCTTAAAGCAGGGGGTTGACGGCTGGGGAAATCACTTCCACATGGCCTGAGGAAATAAAGGACGAGGGAACCGCTTTAGCAGTTCAGCTGTAATGTAAAGCCGCACTGAGCTGTGTTAATGATCTGCTGTTAAACACTGAATACACACAAATTATAAGTAACTGGCTGTAATGGGATGACTGACAGCAGACAGAAGAGTGACGGCTGGTGGATTGTAGTCGTTTATATTGACTCATCAACCTATTCATGTTGTCTGATGTATTATTTTAGTTAATTTAATTACAAAATCTAATAAATAGCTTTGAGACATATTATATATAAGCCAAAGATATCCTTTAATTAATTAATCAGTAAATTAATAATTAATTGATGTAAACTGTAAAAGTATCTTCAATTTAATATATTTTATAGATTTTATATTATTTAATAATATAATTTATTATATATTTTAAAAATACATTAAACCATGAATGAAAAATCAGCTAATTGTGAAAAAGTAGGGCTATCTAATAAATAAAATAATAAATTGCAAATAATCTTATTTGTCTAGTTTTTTCAAATGTGACCCTACAGGAATATAAATATAGAAGTGTATTTGGTAGCACCTAAGTGGTATGATTTATTTATTATTAATAATTGATCAAAAAGGGTGGTGCAGTGGTTAGCACACACCTCATAGCAAGAAGGTCCTGGGTTTCTTCCGGGTTCTCTGGTTTCGTCCCACTGTCGAAAAAGGCTTGTGGTTTAGGTTGAAGGGGCTATTATATAACTCTCTCTCTCTATCTCTCTCTCTCTCTCTCTCTCTCTCTCTCTCTCTCTCTCTCCCTCTCGCTCCAGATATAGACGCGTACCCC
>JBBIGC010000131.1:2343356-2362373 GCA_037576955.1 Lepidarchus adonis | reverse complement strand
TGTGTGTGTGTGTGTGTGTGTGTGTGTGTGTGTGTGTGTGTGTGTGTGTGTGTGTGTGTGTGTGTGTGTGTAGACAGGGAATGTGGAGGTGAAATCGGAGAGTTTATTGGGTACATAGAGTCTCCAAACTACCCAGGAGATTACCCTGCAAATGTGGACTGTATATGGAACATCAACCCCCCCAGCAAGCGCAAAATTCTCATTGTGGTCCCAGAAATTTTCCTCCGGTCCGATGATGACTGTGGAGACGTCCTGGTGATGAGGAAGAACTGTAAGTGAACCTCTATAGTATAGTAGCTGCTTAGAACACAAAAGTACAGAACACAATAGAACACAACACAATGGAATGGTGTAATAGAATAGAACAGAATAGAACTTTAATTTTAGTAGCTCTAGGATAGACAACAAGGTCTATAAAAATATAAAATAAAAATGAGATAAACAATATGAGGTAGCATATACAATAGTGGTGATGCAAAGAATAATATATAGTGCAACGTGAGAAATGAGTGGTTTATGCATTTCCAGTTCCAATTCTTTAGCCAAAAATTAGACAGACACCATAATTTCCCCCTTAAACCAAATGTAGTTTATGTTTGGTGTCTGAAGGCTGCTTAGTTTTATTTTTTTCTTAGTTTTGCACCAGAGCTGCAAAGCCAATGTAGCTAACAAGGAACAGAAGCCTGTAACATCAAGCATCCTGCCACTTGCCTCAAACCGAGCTGAGCTGTTGACCTTTTTAAAATGATGCCATCCATGCATTCAGGACCCTCTGAGATATCAACACACTTTCAGTTCCATCTTAAACTAAAGAAGCAGTTCTGTGTATGTATACTGTGTATCATACTGCTTTTGAAAATCTGTACTGCCTGTGTGATTTTTAGATCTGATATTACAAACTCATGTTTGATGATGCATTTATTGTGATGCAGAAGAGCATAATTTTTAGGTGAGGCTGAAATACTTTTTCAAAATGCTTACACTTTTCTCATTTCACCTCATTTTAAATTTACTGAAAGAAAAGAAGTATATTTTAAATTCGACTTTTCTAATCCAGGTAGATGTAGCACTTGCAAACCTTGAAGCAGATATACCTTTGATATACCAGTGATATACCAGTGATGTATGTATAGCCTGTATACATCTTTTTTTCCATTACTAGTTTACTAGTTTTGTGTGCTACTCAGATTGGAGCTGGAGCACTTATTGTATTTAGCATGATTTGGATCATAGTGACTACATTTTGATCTGATATATTTCAATATTCAGTGTTATGGAACTGTAATAAATGATCATTGCTGAGCCAAACAGTGCCTTGAGGAAAGTATGGGATATACTGTAAATGTGCAGTTAGCATAAAGCTAAACTGGTGGCATGTTAGCCACATTAGCAGAGCTAAAGAAGCTAGTTCTGGCTCATCAACCACAGTGGAGTATGGGTAATGTTTATGGTCGAACCATTACCATTTCAATGTGAACACAAACCACTGTCCATTTTGTACATGCTCCTATATGTACTAGACTTCAGATGTTGGTTTTGTTCCCCACAGGGTCAGTAACCTCCATAACCACATATGAGACTTGTCAAACATATGAGCGGCCCATTGCCTTCACAGCTCGCTCTCGGCGCCTCTGGATCAATTTCAAATCCAACGACGCAAACAGCGCTCGTGGCTTCCAGATCCCATACGTCACATATGATGGTATGTCTTTCAGACCAAAGCATCCTGTTGTTCTCCATTATCTGTTATAACACTCTTCTGGAAACTTGCTATGATTCGTGGTACATGGCAAGATTTTTTCCATGATAAAATATTCCAGTAATGGAAAACCAAATCTCAACAAATTTTATACAACAGTGAGTTCTGAAGGCCCACTCTGATTGGTTGAGAGCTCTTTTCACAAGTAACAGCAAATGTAAGTCACAATAACTGTACCGCTTCGCAAGGTACTGGAGATCGGTAATTATGTAAAACAAAAATCAATGATGGACAATGATCCAAAACACACCAGCAAGTCCACCTCTGATTTGCTGAATAAAACAAAATCAAGATTTTGGAGTGGCCTCGTTAAAGTTCTGACCTGAGATGCTGTGTCATCACCTTAAAAATGTGTTTTATGCTCAAAAACCCTCCAATGTGACTGAACTACAACAATTCTGCAAAGATGAGCTTGGGCCAAAAATCCTCCACAGCTGTAAAAGACTCATTGCAAATTATCACAAACACTTGATTGCTGTTGTTGTTGCTAAGGGCCCAACCAGTTATTGGATTTAGGGGGCAATCACTTTGTCACACAGGGCCATGTAGGTTTGGATTTTTCTATCAGCAGTTTTCTAGATACAAGATAATGTTCTTTGTATTTCAGAGGACTATGAGCAGTTGGTTGAAGACATTGTCAGAGACGGGAGACTCTACGCCTCTGAAAACCATCAAGAAATCCTGAAGGTTAGATGTTTGGTTGTATTAGATAACATCAGTTTAGATTATGATATTCAGGGTTACAGTAAGTCTACTAAATGCCATATTTAGATGTGATGTTATCATTGCATGTGTTACTAGAATATGATCGAATTCTGTTTGTAAAGAAGTTTGAGATTGAGTTTGGCAGTTAAATGTCCATCTACAAAAATGTCTGTCCACTGTTGGAGCACAGAAAGCTCAGATTTAATACAGATATTGACTGAAGCTGTTGGATGTTTATATATCTGTATATTAGCTAACCAGCTGAGTGAAGAAAAAGAAGAATACTTTTGGACAAAACTTTATTGTAGGTGGTAATATAATGTCTTCATAAGCCTTTACGGCTGAGCCACTGGGCTAAGAAGGAGTGGGTTGGGAAGTGATCAGGTATAAGTGCCTATGCTAACAGTATCTCCACCTTGGCTTGATGATCTACCTTAAACCTTCTCCACTGTCCACTCTGTTCCTCTGCAGGACAAAAAATTAATCAAAACGCTCTTTGATGTTCTGGCTCATCCCAACAACTACTACAAGTACACAGCTCGGGATTCCAACGAGATGCTCCCGCGGTCCTTCATTCGCCTCATCAGCAGCAAAGTCTCAGCCTTCCTCCGACCATACAAGTAGCCAGAAACTTCACCAAGCCGCATTCTCTGACCAGTTCTATTACCAGGCTTCAGACGTCTTCAGTCATCACAAAAGAAAAAAAATCCATTCATGGTTAGAAAACAGCACGCTATGCAGATCCCATTTGTTAATTCTTCCCAGTCATCTCCTCTAAGAAATAGGGTATGTATGTGTGGATGAAATGAATAGGAGCGTCCCTTGAGGGTTTTGTGCATTCGGTTCCTCTTTATATGTCTGTCACCACTGTGTGTTTGTCTTTGTTGGTTATTTGATTGTTTGTTTGTTTGTTTGTTTGTTTCTATGTAGCCGTTCTCAGTCCTGACACGTCTTGAGGAGTATGAGATGTGTTTTGATTATGAAAGGGCTAATGTATCCCATACACTCCTAAGCGTGCCAGATAGAGTTCTTCGCGCCATACCATAGACTAACCATTCTTTTGGTTCCTGAAAGAACCTTTCTCTGAACGGTCCTTAAAAGAGCCATTGTTGGAAATGTTGGAAATGTTGGAAATTTTAAGGGTGAAGGACCTTTTAAAGTTTAAAAATCCACATATTTGTAAAGGAAGAACCCTTAAACTGTTGAAGAGCCTTTACACAATGTGAAGACTCTTCTGATCTACAGAAGGTTCCTCACCTATAATTCATAAAAAAAAAATTCAGGGAATTCAAATGATTCCTAGAACCCTTTGTGGTACCATTTATTTTGAAGAGTGTACCACAAAAGAGGACGAGAGTTGCAGAGCATTTTGTTGACAAAAGAAAGATATATGCTGAAAAAGTGATGCATAAATTGACGACTGTTGGGAATCTCATGATATCAGCGCAGGTCAGTCTTTCGGTTTCCTTCATTTCAGCGATATGAAATGATGTTCAGACTGAATCAAGTATAAAGAACTTTAACCATGAGTATTTGGCCTACATGGTTTGGGACAAAGCCTGATTTCCTAAGGGATTCCTGAATGGAATCAGTTATCTGTTGTTTCCCTTGTGAATCATTAGCGGTTATAGCTCTTCCCTCTGTGCCACTTGGTTTTCCTTTGGTTTTGTTCAGACAAACGGCTCAAATCCAAGTTTTATCATATCTGACTAGAGAAGGACCAATCAAATCAGACAGGGAAAAGACAAATATGGTACATATTTATTGTGTGCTGTAGTTTTACAGCAGACTAAATATTTTAACTTTAATGGTGGAGCCTTTTAGCTCTTTAGCTACAATTACTTGCTAATAATCTCATGTTTTGTTCATTTTTGTCAGCTATGGTCATGAGGCACATTAGAATACCCCTGTCCCAACAACAGGACAATAGTTTGATAACTGAATTTGAGCCATAGGGGAACATTCTGATGACAAATAAATTAGCTTACAACCTGAAACCAAAAGTTTTCCCAAGCTTGAACCATGATTGCATCACTGTTCTTCCATGGTTCTTTCATTGTTGCCCAATGGTACAATGACACTGGTCAAACGTGGTGGAAATAGGCTGGTGGTTAGATGGCACCAGGGTTCAAAGTATCAAGAACATGTTTCCTGTTGGTTGGAAAAGGGGTAATACTCTGACAACGTATGGCCACTTTCCAAGACCTACATTAGTGACACAAGCTTCTGCTGAAGGG
Source organism: Lepidarchus adonis (assembly GCA_037576955.1). Lineage (NCBI taxonomy): Eukaryota > Metazoa > Chordata > Actinopteri > Characiformes > Lepidarchidae > Lepidarchus > Lepidarchus adonis. Next base: position 2,357,672 of record JBBIGC010000131.1, on the reverse strand, counting down.
AAAGTGATGTACATTGCTGACCTGGATATCACCAGTATACACAGTATAGAACTGACTCAGTTTTCATATTATGGACCCTTTAACTATATCCTGAGACTTCCCCTGACAGATAAGGTCAATAGCTTAGGATTTCTCCAGTGATTCTGCAGACTGATGGCACACAGTGAGAAGGTCCTGGGTTCTGTTCCCACTGGGACAATCAGTTCTTTCTGTGTGGAGGCCGCATTTCAGAAAATTATGAACATCTTAGTTTGTGGAGGCCAAATCAAATCCAGAAATGCCACATCTGGGCCAAACAAGCCCAGACGTCCCACAGATGGAAAGATTGAAGGGCAACCTCTAATGATTCAGAGCTGACACTTTTTGGCATAGTCATAGGTAAGTGATGTCACTTCCATGGAGAATCAGTGTTTGTCCTAAACCATGTGACGCTAACAGAATGCATTACTTTCTTCAGCGCCGTGTGTCTGATGATGCATGAGGAAGTGTAGGTGCGCTTTAAAAATGACCATATACTTTCACTTTGTTTTTAGTATCAGTTTTCCATACTTCTGTCCAGTATCCCCAACATGCTCTCGCCAGTTAAGACCTTTTATCTTCGTATCACCCATTCCACCATCTTAGTATTGTACTATTTCAGCTCTTAGAGCGTCTTTAATCTTACTGCCATGCTGTTAAAACAGTAAAAGTTTATGTCGTCTGTTCAGATTGTATTATTGTCAGTTGCATATTCGTTTATTGCTTTTATATTCAAGTTAATTTAACGAGACGTAGAAGACGTAGTGCATTTTGTTTCAAGACTGAAAGAGGAGAGGTATGAAACGAGTTACAGTTGATGTTAAGAAACAGTGTTTAGTGAACACTTGCTTCTTGGAGGAACAAGACATTTTTTTGTCTTTGTTTTCTTTTTTTCAGGATTTTCGATTGCTGCTTCTTCAAAAAACGTCACTTTAAACCTGCTAAACTACATTCAACTTCCTTTTAGGGAAATTCCACCCAAAGTCTTTTATGATATTATATAACTGCTGGTCAAATGACGTGTTTTATTGGAAAAACATATACACCCCTCTACAGAGATCAAATTTGAAGAGACACACATATATAATATATAACGTGCCATAACTTTTGCACAGGCTACAGTATATTTTAGTGTCCAATGTGTTAATTTCAGCAAGTGAAGAGTAATTGTGGATTAAATCATATGGGATTGTGTTCGCTGTAGTGTATATATTCTCTATGTGTACTTCTTTTAAACTAGAAAATCCACAAAACATGTCACGTGACCATGGGTGACCGTGTGTTTAAACAGGTATATAATCACCAAAGTAATTTTTTTGTAATTCTGTTTAGTTTGTTATATTTATCATTACAATTTCTAATGATAAATAAATAAAAAGGAAAAGAGATAAAATGGAGATACCAGGGTTTGTCGCAGTAGTTCTATTAACTGTATAAGCATAATTTCCTTGATGTTTTTCAGTGATACGTTGAGATGGGTTTTGAACTGCTTTTTATTGCCAAAAGACTTTTTGGTTCCCTGAGAACTGGAAATGGCTAGAAAATGAGCAGTAGAACTCAAATCATTTTAATTGGTGTTACTTTTACAGCACTGTGCAAAAAATCAGAGACCATTTCCTTTATTCTGTTTCTAGTCAAAATGACCAGGAAGTAGCCACAAAAACAGGATTTCTTTTTTTTATTGTCAACTAATTACATAAAATTTGTGTTAAATGTGTTTATTCTTTTATTTAGTCTTCTATCCATTCATTTTGTAAATCTTGCATGTAAAAAGTTTTAAAATGTGCATCTGCACTCGGAATCAGATACCTGTCCAGTGTAGGATCAGTGAAAGTAGATCAGAACTGATATGAAACGATGCCAAATCACTCAGGGGGAGTGATTATTGCAATGATGGCTGAGGAGACCAGGATAATGGATAAATTAACAGAAATCTGAATGCACATTGGACAGAATTGTTTTGTTTTTTTTGGTCAGTTCAGCTAGAAATCAGTTGGCTTTCCCAGCAATCCCTACACCAGGCTACCTATGAAGAAAACACCTTGTACAACTCTGTCAGAACACACTGAAATTGCCCAAAAGTGTCCTGAAAAGAACTGAAGGTGTAATAAAGGCAAAGGGTGGGCCCATTGAAACATTTGATATTGTATTTCCTTGTTGAGTCTTCTGTGTCATTTTCTGCTCTTTTTTCAAACTGAAAAAGAATTGCAGACTTGTTTAACATGGCAGTAAATAAAGGAAAGTGGTCTCTGATTTTTACAGTCAGGAAATATAGAAAAAAAGACTTTGTGGTGAAATTACCCATTAATTCAAGACACTATAGGAACGATCACAACTCAAATCCATAACCCTACATAAACAGAAACATCATACATATTTCAGTGCCAGTGAGCTATGATGTCCAGCATGGTGAAGGACCACCACCATCTAGGGTCAGCCTGTGGTCTGCAGTCACAAATAATTCCATTATTCTAAACGCATTATGTGTGCCTTACGAATGTGTTTGTTATTTTGTTTGTTCTCTTATGATCGAGTGTTGCTGTTGCATGGAGAAGTGTGTCGAGAGTAGGAGAAAACAGTCGATTTGTTGCTTTTTTTAACGGTTGTTTTTTTCATTGTAAATATTAAATGAACATAGACTAATTTTAAGTCTGAGAGTTAAGGCCAGTTCCGAATAATGTTCTACCCTTGTATTAAGGGAATGATTTCTGATCCCCTTAAAAAAGTCACGTTTATCTCGATCCGCAAACGATTTCCTTCTCGTATAAGAACATACTTTTTTGTAACATTATTTTTTTTATACTTTGCCCCAGCCTCGCTTCCAAAGACTACCCTGGTGTTTGTGCAAGTTTAACCTGTGCTCCACCTTCAACAAACGTGCAATGAATGACTCCTTTTGTAGTGTATCAGCACCCGAGGCCGTCGGCCAAAAGCTAAAAACGAAAATAAGAAAAATCAACATCATTATGCCTTGAAAAGTAGATATGGACATTGTAATTGTTCATTTGCCAACAAAAGTCACTAATATAAATGTTATAATAAATAAACATTGATATAAAATGCTATATAAAGTTAGATTTACTCTGTTAGAATGAGCTGTATAGAACTCTGAACATTGTCATACATACTCGCTCAGATTCATCTTACTGCTAAGAGTTCCTGTCTTTTCATTACAGTGCTGCTTCATTTGGAAGAGTTTGGGTTTTTTCTTTTACAAAAGGGTCATTGAAAGTCGTGAAAAAGTTTGTGGCAGTTTTCCTCTGTTGAATGTTCGTAAATGGAAATGCAAAGCTACACTTGGTTGTCATGGTTGCCATTTTTTCCAGCTGTAAGACTTTCTGTAGAACTTCCAGTATTCCACCATACACGTTTTTATGGTTCGTTTCTGTATGTCTTTGAGAAACGCCACACGGTTTCATGGAGTGGGTAATGGTATTTGCACTTGAAAAAAATTGTTTATGCTCATGTAAAAAATGTCTGGATTTTGTATTGTCTTTTTAAATGAAAGGAGTTGGTGTTCGTATAAGCTGCTGTCTGCGTTCTTTTGTGCTCCGCCATGTGTTAGCCTATAGATTAAGCACCAGCCTTTTGAGGAAGTCCAGTATTTTTGGACTTGAGACTCCAAGCACACACTCAGAACTGACGTACAAATGTACTTTAATGTAATTGAATAGGATTATAAATAATGACATTATTCAGGTCAGCCCTACAAATGGCTGTATTAATATTAATTTATTCATCTTTAATCTTTAAGAGCCCAACAGAATTCTCCAACACCCTTCTTGACTTGTTTTAGAGGTAAAAGCTTATTACGGTTTACAATATAAAAAAGTATAAAACATAAATATTATAATAACCTACTGAGTTGCTGAGTTACAAAGTTTCTGCACTTTATATTATTAAAAATGGAAGTTGGCTTTTTAATTATAGTTCTGCCCTAAATTGAACCTTGTCTTCCATTCCTTCCCAGCTCATCACAGTATAAGGTGGAAACCTGGATGGAAATGGAAGAATGAAACCTGGTGATGGAATATTCTGTAAACCAGCTAAACTAACACATTTCTCACTAACCAAGGATTTGTGTTTACCGTCTTTGTTAAAAAGTGACCTAAGTGGAATATTTTCTTTTTAAACTAATAAAACAAAAACAAAAAAAACTCATTAAAACACCAAGCATAAGAAATCAGAAACTGTTTGTGCCAGCCCTAATGATTTCATATAACAAAATAAATTTAATTAAAAAAAAATAAAAATGTAACATTAAAATAGAAAAGGAAAGGTTATTTATATGTAGCTAATGTTGACCAAACATACACACAATGCCAGGTCCCAGGTCTTTCCATGAATTAGCACTGAAAAAATATAAAGGTAAATATTAATATAATAATAATAGTTTTTTAGCCATACTTTAATAACGATTTATTACAATATTTTTATATGCATTACTGAGCAAAAGTATTTGTGGAACAGCCTGTAAAAACACATTAGAAACATAGCAAAACATTAGAATAATTATACAGTGGGTACAGAAAAGAATCACCCCCTTTGAGATATTTTTCATATTTTTCATGTTTTCATATATATGAAAACACATAATCCAAAATATTGCCAGTTTTACATACAAACCATAACATCCAAGTGAAAGATATACAGATAAAGATATATATAATAAAAAAAACAAGAAATACTGAGATTATTAAAGGATTACCCCCTCCTTAACAATATTTGTAAACTCAATCTGGTAACCATAATTTCCATTGCAGACCATGGTTACTGGCTTCCACCTGTGATCAATTGTATTGAAACATAAAAACTACTGTTCCTGGAACATTTACTGCAACTGACAGCAAACGACTAACTGTGGGTGGCAACCACTTTCAAAAGATCTCAGGGACAAGGTTGTGGACAGACATATGGCAGGAGGTGGATACAAAATAATCTCAAAGGCTTTATAAATCCCAAGGAGCACAGTAAAGTCCATAATAATGAACAGTATAGTGTTTGGTACTAGGATCCTCCCTGATTCCGACCGTCCGGCTAAACTGGATGGAAGAACAAGGAGGAAACTGGAAAGAGAAGCTACCAAGAGGTCAATGTTCACTTTGAACGAGTTACAGGATTTGATGGCAAAGGGTCTGGAGGGTCGCAAAGAAAGAGACACTTCTCCAGAAAGGCCACACTGAAGCTTGTTTGAGCTTTGCCAAAATGCACCTTAAAGATTCTGATGCCAAGTGGAAAAAGGTCTAATCATCAGATGAGACCAAAATCTAACTATTTGGCCTCAATACCAAACAGTACACCTGGCGGAAATCCAACGCAGCTCACCAACACGCACCATACCATCAGTAAAACATGGAGGAGGCAGCGTCCTGGTGTGGGGGTGTTTCTCTGCCACAGGGCCTGGGGCTCTCGTTAGGGTAGAAGGAAAAATCAATGAGGCAAAATGTCATCAAAATCTAGAGGAAAACCTTCTACCTGCTGCCAGAAAAATGAGCAGAATGTTCACCTTTCAACACAACAAGGACCCAAAGCAGACAGCAAAACTGAAGGAGAAAAAAGTGAATGTCCTGCCAGAGCCCAGACCAAAATATCATTAAAAATTTGTGGAAAGATTTGAAGATATCACCATCATTTTTGACCAAACTTCTGTAAAGAACGGTCAAATATTGCTCAACAAAATATTAACATTGGGGGTTGATCATTTATTAATCTTAGTATGTCTTTGATTTCTTCTGAACTGTAGCTATGATATCTTTCAGTTGGATGTTATAGGTTGCATTGAATAATTACAGGAATTAATACTTAAAGTGGTGTTGTCTTCATCATAGAAGGGCATTTTTTTAAATAATGAGGTTAATTCATGAAATTAAAATATGACAGTACTGCTAATGTATTATAGAAAAATCATTTGAAACAAATAAAAGCTATAAAATTAATTAGTTAATCAGTGATTTTGCACTATAAATCCATGTTTTTAAGCTTCTGGTGCAACCTAGTCATAGCTGTGCATTCACTGGATTAAACAATTTTATTACTTCAAATATATTCAAGAACTGAAATTAATCACAATAAGAGACACTTACTTTCAAACACATCTTGGAAGGGCTGGAGTCCATTTCCGATTTGGCCCACAGACAACCGAACCAGGACCCTGTAGTCTATACCCAGGGCTGCAAGTGAACTTCACCAAGTCTCCGGACGTGTAGCGTGACTTAATTCCATAAATCTGTGATCCATATGTCACATTTGGGATTGGGCAGCCAGCGCCTGGAATGATGAAGAATTTGCTGTTAGCAGAAAGACTAAGATTAAAGACAAACATGCAAACTGTCCACAGCAGGGACGCTCACCTCGGCACACAGGAGCCGGAGCACTCCAGGTGCCCTGCTCGGTGCAGTAAATGTCCTCAGCTCCCTCCAGTGTGCCTGAGACACAGCTATAGGACACCATGTGACGATATTGTATGGGTCCATCTGGAGCATAAAGTATCTCTGCACCAGGCACTTCTGGGGGGCTGGGGCACTGGACAACTACAAAACATGCAAATTATGTTTAAATTATATTAACACCACCAGACAAGACAACCTAGCCTTCTCTCCCCACATTCATCAATGAGCCTTGGATGCTAGGGACCCCGTCGTTGACCTTCCTTGGATCACTGTTGGTAGGTACACACTACTGCAGACCTGCTGTTTTAGATCGGATTCAGTCGTCTAGCCATGACAGTTTGGTCTCCAGATCCTTATGCTTGTTTTTCCTGCTTCCAACGCATTCCAATGCCACACACTCCAATAGATTCAAGAACTGACTGTTTACTTGCTGCCACCATGAGCCATTGTAACAAGATAATGTCTTGGTCTGTGATCTTAATATTGTGGCTCATACTGAGAGTCCTTGCAACCCAGACAAGCTGAGGCAAAATATCTTAGCATTAATAGCTACCTTGCTAACTGCATCTTGTTCTTTACAACTATAGAGTAAATGCTGAACCAAAACTCTGTTTAGATGCATTATATGGACAAAAGTATGTGGACACCCCATCTTTAAGCCACACCCATTGCTAAAAGGTGTATAAAATCAGGTATATAGCCACTCTGTCTGCAAAAATACAGGCAGTAGAATGGGTCGTTCAGATATGGGTCATATGATTGGTCAAACTAAACCAAATTACCCCAACGATAGGCTGCCCCACATTATAAGCCCCATTCTATAATCCACAGAAAATGCTCATTTATGTTTTAAAACTCTAAGATAAGTCGCCCCAGTGTTACTGAAGTGTTACTGAATTTACTGACCTGAAGTAGAAGAATCTAATTTGAGCCCTGGAGCCTTTGCAGCTCTATAACGGTGACATTATACTGTAGTTCAGCATAAACAATTAAAATCTGGAATTACTGATATCATAGCATAATGCAAAAACTACGCTGCAGAATTTAAGCTCCAGATCTGTATCTGAGACAAACACATGTCCCACATTAGCTACAGCAAAGCAGCACAGTCACAACTTTTATTAATCTGATTTTGAAGGATTTGAAGAAAGTTAAGTAATCATTTCTGCATTTCAGTGTTGCTAATTTTATACTGAAAAATGTACTTGTAGACGGATGATTGACAGCACTGTACTGCAGTACCTCCACCCTCTAGTCATTCAAACGAAAATTAAAAACTCATCTTTTCCAGCCAACAATAAACTTTTTTTCCTTTTATTTGTGTTAAATTGAGCTTTTTCCAGTTTGTATTATACACTAGGATGTAATATAATGTAGCAAAGGGCTAAAAAAAATTTAAGAGAGACTGGATGCAGCAGAACATCACTGATCTGTCTTTGTGCTGCTTTTCCAACTGTTCAACGCTGCAGTAAACAGTACATTTAAATTCAACTAATTATTAGGGGATGTCGTCTTTTTGTACTGAATTTTTCTTTTAGTGAATGTGTTTTCATGTTTTTAGATAGACCGCCCCATTAAAACAAGACGCACCCAATACAAGGTTTGAAAAATCTATGTATAAACCTTATTGCCAAAAGTAAGTGCCATTCAGAAGCTTCTAGGAGCAACAACAAGTCAGCCACGAGGTAGGAGACCGTACAGACTCACAGACAGGTTGCTGAAGGCTGAAATGTGGAGCACAGTGTGAAACTATGGTCTATCCTCTTGTTACATTCATTACACTGTTTTGATACCACATGGCAACAGACACACTCCACAATCTTGTTTAAAAGCCTTCGCAGAAGAGAGGATGCTGTTCTAGCTACAGTGGAGGTGCAAGTGGGCAACTATATATTTAATGCCCCTTAATGGAATATCCAACAAACTCATATACACCGATCAGCTATGGCATTGAAATGTGAATAACATTGACAATCTTGCAAACTCATTACATTGGCACCTGTCTGTGGGTGGGATATAACATGCAGTAAGTTAACAGTTCTTGGAATTTCAGCAGAATGAGGGGGACCGACTCAATATTAAGCAGGTCAGCACCTGGTCAGCACTCACTCCCAAGATATTGCAGTGTTATTGCATAAAGTGTTATAATTTTTCCCCTTTTTTATCTGAACTGTAGACTTTGGCCTTGTATTATGTCACACTGAGCTTTCTTCAACAGAAAGTTTCTCCATTTTTAACCCATGCACACATAGTTAACTGGCCAAATTGTAGATGATTATTGATACATCAGTACACAATAGTATCAGGATTGCTGATTGTGTCTGTATTGCCAGTGTTCATGTGGAATCAGGATTCAAACCCATAAGAGACATTAAGTGACCACAACAGCAAAGATACCTTCACAAACAGGCAGTCTGCCGTCCCAGCCTTCAGCCCTACAGCGTCTCACACCAAACCCAGCCAAGCGGTACCTACACAAATTCACAAATATCACTCACATATTCAGAACTCAGTATGATTTACATGTAATGCTGTATTTCTGTGAGATGATAAATGCCTGAAATGTTTATAAATTACAACTTGACAATTTACATGGGGATGATATATGCTGGGGTCAATTCTACAGTACTGAATGGAGGTACAGTATAGTATTGATATTTTTGTTGCAATATTGTATCAATATATAGCATCAATTTTTATATTTATATTGTATTTAATTGACTTATTTTGGCACACATGTCTACTCTGACAAGACCTTTGTCTCTTGTCACAGCAGTAATTGTAAAGGAAGTCAGAGTTGCCAAAATATTAAACAAGGCATGGGGAACTTGACAGTGATATAGGTAATAAAATATATACACATACCACAGTTAGTCGTACATACATAACAATGATGAAAATAATGAATATCAAAAAGATGTGTGTGGTCATAAGCAACACTGATGATTTATAGCCTCACCCTTCAAAACACTCAGCCGTAGCAGTGTCCCCAAAAGACACACCAGTATACTGAAATCGGCCATTTTGGATCTCGCCAGCTGACCCGCAACTTTTCTCTGGGGAAGAGATATGCGGTCAACACACATAACTTCAGCAGTGAATTCCTTTCTCTAAAATGTTGCTAAAATGGAATGATAGGTGTGATAATATCACTCCACATTGTCTCATTAAATTGAAAAGCCTTTGCCAATACTCAAGATTAATCAAAAGTCTTCTGGAATCTCACCTTAATGTGTACAAAAATGTATACTGTATTATATAACATAAATATCACTAAGAACTGATAAAGATAAGAAAACGACTTACTGTGCAGCCCATTTCAAAAATATTCCTGGCTTATGTTTAATTATATGACACACACACAACTTACTCTCACATCTCATCTGTAACTGTGTCCAGCGGCCGTTATTGCAGTAAATACTGAGGCTTCCCCCAGCCCAGCGATATCCATGATTACACTTGAACCGCACCGAGGCGTTGAGCTCGTACTGTCCATCTCCGCGGTATTCCTCTCTGGGCTCAGCATTGGGGTAGTGTGGAATACGGCCACAGCCTCCTACAATGGATTTCAAACACCTCACACACTCACCAACACTACTAGCAGTGTGAAAACATCCTGTTGAAGGTGTATCAATTTTTAAGTTGAATTATATTCATTTCTAATAATATTCGATAACAATATTCAGGTTATTTGGAAACACCATTTATTAAAAAAACACTCAGGTTATTGTTTTTATTTCCTGTTCCATTACTGTGTTCCTCCAGTCATTTTTTCAGTAATAAAATCATAGCAATTACAAAACACATCAAACCAAAATAACCCCACTGAGTTACCACTGAATGAATCCTGAGTGTTTTTTTTCTCTCTCATTTCTCAATCTTGTTTTAAATTTTTCGTACTGTGTTTCTTTTGTGTGCTTTGCCCTTTTTAAAAGCGATATATCGTATTAAAAACATTTCACTGTATGTTGCACTTGTAAAACTGCATGTGACAAATAAAGAACTTGAACTTCTGCATTACAGTTTTGTGTTGTGGAAAAGTAAGTTCCCCTTTGTTCTACCATCCACTAAGTCTAACATAAGTCATGTCAAACTGTCCTGAGACTATGGACCAGCTGAACTGATGGAAATTACCTGCAGAAGGACGGCATTCCGGCACAGCCTGCCACTGACCGTTTGCTCCACACGTGACCTGTGATGAGCCAATCAGATGGAAGCTCTCTTGACAGATGATGGTTGCATGTTCTCCGATGCGGTAGACTCCTCCCTCTCCATCCTGTGTTCTCCCATTGGCCACAGTAGGGGCTGGACATGTGATTTCTGGGACACAGTGTTTAGCATTTAACAAAGAAACCGAACTGGTGCTGTAGACACTTTGATTGGTCAGAGTTTTGTAAACAGGTAACTTGGTTGTTTTTTTTCTTTAGATTTTCTATTGAGATTTTATTAGACTTATTTTAGATGATTTTATTTTATATTGTTCTTGTGTCCCTGTGTCTTTGTGTGTTGTGCCAGTCGTCATATAAGCAATTTCCCCAGGGATCAATAAAGGTTTCTGATTCAGATTCTAATGAGTTACAAGCAATTAAAATAAAATCTAATCAAACTGATGCAGAGGATCGTCTCCTGAGCCGACTGTTGGGACGGATCTGCACGTTTCTAAAAAACTAAAACTCCACTTCCATTTCTGTTCATGCACTTGTATTTATTAGTATTTCTTTTCGTTTTTATTATTATTATTATTTCAAATTTCTTAATCTTGTTTTGTTTGTGCTTTGCTCTTTTTTAAAGTGACATGTCTTATTCTTATATGTGGCACAGTCAGGGGTATTGCCAGAAAAAAAATTCACTGTGTGTTGCACTTGTAAAACTGCATGTGACAAATAAAGAACTTGAACTTCTGTTCTATTTTTGCATTCTGCAGTTTTGTGTTGTGGAAAAGTAAGTTCCCCCTTGTTCTACCATCCACTAAGTCTAACATAAGTCATTTCAAACTGTCCTGAGACTATGGACCAGCTGAACTGATGGAAATTACCTGCAGAAGGACGGCATTCCGGCACAGCCTGCCACTGACCGTTTGCTCCACACGTGACCTGTGATGAGCCAATCAGATGGAAGCTCTCTTGACAGATGATGGTTGCATGTTCTCCGATGCGGTAGACTCCTCCCTCTCCATCCTGTGTTCTCCCATTGGCCACAGTAGGGGCTGGACATGTGATTTCTGGGACACAGTGTTTAGCATTTAACAAAGAAAATGAACTGGTGCTGTAGACACTTTTTGTAAAGAGGTAAGTAATAAATTACAAGCAATTACAAAAAAATCTAATCAAACTAATGCAGTGGATCATCTCCTGAGCCGACTGTGGGGGCAGATATGGACCTGCACGTTTCTATGAGACTAAAACTCCACTTCCTTTTCTGTTCATGCACTTTCTGTCAGGAAACAGACAGTTCAGCTCTACTATTGCTATGTTTAATATGATCAGAGACTGTGATACATTAGAAAAACTACCATTTTAATCAGTTGAACCAACTTTTTCTTCTCAACAGAGGGTATGTACCTGATATCACAACAGACTAAGGTCACTGGGGATACACACACTGAGTGGCAGAAAGCTAGTGTTGCTATAAGAGACACACCAAAAGTCCCTGGTCTTTCGAAAAGTACCTAAAACCAGGCCTAGCTCCTGCGGCGTGAACACTACAAGTTCTATAACGCTACAGTTTCTAGTTCCAAAAAAGAACCGGCAGTGGTAAAGCACTTAATGTTAAGCGTATAGACACCACTACTTCTTTGGTAAGTTGTAAGGATCACTGTCGGCCCCAACTGCCTTTAATTTAACCTGATAATTGTTTGGTTTACTCCAAGATTCAGTCTACCCTACTGAAAGCAGCCATGTTGCAGCTTGTAATGCCACTCAGTTTGACTGAGGTGGTGTGTTTCCAATGTTAAAGTGTTGTTGACGCATGCATACTATACAAAGATTATAGAATAGCACAACTGAATGCTTCTTACCTGATACACAGGTAGGTACAGCTGGTGCCCACGAGCCATTTGCTGCACAGTTTATGGAGTTTGCCCCCAAGAGATGGAAACCAACCTTACAGGCGATGTTTACAGTCGTGTTAAACCTCAAACGACCATTATTTACTTGACCGTTGATTATCATCAACTTTGGACATTTAATCACTATAAAAAAGCATAAAACAACACATGTATAATTATGGCATGTTGAGGAGTGATGCACTTCTCATCTAGTCTATTTCATTTAGTTCATTTGGTTTCAAATAACATTGGTTAAAATGCAACAAATTATTATAATTCGTTTATAGATATTTAAAGTTTATAGATATTTGTTCAAGTTTATAGATAGTATCACAAACCACATAAGGAAGTCGATTACCCATCAACTCCAGTTTGGGATTCTAATTATGAGTTATAAGCTTCCATTATATGTCACATTTACTGCATCTGCTTCTTAGCAGCAGTACAAAACTAGAAAGGTGACTTCAAATGCGAGGTTGTGAAACCTATTCTTACTGTATGTATATATTAGGGGTGTAATAAATAATGTTGCATATGGATCTGACACAAGAAAATCAATCTATGTTCATTCCACAATTAACTTTTCTTCATTTCACTGTGGGCAGTGATTTTTAACTGAGAAGCTGCTATTGTAAAATGAAATTTCCTAATATTTCATACTGACCGTTATATATATATATATATATATATATATATAAATAAAAGTACATATTACTTTTCAACAAAATCCTTCCTCTAGAAAAGGAAACCATTCACTGGAATTGCCAGTAAAGGCACATGTGTGATTTGGATGTGTAGCGCTGGGGACTGTTCGTTGTATTTATCGACAGGTTAATAGTTTAAATAAACTACATCGTGAAGGAAGAATGCACATATTAAATCGAGTGACTTTTCAACAAATATGAATAACTAAACAAAGTCATTCAGAGTGGGTTTTGTGTGAAAGTTGAGTCAGAATTGAATTTTTATCACACAAATTGGTTATGAATGCACAGCCTGATGGCTGCTGGTAGTATTTTACGATACTTAAGATGAGGTTTTGGCTTTTATTCAGACTTTTATTATTAAAGTCATTCTTTTCAGGTTTACCAATGTTTTAACATTCATTTTGGGGAACCGTTGAGGGCAAGACAACTCTTAGCACTCATGTCCAACCATTACAGTTCACCCCCAAAGAAATGCAGAAATTATTATATATTTTTTATTTATTATTTTCTAAACAATAATGTATTTTATTTATGCAATTTATATGATAATGTAAAAAATGTTTCATCATGCCGTGCAGTTCGAGGCTGCCACTTACTCCCATGCCAGCTGGACAATAGTGGGTCTAATAAAAAGTGGTTCCCAGCATGAATTACACTGATGCTGCACTCGCAACTTACCTTCACATTTGGGAAAAACCGGCGTCCACTTTCTGTTTTCACACTTTATGGTGAAGTTGCCGCTCGGCTGCTTTCCCACACCACAAGAGAAGGATAAAGACTCTCCGTGTCTATACACATCTTTGGTTTCATTAAACTCGCCTCTTCGATTAGGGTGTGTGCATGTTGTACTCATTACATCAGCCTTCACAGAACCTGAAGGGAGAGAATGAAGTGCTAGAGAGCGAGACAGTGTCTGGGAGTGAGAGACTAGGAGGAGGAGGGAGAAAGAGAAAGAGAAGAAAGAGAGAGAGAGAGGGAGAGTGAGACACCTACCATGCTCATCGCTCCTCTCTTCAGTGTTTCACTGCACTGATGTATTTTACATGAACCCTGCTGAAGCGTTTACACTGTGAATATGGATGATTCCACACACACACACACACACACACACACACACACACACACACACACACACACACACACACACACACACACA